>CM021104.1:517688858-518166858 GCA_007115665.2 Sequoiadendron giganteum | reverse complement strand
CACCCTCCTCCGCACCACCACTCTCATGTCCCTCATCCTCATGTCTACCCTACTCCGGCTCCTCCTCCTGTCCCTCCTCCTACTCATCCTCTGGCCCCCCCTTTGCGGCTCTCACGGCTAGCACCTCCGGTGTCATCCTCTTCCATCGGTGGTTACAAAACCACCGATCATATCGATCTGTCACTCCAGCATCCTCTGGACCCTCCACCTCCCTGGATAGGGCACCCCACCTGCCATCCCCCACTCCTCCCTCACGCCCCTCGCTGACAATGTCGCCCCCCCAAGGTACCTCTCTGGTAAGCCGATGAAACATAACCGACACTCTTGGAATGTCCTACACAAGTCCAAACTGCCATGCCATTCAGTCTGGCCGATGCATCTCCACTATATGCCTTGGGCTCCCAATCAAGAAACATCTACACATAAAGAATCCTCGTTGTCTCTCCTCCTCGAGCCTCCATCCTCTAAACTGTTGAAACATGTATGGCTGCCATATAATGTCCTCTCCCTGTAAATCATTGAATGCCCTCCTCCATCGCTCCACCTCTCCTTGTGTCTCATACCGAAGGATACAACCCCTGGCTGCCCCGAACTACCACGCCACTGGCTCTCTGTCAACCAAGTCTCCTCCCCTGATCACTATGGGCCTCGTCATAGCGATGTACGCCCATCCCCATACCTATAGTAGTGTCTGGTGCGTCAAGCTCTGCACCCCCCGATAGCAAATCATGTGCATGTCCCGATATAACTGGGCCAATACACATGACCCCCATGAGAACTATCCATCCCTCCACTTGACAATATGTCGAATCACCCCCATGTACCGTAAGCTATAGAAGCGCCTACTCCGATCTGGCACAAGAATCTTATTGATCAAACAACATAGAAACAGTGGTAATGCCAGCACCCCCAAGTATAAGCATTTGTCTACATCCAACCTCCCCCTCTCGATCGGCAGGTCATCTCGCCCAAATAACACCAGAACGGTCTCATCTAATTGCTCTCCTCTCAACTCCTCCTCACACACTAACCATCCTGCTATCGGCAACCTCAGGATCCGCCACACATCCTCCAGTGTCACGGTCATCTCTCCAGTCAGCAAATGAAACGTCGACGTGGCCGAACTCCACCTCTCTATCAGGGCTGTCAACATCGCCCAATGAGCCCTCATCTCAAGAAACTGCACTAAGTGCAGTAACCCTGCCTGCTCCAAAGTTGCATGATCCACTCGGGTCATCACTTCTATCGACACCACCAATTCCTACGCCCTCCGCTCGTGAGTCCGCACTCTACCAAAATCTTGCAAAAAATCATCCCCCTTGCTAAAATTTTTTCATCACATTTGTTTGTTTCTGCCACGCATTTTCTTTGTCTTCTTTCGCTCCTGCTCCAAGGAAGACCCGCCCTTGACCTACCATGAGAGATCCGCCCGCTACAATGGGGCGGATTCACCTTCAGCCTACCGGGATAGATCCACCCCCTGCAGTGGGGCAGCTCTGCCCTCTATCGGCCGAGGCAGATCCGACCCCTGCAGCGGGGCGGACTCGCTCGCGGACCGCCGGGGTGGATCCGCCCCCTATAGCGGGGCGGACTTGCCCTGGGCGACGCCCCCACCGTGAGGCAGATCCGCCTTGGGCGGTGCATCTGCCGCGGGGTGGACACGCCCCAGGCGGTGCCCCTGCCGCAAGGCAACCCTGCCCTAGGCGACACCTGTCGGCATCGTCGAGGCGGCGTTGCTGGGCTGCGCCCCCCCCACCGAGGCGGCGCCGCCGCTGCCCCACCTTGGGGCAGACTCGCCCCACAGTAGGGCGACTCTGCCCCGCTGTGGGGCGGACTTGCCCCGCAACAGGGCGACTCTGCCCCAACCGGGGCGAACTCACCCCGTAGAGGGGCGACTCTGCCCTAGCCGAGGTGAACTGTCCGCCCCCCAGGGCGTATCCGCCTGTCGGGAGGGCGTATACACCCCCCGATGGCCGTTTTTCTTCTCGCCTCCCCCCCCCAACCCCCTCCCAAAAATTATTTTTTTCAAAAACAATTTCTAGTCTCTTACCTTTTTTGAAAAAATTATAACAAATGCGTTAAATTTTTTTAAAAATGCATGAGGAGTTTTGTCTCCTACCTGGCGGGGCCCATCCTGCTGTTTGTATGACAGTCGAACCTCATCTATCCGGTGGACAATGTCGATGTCATTATCTCCTGGCATCTTCACTCCTCGTCTGCTTGTTATCCTCTTCATTTCTCAACTGCTACAGTGCAAATGAGGTGAGGTAATTTTCAAAATTACCTTATATTCACTTTTAAAAGGTATTTTTTACCTTTTATTTACCTTTTTATTCCTCTAACTAATCCCTTCACTTCTCGGGGCCGCCATTTGCACCTCGTTTGTCCGATTAACTTCATTCAAAAGGCAAACTTGCCTAATTTTTTGCCCTCTTTCCAACCATTCCATCTGTTTCTTCTTATCGAGATGTTGCCTGGGACCTTTCTTTTTCCCCCGTCACCCTCTTGAGGGGGCATACCCTTCACATTTACCATTTTTCTCAACCGTAATCGACTCTTTCCTGGATTGGGGCATATTCATCTATTACTCCGCTAATTTTGTCTCAGATCCTCCTCCCCACGTTGCGGCATCATATTCCCGATTACTCCCTCTATAGGGTCATTCTGCACTTTCTTTTCTTCGAAGCATGGTTATTCTAACAGCACTTCGAAAAGGGGCAAAATGTAGACATCCAAATTTGATCACTTTCATATGATCAAAATCGTCTATTATACTCATCTATTTCATTAATAGTGATTAAATCATTTATTTAATCATTATTTCATTTTTTGCCTAAGGTTCCTAAAGTATCTAATTAAATAAATTAAATACCTTACCTTACCCCCTTTCCTTCTCTAAATTAAATAAACATGAAAAATTATTTAATTTTCTCATTTAACCTACTTGGATTAAAAAACCAATTTTTAATTATTCTTTTTTCTCTCTCCTTGTCACATTCTCCATAACCCTCTTCTAATCTAGATTAAATTAATTAATCTGTGATTAGGATGTACACCACTTAATCTTGATTAAATGTCACATCCTCCATAATCTCCCACTTGCCTCTAATCTCCCATTAATTACCTTAAGCCTGTGTTTGCACAACTTTAATCAAAATCATTAGCCATATTTAGCTTAACTTTTCTGGTCAACCTTCTCACTTACCATTTTTGGCATGGAATTCCTTCCCCATGTGAATTTTTAATTCACATTTATTTAACCAAGGTTCCTCTCTTCCCCATGTGAATTTTTAATTCACTTTTATCTTCCCAAGGTCTTCTCCATCCCCCATGCAAATGTGACATGTCACTTTACATGTGCCCAAGGTTTCTAGAACCTTGAACTTGTCACATCTCTCACATGTGACAAATCTCCAACTTTTTGGAGACCTCCTTTTATCCAATGAACCCTCCATTGAATGTAAATTTTTAATTTACATTTTTTTTCCACACACTTCCCTTTTTCCCATGGAGATTTTTCATCTTCATTTGGGGACAATAAGTTCCTTTTTGAAGAAATCCTCTCATCCCCCAAGGTACCTCAAAGGTACTTGTCCTTCATCCACCTCATGTACTTCCCTTCCACCTCTTGTCCTTCTCTTCCACCTCATTTCCACATCACTCCACCCTAAGACATCTCACCTTCCACATTGCAAAATGTGAGAGTTTGTGAGTCCTCAACTCACCAGACCCCTTCATCTTGATCTTTGTTGGATCAATCCCAACCGTTGAATTCTCTATCTAGAATTCAAATTAGCCTATAAATACCCCTTCAATTCTCTCATTTTAAATAATCAAGTCTTTTGCAACAAAACTCTTGCAAAATTGTCATTCAAGCTCTCATCTATCATAGCATTTACATCGTCAATCCATATTGCATCAATTCATCTTGCATCCGTTTTAATTTCATTGCCATCCAAGGAGCACACAAGACTTCAAAAATCAAGGGCCAACCAAGGAAGCAACAATATGAAGGTATAACAAGCATTTTGTTTGTTTTATCTTGCTTTCATATTTTTCTTAGGCTGATCTTATTGAGGTGCCCTTTTATCTTGTTACTTCTTCCCATTTGCATTATTAGTTCTTCATCTTGCATCTCACATTAGAAGTAGCATTTTATTAGGATCACAATGAGCAACCGACATAGAGTACATAGTCTACCTATAATAGGGGTAGCGTTCAGCATTCGAGCGCACCTAGAGGTAAAGGATTCGACAGGGGTACAAGATGTTTTTTTTGGCCAATAGGGTCACATCGCGCGACAGTGTCCCAATAGGGGCACAACAGGTTATACTCAAAGGCCAGCAATGTTAGAGCTGACTATTTGAGATGCGGATAGAGGTCATCAGGTATTTGTTGCGGTTGACAACTGCCAGGCTGATCATCATAGCATAGTGGTAGAGACTTCGGGTATGTTACAAGGTAACAAGGTTACCATTTTATTTGATTCAGGAGCATCAGATTCATTTGTTTCATCGTTTGTCATAGTGCATTGTAGACTGGGGGTAGTTAAGCAGGACATTAGGTGGTAGGTCGAATTGGCCTTTGGTGCTAAAGTTGCAGCGCATTCCCTTGTACATGATTGTAGATTGGAGATTGGATCCTTTCACACTATATTTGACCTTCACATTATACCATTGGGGTCATATGACATCGTCTTAGGGATGGATTGGTTAGAGTCTCACAGAGCTGTTATTGACTATCGACACAAGTCAATTTGATGCATTTGTGTATCGGGTAGGGAGGTTGAGATAGTGGGAGTTTAGAGACCGATATCATTGAGGATGATCTCGGTTATGCGACTCAGGAGATGTGTATGTAAGGGTTGATAGTTATTTGTGGTGACAGTAGATGACTTGGAGTTAGGAGATAGTGAGGATAAGGTTTCACTTGATAGCCACCCCATACTTCAGTAGTATGAAGATTTATTTCCCAGTGAGATTCCAAAGATGCCGCCTCAGCGTGACATCGATTTCAGGATTGATCTTATACCTTGTTTTGATCCTATTTCATGAGCTCTATACCGTATGACTACACAAGAGCTTAAGAAGCTCCACTTGCAACTGAAGAAGTTGTTAGTGAAGGGTTTCATCTGACCTAGTGTTTCACCTTGGGGAGCACCAATATTTTTTGTGAAGAAGGATGGATCTCTCCAATTGTGCATAGACTACCATTAGTTGAATAAAGTGACAATCAGGAATCAGTATCCCTTACCTAGGATCGATGATTTGTTTGATCAGATCAAGGGTGCTACGATCTTTTCAAAAATTGATCTTAAGTTAGGGTACTATCAGCTACACATATTTGATTCTAACATTCATAAGATGACATTTCGCATATGTTACAATCACTACGAGTTCACAGTGGTACCGTTTGGGTTGACGAATGTGCCATATGTATTCATGAGCTTGATGAATGGAGTCTTTCACACGTATCTTGATAGATTCGTACTAGTATTCCTTGATAACATATTGATCTATTCCAAGAAAGTACAAGAGCATGAGGAGCATCTGAGGTAGGTTTTGCAGTGTTTGAGAGACAATCAGTTATACACTAACATGTCCAAATGTGAGTTCTTTCAGTCCGAGGTTAAGTACCTTGGACATGTGATATCAAGAGAGGGTATTGTAGTGGATCTTGCAAAGATCCAAGTGGTCATTGATTGGCCTGCGCCCACAAATTTGGCAAAGATACATAGTTTCATGGGATTAGCAAGTTATTATAGATGCTTTGTTCAAGGTTTCTCGAGGCTAAGACATCCTATCACTTCTCTTCAGAGGAGAGGGAAGAGCAATGTGAGGCAACATTTTAGACTCTGAAGGAGAGGTTGACCAGTGCACCGATTCTTGCGATACCTAATCCTATTGGAGATTTTGTTGTTTGTACAAATGCATATTTAGAAGGATTAGGATCAGTCTTGATGCATGATGGTCGCGTTATAGCGTATGAGTTTTGCAAACTCAAGGATAATGAGTTTAATTAACCTACGCATGATCTTGAGTTAGCAACGGTAGTACATGATTTGATGAGGTGTAGAAATTTTCTATTGGGGCACAAATTTGAGTTGCATAGTGACCATTGGAGCCTACAGTACATCTTCACACAACCCAATCCTAATTCCAGGAAGAGGCGATGGATGAAGCTCCTTTGCGAGTATGACTTTGAGGTGAAGTTCATCTAGGGGAAGGAGATCATAGTTGCCAACACTCTTAGCAGATAGAGACATGAGTTGTCAGTGGTGACTCTTGGTGTGGATATGAGGAGTCATATCCTTTCTACACTTCCTATAGATAGTTGGTATCAAGAGGTGAGATCAGAGATATTGAGAGGCAAGACTCTTCAGGGAAAATTCTTAGGTTATTCTATAGAGTCAGATGGTTTGTTGAGACACATGGGACACATTTGTGTTCCATCTTCTGAAGATCCTCATACCTTGGTTATGACAGAGGCACATCGAGCACCCTATTTAGTCATCTTGGAGTGAAGAAGATGCATGTTGATTTGCGACAGCTATACTTTTGGGCAGGTATTAAGCGAGACATCGCTGACTTTGTGTCGAGGTGTTTGGAGTGTCAACGAGTGAAAGTTGAACACCATACATTTGGTGCCAGAGTGGAAATGGGATATGATCTCGTTGGATTTCATTGTTGGGTTACCCAACTCTTCAAAATGACACGATGCCATTATGGTGATGGTGGATAGGTTGATGAAGGTAGCACACTTCTCACCTGTTTGTTCATCCTATAATGATTCGTCTGTTGCTAGAGTGTTCATGGGAGATATTGTTAGTTTGCATGGTATTCCTTGTTGGATCATTTCTAGCAGGGATCCTATGTTCACCTCAGCTATTTGGATGTCATTGCAACATGCCATGGGGACACAATTGAACTTTAGTTCAGCGTATCACTCTGAGATAGATGGACAAACTGAGAGGGTCAACTAGATCCTCGAGGATATGTTACGCATGTATGTGATGGACCAATAGACACAATGGGAGGACTATCTCCATTTAGTGGAGTTTACATATAATAACAACTATAAGAGTTCAATTGGTATTCCTCCTTTCCAAGCATTGTACAGATGACCATATCAGACTCCTTTGAGTTGGGATAGGTTAGAGGAGAAAGTTCTATTGGGTCCTGAGATGCTTCAGGACATGGAGCAACAGGTGATCCGGATCAGGGAACATTTGGTTGTTGCACAGAATAGGCAAAAAAAAGTATGTAGATACGCATCGAGTGGACCGTTAGTTTGTAGTAGGTGACTGAGACTTTTTGCGATTTCTTCTGCGAAAGAGTCCAATATGATATGGAAAGAGCTCTAAGCTCACACCTCATTTTTTCAAGCCATTCAAACTTCTTGAGAAGATAGGATCAATAGCTTATCGTCTTTCTTTGCCACCCAGTCTCTCACACATACATGACATATTCCATGTTTCAGTACTCAGGATTTACCACCCTAATATATATCTCACATCCTTGATTGGAATGCCTTACAAGTATAAGATGGGTAGCTGGATTTGGAGCCTATGGCCATCACACAACACAAGAGACTCGCCCTCAAGGGTTGAGATATTGAGCAGGTTAGAGTCCAGTGGGATTCGAGAGATGATACATCGGCTATTTGCGAGGATACGACCAGGATGAGAGAGCTCTATCGCTAATTGTTCATAGGCTTCTAGGAGTACGCCTAATCCTTGAGGGGGAGTATGTAGCATGCCTCTGATTTTCTCACGTTTTCAGACAGTTTTTTTATTTTGATAGTCTATGATACTATGATGTTGTTATTTGATCACTGACATTATAGTGATGATGGTTTTTATTTTGAGATGTGATGGTACACTATATTGATGATTATTAATTATGACATGCTCTCTAGTTAACATAGTTGATTATATGAGTTGATATTGATATATGTTTTTCTGGAGTTATTTGATGTTTTAGTTTTTTCAGTTTTGATGTGACACTGTATTGGTGAAGGGAACATGATTGCATCACTTGCTTGTGAGCGCCTTGCGATTTTGTTCCTTCATGGTGTGATTGTTCATGATCTATATACATGTATGACATATGTTTTGATTGCAAGAATGCAAGTACAAGACATGGACATCATCTGGATTCACAGGTTTGAACATGTCCATTGCCCAATGAAATAGTTGATTGGGAGGTAGTAACAAGATTTCCTTGTCAAACCACAACCCTAGTCACAGTGTGTCATCAATCCTTGTTTTGGTCATGCTTTGTTGTCTTGTTGTCCCCATTTTCCTTGTCATTTAATTATTTTCCAAGGTATGCTCTGTGAGAAATTAATGTTAATTAATGCTTATAATGTTTTAAGTGATTATTTATTTAATCATGATTAATGTTGTTAGAAGCTTTAAATTTGATTTAATTAATTATATTTAATTTATTTTGTAAAGTAATTTAATTATTTAGATTAAATTTATTTTACATAGTGATTAAAATTAATTAGATTAAATTTGATATTAAAATTGTTAGATTATAAAAGTTTTATTCAATTAATTATTTAAATTAATTAAATAAAGTTGTGACTTTAAATGAATGGTTAATTAAAATTAATATTTGATTTTAAATTATTAAATACACAAATATCTTATAAAATATCTAAGAGGAAATATCTTGTGATTTGATTTGGAAAGATATTTTGGGATTGTGACATGAGTTAGAAAATTGAAAAGTGGTGTTGGGAAATAATTGATGGAAAGAATAATTGCATTAATTGAAAGAGGGGAAAAAGGTTATTTCATGAGTATGAAAATGGTATTTTGGTTGTTGTTGAAAATTGGAAGAAGCTCTCGGGATATTGTCTTTGGTTTTATTTTCAACTTTCTGAAAAGAGGATTATTTTGGAAGAGGCTTTGATAATTTTGGAATTTGAAGGCTAGGCTCTACTTCAAACTTCAATTCTTCAAGCATCTGAAATAGATTAAGGAAATCATAATGATAGTTTTATTACTTGCTTGAATTACTTATTTAATTATGATGTTTTTTTGTTCACATAAGTTGGGAAATCTATTAGTTGTGAATGTGTAAGTCTTCCAGATGTTATAATATTATGTGGGGGTTGTTGTGATATTTTGTTCAGCCCTTTGTTTTTCTTGGGTATTACACCTTGTTGTGATTCAGTTTAAACACCCGGTTAGTATGAATGAGATGTGTTGCCTCTTGTATTATGGTTGGGATTTAATATCTATTTTTGTGCACTTTGTTTATCCTTGGTTTATGGATTAGATCCTTGTGTTGTAATTAGGGGAGTGGCTCTCAATGGGGGCCGACACAAAAAGTGGTGCCATAATAACTCATGTGAGAGTTAGTTAATTTAGTGGAAATTAAATAAAAGTATTAGGGGAAATGGTAGCCTTAAAGCACATAAATTGTTAATTGTACTTCGCTCATTGGCTCAAGGGATCATTTAGACTTGAGACATCTGAGATGAGAAGGCCTGGAATGGCAAGATCATTATTTTGTCCCTTTGAAAGATATTTGATTCCGCATCTATTTGCATGTGGGGCTGGAGGTCGTGAGAGGCTACTAGGATAACCCAAGATGGGGGTTGGGGCCTAGGAAGATCTGTCAGGATAACCCATGCGACTTTGTGATGACACACCTCCTATGACAACAATTTTATATTGTTCAATTAATGCACTTGATTCTTTTACATTGGAAGCAATGTAACTTTCATGTTATGTATTATACTTGTATTGTTCAGTCTTGTGATTGCCTATGTCTTGAGGTTGTTGGTCATACCTAGGAATCCTTTTACTATCTCCTAGCATGGGGGGTGGGCCTTTGGGTACCACATGGCTAGGTGGAATGTGCACCTTACACTATTGGGTTTCCACTTTATGTTTGTGATGTCGGGATCTTCCAGATTGGAGAGCTCGCATGTTCCAATTGCTTTGTACCATCTCTTGTGTTCTATTGGATCAGTTGGATGCTTATGTATATGTACTACTCATTTTTATTTGAGGAGAATCCTTGTATCATTGAAATTGTAATATTTTTTGTATGATCTACCTCATTTTGGAAATGAGCCTTGTAACTGCTTGTTGAAAAACAAGATCTCGTTTTAAAATGGGATACCATTTTTTAACGACATGTTTCAGAAAAAAAATTAAAAAATTATACTTTTGCAAAACAGGATCCCATTTTATAGAATGGGATCTCATTTTCAAAACGAGATCTTGTTTTCAAAATGGGATCCCATTTCATTTAAGTATAAAAAATATATATTTTATGAAATGGGATCCCATTTTTTTAAAAAATATTTTTTGGTCGAGTTTTTTCTTTGTTTTTCGGTTCGAGAAAAGGCTTGGGGACCCGAACCTAGGCCCTGGACCTAGTTTGACCTATAAGATGGTGGTCTTGGAAATGTCACAAGAAAATAGTGACTTTGGGCATGTCTAAAGACTATTTTTGTAGAATTTTTTGACAAAATTAAAACCCATTATAGATGAGACAATGTAGATTCCATATATGTATTTTTTTACAATTGGATTAATTTTTCAATTAATTTCTGATGAAACTGGTCCATAAACTTGAATTATCAGGGTTTTTTAGTATTTTAATGTTTTTACTAACATAATATTTTTTAAAAAAATTGTACAAAAGCGTACTTCAGACAATTCTTTTCAATTTTTAAAAAAATCAAAAAATGATAAATTTATGTCATCTTATGTGTGACATACACGACGATTTTTTAGAACACCAAATATGGTCGGTAAAAAATTAACAAAAAAAATACTCAATAAAAAATTACAAAAAAATATGGAAAGCGTGCTTCAGTGAGTTACAAATATTTTCCCAAAAAGATTTACAAAAATATGATTATTTAGTTCAAAATATGGATGATGTACACGTGCATGGTATGGTAAAAATAGTGGTTTTTAGAAACGCCTATTGAAAATCAATTTGTATCATCTAGGTATTGAAATAAATTACATATTTGAAAACTAGACTCTAAGTACTACATTTTATGATTAGTGACTTTTTCAAGATTCCATCTCTAAGTGCTTCAAATTTTAAGGTAAAATGTGTCAAATTCTAAAAATCAGGGAAAACACTTCTACTAAATGGCGAAAAAGTGGACTTAGCTTCTTGCACACACCCTAGCAATTGCCATAAAATATTAAAATCATTGGGCTTGGGTTTGAATTTTATCAACCAGTTGTTTATTTCAACAAGCCTAATGCTTATTTTTATTTTCGACAAGAAGGCCATTTGATTAGAGATTGTCCTGCTAGAAGGAATAGAGAAATACAACCTCTTGTTGTAATGTCATTTAGACAACAACAAATTAATGGAAAGGTCCCTGTTTTTGCTATACCTAAGGGTTCAACCCATTCAAAATTGAATATCCACCTTATTAAACTCAAAAGACTAATTACTTATTGACAACAATTGACTCAAATCCCAAAGATGTTATGATGAAAAAAGGATGGAAAGTTGTAAGAAAGAGAAAATAACCTTCAAGTTATGTTATAGGTTAGAATTATGGTATTGTGTCCCAAGGTGTTCACCTTTCACCCCCTCATCATAACTATAAATCAAGAAGCGAGGATTTTAATTCACACCCTCATTTTGCAAGGCAAAGATCTAGTTCCCCTCCTAATACAAATGATTTGGGTACCTTGGATCTATCTATTGATTTGGTCAACCAATTTGAAACTTTGCCACAAGAAGAGGATATTTCTATCTCCTCTTTACCATGAATTACAAAATAATGTTATGGAATGTAAGAGGTATTGAAAAATGAGGTGTTTTCTTAGCTTAATACTCTGTGAAACTTTAATATTGCTGATCTAAATAAGATTTTCCTTTTGTTACAAATTCTTCGTGGGTTATTATCTTGATTAATCCATTTTACTGTTGTAGAATTTAGACAAAAGTTGATAGAATAAGTAGACAATATATTAGAGAGATTACACAAGCATATACCGTGGAGAAAACCCTTTAGGGTAAAAAACTCCACCAATAATTAATCTATTATTCAATCTCTGAAGTAGATTACAATAGCTCCAATTCTTGCTTGAGAATGCCTCTTTTGCCTTCACCAAAACTTCTTCACAACCTGCAATAAAAACTGATCATAACTCTATCCAATTGCTTGAGATAAATAGGCCTTAAATAGCTTTGTAAACATGAGTTACAATTACAATGCTCAAGCCCTAACCCTAAAAGGTACGCCTATCTCATGCCAGTTGAGTTATCTCATGAAGAAAAATGTGTAAACCCCATCTTCATGCATTTGGGCACCCCAAACTTAAGTGGTAACTTAACCTTTATTCCAAAGATATCTCCAAAGCTTATCCTCAAATTTGGTGCCCAAAAGAGGTCCCACTTAACTCAGCCATTTGAAATATCTTAACATGCAAAGGAGTTAATTGCAACAAGCCAACTTGGACGCCCAAGGTGGGTCCAAGTTAAATCTTGTTAACTGAAGCATTTCTCAACACCATTCATGCAAGAATGGTCATCTCTTGTTAACTGAAGGTAGTTCCTGTTATCTTTCATGAAACTCAAGTTATTAGCCATGCATTCCAAGTTAACTGAAGTCAACTAACATGCAACTAAAACTAGCTGAATCTAACTAAACAATAATTGAACTTGAACTAAACTAAACTAAACTAAACTAAATTTCATTGAATTGAACCTTGTACACATCACCCCCTATTTTATAGGACCTCAACATGCATACATCAAAATCCCTATTTTCTAGGAACCTAGGATGCATTTCTGAAGTGTACTCAATTTACCAACCAGTTAACTAAACTTAAGGTGAGTTGTCACCTACCATATGTGCACCCATGTGATCCTATTTTGTAGGAGCCCATCCCAAGGCGTCCCCACATGTTCCTATCATATAGAATAACTTACAAATGTCAATTAACATGATTATTTCAAAAATTATTAATTCCTTCTTAATCCTAGTGTTGATAAACACATTTTAGGAACTTAGGATATACATGAAATAACTAATGTTTAAGGATTGTAATTAAATGGCATCCTATTTCCAACAAGAGGGATGCCTCTCTCTCATTGCAAATAGGGCATAAAAGATTTGATAGTTAAGTGGAAACCAAATATTGTCTTTCTCCAAGAGATTAAACTTAATGGTCTTCAACATTCTTCTTCTATCTGACATATGGAGAGATGCTTATTTTCTTTATACATCCCATAGAGAAGGCAAGGGGGGGTAGTCATTGGTTTTTCCCCTTGGTTCTATAGGTTTGTTATTGATAAAGGTGAGAACCCTTCACATAGTTGTGTGTGGGTCTTAGCCTTTATCAATGTCCAACCTATGGGTTTTTGCTTAGTTTATGCTATAAACTCTGCTACAGACATGTGTTTTGTGGGACCAGATGGCTAAAAAACTCCCTAATGCTAATTGGGTTATAGGAGGTGAATTCAATATGGTGGAGCACCATAATATCACAACTGGCTCAACCATATTAAGTTGAATTGAAGAATTTGATAAGTGATTGCTATGTCGTAATATAGTAGGTGTTGTCAAACCAATTCATAACAAAAGCGTTAGCCATGATAGTAATTGGTTCACCTAGTCTAACTACAAACTTGGTGATGAAAGGAAGCTTAGCAAACTTGACTGATTTTATATATCCCCGAACCTCTTTGTTTTTTAATATTACTTAGGCATTTTAGTTAGGGTTGATTATTCTTCAACTCTTTTAGTTCATTTCCCTATCATGTGCACTATTTGGGGAGCTGAAAATAGTAGAGAGGACTCTACATTACCTTACAAACTTAATGTATCTCATTTAAAAAATCCTTCTTGTATGGGAGTGTTGGTGGGCCTTTGGAATTCTTTCCCCTAGCCAAATAAATGGGAATAATATAGACAATAGTGGCATAATTCTATTTCTAAATGTGTTTATTTCTTGCATGCATTTGGTAAAAGATTAGCTTGGTAGTGGAAATAAAAAACAAAAATCCATTCAAAGTAAGTTAGAGCACACCAGGAAACTACTTAATGCCAACCATATTAATCTTAATTTACGAACTTCGGTGGATGCCTTAGAAGCTCGAATTCATAAAATAGATAACTATAAGGGGTAGGGAGCTAAAATCAGGTCCAAGTTACACTGGATTAATGAGGGAATCTAGAGGCTCCAAATATTTCTATAAGTATCTTAATTATAAGGACAAGAAAGAATTTATTGGAGCTATTCAAGATGATGTTGGTTTTCTTCATACCAATCAGATAGAGATAAAAGGGTTGTTTCAAAAACATTATGAGGAGTTGTTTAGAGAAGACCCTCATTGGCATGATCCTTAAATAAATTTGGAAGATATAATTAAAGATATTATCCCTAAGAAGGTTGATTCAAAATATAGCCATTTTATAAACCGTAATCTCTCCATAGAAGACTTAGAACAAGTTGTATTTTCTATGCTTGCTAATAAAAGTCCCAAAGTTGATAGGTTGCTAGTGGAATTGTACCAAAAATGTGGCAACATATTAAAGAGGATTTCTACTTGGTTTACCTAGAGGATTTGGAGCATGGATCTTTAGGCTCTATTATAAATAAAGGCTTAATTAAAGTCCTCCAAAAAGGGAAAAATGAGGATACTATTTCAGTTTGGCACCTTCTCACCTTACTTAATACATCCTACAAAATTATTGCTAAAGCAATAGTTGCAAGAATTAAATGAGTTGTGAAAGGGATAGTTAGGCCAGAACAAACCGGGTTTCTTGGTGGAAGGTTCATCTTGGATAACCTCATCCTTGCTTGGGAAACATTAGAATGGGCCCAAAAATTAGGTCAACCAATGCTATTGGTCAAGCTGGATTTTGATACAACATATGATAGAATGTGTTGGAGCTTTATACTTAAGATGTTACAATGGTTGGGTTTTGGTCCTAAACTATGCAGGCATGTTCAAATGTTGTTTAAATATGTCAATTCTCTCAATTGGTGATTAATAAAGATATGTCTAACATATTTCCCTTACAATTTTTAATTAGACAAAGTTGCCCCTTGTCTCCTTTCCTATATATTCTTGTTGTTGATGCTCTTAGATATATGTTGTAAAAATACAACCAATTGAATTTGATTAAGGGTATTTCTATTCTTCATAATTTTGTGGTGATTAACTCTCATTTTGTTGATGACAACATGTTGTTTATCCAAAATTTTGAGATGGAGATTAATAATGTTATGAGAATCCTTAATCTCTATTGTGAAGTGTCATGATCAAAATTAGCTCATCATAAGACTGAATTTCTAATGGTGCAATCAGGTTCACCTCCTAGGTGGATTCCTAAGGATAAGAAATAAATTAAACATGGGAAGATTACTTGATATCTTGGCATTCCATTTCATCTGGGTGTCTCCATTTCTAAGATGTGGAACTGGTATTAAAAAAATAAAAAATAAATCGCACTTGAGGAAATAAATTTTTGTTTCTAGTAGTGAAATATTTTTTTTTGGTTTCGCGTGTGTATTATTCCTCTTGTTGGATGACATCAAAAAAATATATGAAGACCTTAACAAAATTGTCCATAGCTTCTTATGGGCTAATTGGAGTGGTAAGACAGGTTTTAAATATGATTCTTGGTTACATTGCATCCAACCCAAAGCCAAATGTGGGTTGGGTCTTTTGGACCCTAGAATGCAAGGGGCTTGTTTGAGAATGAAATGGATTTGTTAGAATAGTCAATGGAGATGAACCATGGAAAACCCTGGTTCATTTTTGGAGTCTCCAAGCTACCGTCAAAGGGAAATGGTAAGCGATTGGCTAGGAAGATAAAAATTTATTAGCTCCTTTTCCTTTAATTTCATGTTGGAAGGTAGGACAACATGTTTGTAATTTTTTAGATTGGAAAAGCTCTCTACAACACGGGTTCAACTTTGGATCTTCATTAATATGGTGGAATAAACTAGTAAAATATTAGGGCCAAGCACTTGTTTATTTTCCAAGGCTGGCATAGTTTTTATTAAAAAAATGAGTTTGAGGATTTGGGGACTTGTGGGTTTTTAGTGCTTGAAATTGGGTTAATTGGAAAAATATTAAGCATAACATTGGTTTAAGTTACAAATATAAAGGTTTTATTATCTTGATTAAATCATTGGTTCCCTTTAAGCTGGTTATGAAGATTTGTACTTCCTTACAATGTAATCCTTTTAAGTATTGGTGGTGGTTGTCCAAGTGCCAATTTTCTCTATTTCCTCTTAAATAATTCTACTTGAATCTGCTTCCATAGTTGCCCTTAAATCCTAGATTGAATAAAAAATGGAATTATAGGTTTCAAAAAAAAAAACTTGGAAAAAACTAAGTGCTCAAATTTGGTATTCTAAAACTAAAGCTAATGTGCAAATTTTGGCTTGGTAAATTTATTACATTGCAAGCTACCCAATGGTGACAAGTTGGAATTGTAAGATATATTTTTTTTGACACCTCTTGGGTTTTAGGACCTGGGGCAACAAACCTTCTATGCTTTACATTCGAGGATGTCGTTGAGATCTCAATCAAATGATGAGAATGGAAGAAATAAATTTGCTAAGGGACTATCCTAGGGTATGTTTAGAGATTAATGAGGGGTTCACCACCAAGTTAAGACTTGGAAAAGACAATGAAATGAAAGATGCAATACTAAACTCTAATATGATGCAAACTTTCACTAAATGAACTATAAATGCAAATAAATCAGAACAAAAAAATGGAAAAGTACAGAGGAGCACCTAGAAATCTGAGAGAGATTGAATGGAGGCCTGAAATGTTGAATAACTTGAAATTTAGGCCCACTAGGACTCATTCACCAATCTAGATGAATCAATCCTAGATCAGGGTTTCTGCACAAGAATAAGTTTCTGGAAAAAGGGTATCTCAAAATTGACCTAAACTAGGACTCATTTGCCAATCTAGATGAATGATTCCAGTTAGGGTTTTCTAGAATTTCAAAGTTTGAATTTGGTCTTCAATGTCTGCTCTTTTTGTTCCACTTTGTCTCTGGATCTTAAACTTCGATTTCGGGGTTGTAGGTGAACTTTTAGTGAAGATTACAACCTTGCAAATGAGGGGATAACTCGAATAACCTTCTCCAAGTTTGTAACCTAATATTCAATGACCTTTCAAGCTCTAAGACACTTAGATCTACAATCACATATGTAAAGAGGAGAAAACTTGTTGATTATTAGTGAATAGGGGTTTGCCTACGTCAAACCCCTTGTAGGTAATTAAACCAAATGATGAGACAATGAAATGAAGACATGAAACATGAAACAAAGAACATGAATCATGGACAATGATACCTTGAATGATGCCTTGTAAATGGTGTCTTGTAAATCTACAAATCAACATGAAATGACCATGAAGGATGTAGATCTTGATCTTGACAATAGGTGTAGAACAATGCTTGATCTTGGATCTTCAATGTTACATCACACACTAGCTCAATATCATGTTTGATGTTTGATATCCTTGACATGATGATGGATCTTGAATTTTTGCAATAATTGATGAAGAATTTTGCTCTTGAATGCTCTCTAGATGATCTTGTGAAGTCTTGGAATGCTTGACTTGATGAAATAATGATTTCAAAGCTCATTTATATAGGAAATCCAACTAAGATCTCGTGTATAGGTCCCAAAAGTTGACATACATTAAATTTGAACTTAAAACCCATTTTTTCTCGCTTAAAACCTTGAAAATAGGCCAAATGGGACTCATTCGCGAAGTTGGGCGAATGGGTCCCACTTGGATGAGACTCATTCACCCAAAGTGGTGAATGGATCGCATAGGGCCTATTTTGATTACTATTTAGTGTCGAGGAGTGTGCAAATTAAGTTTATGTGTTGATCTTGTCAGGTTTTTGATTGAAATATGCTTTGGGATGCAAACGTAGGGTCTTAGGGGCCTATTAATGATGATATTAAGGTCATAAATGTAAGAGGTCCCAAAATCTAATGTGAAAGTGTAAATAAATACAATTTACAACACTAAATTAAGGCAAAATTGGGTCTATTTAACTTAGAAGGGTGCTAAATCCCATGTGAATGTGTAAAACACATTGCAATACTAGATTAGGTCCACTTTAGTTTACAAGCCTCTTAAATTTAATGTGAAGATGTAAATAAATACATTTTACAACATTAAATTAGGGCAGAGTTAAGTTTATTTAGCTTAAAAAGGGCCCAAGACCTAATGTGGATGTGTAAAACACCTCACAACACTAGGTCAAGGTGACATTAAGTCCAATTTATCATTAATTATTCACAAATTAAGTGTGAAAATGTACACGATGACATTTTTCAACACTATAGAAATATATATGCAAATCTAACCTATTAAATGTCCTTTTTATAAGTACATTGAAAGTTTGAAACATATATTTGGGGACTGCTCTTTGACTAAAAGAAAATGGAAGGTTGTTTTTGCCTATCTCCCAACAATATCTTAGGTAGTTTCACACCTGTTGCTTTTTTCTTTCCTTTAAAAGGATATACAATATGTATTTTACACATCTCATCTCAATATATTTTTCTCTGGTGAAATAGTCATGTTTGCTTCTCTCATTTTTTGTGAAGATTTATTAGCAGGTTGTGATCTTGGGCTCAGTGGTTGACACCAACATAGTATCAGAGTCTTCAACGTGTGCTTTCTTCTGCCATTGAGAGTTTTCATCAGAAGAGTTTGTGATCATTTATTTGCTGAAGATTATTCAACATTTGAAATTTATCAAATTTCAAAGTTGCCTTATTCTTCATTTTCCTGTTGTTTGTGATTGCTGGGAACGATTTTCACTATTGTGTTGGCATGATTTTCTCCCGACAGAAGGTGTTATTATTCTTGCAAGGGCACGGTTTAATCTACGGTGACAAATTCAATTGAAGGGAATTATTGTGTGAGATTTCCCTTGCTGCAGGCACAAATTTGTTTGATTTGGAGGAGGTGTGATCTACAAATTTGTTTGATTATTCTCATCGTAGCCAGAGAATTCCCTTGGCAGGCTGCACAAACTCTCTCTCCACCCATGCAGTTCCTGATCCATTCAGACCACACGTTTGGTGCTTTCACCTACGCCATTTTCATTTATTGGCCAATGCGCGATTGGCAAATTGGTTTTGGCGTTTTGTTTCAATTCTGAGGTGAGGAGGCTAGTGTTTGAGAGACCTGGGTAATTTCACCTTTTTTTGAAAACCAAAATCACTGTTGCTGAAGGCATCAAGACTTGGTGGAATTTTTTCGCTAGGGCTCGATTTCTATTTTGAAGGCCATGAATTCAAAGCATAAAGCACATTTTTTCAGATCATTGGAGGCTGTGATTTCTTCACACTTCATTTCTTCTGAGATGATTCTTTGCTGAAGAGACCATTTGATTTGTGGAGGCCGCAATTTTCACCAACATGGCAAGATTATAGAAGTTGGCAGAAGGCTTTGAAACCTGCGTGAAATGCACTATCTTTTGGTGATTGAAATCTGCATTTTGTCTTTGAAGGAGGCTTCTGGCATTTAATCTACTTGAAGACATTGATTGGATGAGTGCGGTGGAGTTCTTTTGCACGTTCACATACAACTCTTTACCATTGATTGTTGTGAGCAAGTCTCACAAGAGGCTATGTTGCTTGTGTGCTTGGCGAGTAATTTGGTTTGGTGATTTGGCACGGGAATCCAATAAGGTGTTTATTTTTTTGTTCAATTTTTTTTAGATTCTCATTTTTTTTTTTCATTATTGCTTCTTGAAGTATTTTGGGAAGGTTTCATATTTTGGGAGTTTCTAATTGTTGTTGAAAGTTAATGTCTTTGTATTCTTGGAGATTTGTCATAGTTCATTATGGGGTTTTCATTCATCATGGTTTGATTATGTTGAAAAGGGGAAAGTATAAACAATGGAGAGATGGTGTCATAAAACATCTCAGATGGTTTCATTTGTTGCCACATTTATATAATCTTGTTCCCCTTCCTGGTACTGATAGTAAATTTTTTGTATGGAATAGCAAAAGGAATCATGTCCTAGGAGTTATTGTAATGCATATTGATGATGCCACTTTGAATGTTATTTATCATTTTGAGTGTCCTCATATTCTTTGGACTAAAATTTGGGAATACATGGAGATCCTAATACTCAGCTATTCCCAGATGATCCTATTTTAGATTGTCTTGCGCCTCTTCTTTTTTTAGAAAGGATACCCTATGATCATGCTACTATGTAGGATTTTGAAGTTTTGAAATACTTTAAGTCTTCAGATGAGGATAACGAGGGTTCTTCAGATGCTCTTTCTTCTCCATCAGGGACAGTTGATGTACCTTCTCCTTTAGTGATTCATTGTGCAGAGTCATTGATTGAGGCTCCTATCATTCCTGAAAAATAGGATTCTCATTGTCTTCCTGATTGAGATTCGTATTTGTTGGACAATGGTTCATTATTTGTAGAATCTCATATTTCTGACTTGGAAGAAACATTTAAGGGTATATCCCTTCTATTTGATGATAGTTGTGGTACAACTATTGTCACCCAATCTTTTTCTTTGGAGAATGTTCAAAATTAGTTTCCAATGGTACCTTGTTTGTCACCTCCTATTGTGATTGGGCATGTTCCTAATTGGTTCGTGGTACCATCTTTCAAGGTCTTGGCCACACATGAGCAAATTTCAGAGACATCATCATACATCTTCATGCTTCTTTCTTTCAATTCCTATCTGGAATGGGAAGCATTCTTGTATTTGTATTTGTATTTGGTTTTGTTTCTTCCAAAAGGGAGACAAGTTGTTTGTCGACATTGGATCATGTTTTGTCTTCAGGCATTTACCATTTTTGCAAGTGATTATACATTGTGGGGGGGCTATATAGTCTCTCTCTTTCCCTTTTATGGGGGGGATATTAATTGTATATACATGATGTGTGTAGTCCTTGGGGGTGTGATTGAGTCCTCCATCCATGCATCATTTTTATTTTCTTTTCTCTTTTGGAGAGGGGTTTTTTCCCACAAAGTTTTTCTCCTTTTCTCTAGTTGTGAGGGATTTATTTTTTGAATCATAAATGGGTACCTAACATGGTTGGGTAGCTGGGACCCATATTGCATCTTCATGTTGCATAATAATTCTCCCTAATTTTGCACTTAAGGGGGGGTGTTAGTGTAGTATTAAGTTTAACTTAGGTAAATTTCTCAAGTGGTTTTTTCCCGTCTCGGGTAGTTTCACACCCGTTGCTTTTTTCTTGCATTTAAAAGGATGTACAATATGTATTTTACACATCTCATCTCAATATATTTTTCTCTGGTGAAATAGTTGTGTTTGGTTCTCTCATTTTTTTTGAAGATTTATTAGTAGGTTGTGATCTTGGGCTCGATGGTTGACACCAACATGGAAAAGTAGATGTATGCCTATTTTTTCAAATCATAATATTCATATGGAATCGAAAATTCCAAGATTTTACTCTAAGATCATTTTTCAAACTGTTTTTCTATGTTCACAACTACATGGAGTTCCCAAAGAAAATGTGTAAACCAACAATCACTTGGACAAGATTAAATGGAAAATACTACAATTGCTTAAATATGATGTAATTTGTTCCAAACAACTACAACATTTGTTGAAATTTAGAGTTTGAAATGGTTAAGCTTTCAACTATTCATTGCTGATGTGAATTGTTCCATGTAATCCTGTTGGTTTTGTTCCCCATGGCGTGTTAACCCAATTTTTTTGGGTTGCTAGAATATTGTTATGTAATTTCTCCTTCTTGGCAACCTTTGGTTGCCCCCCTTTTTTTATTAATTTGCTTGATTCAATAAAAAAATCTACGGGAACATATCTCCACTTTTTGATAAAATATTTTTCCAACTCTTTAGTTAATTTTATTTTAATGATGAATATGATCCCGATATATTGATAAAAAAATGTTCGCACAATTAAATTCATTTTTTTAAAATTGTACATACAATATTTTCTCCTTTGAGCATTAGTATATCAAGAGTTAGAGGCTTGTTAATAGCGATTTAAATTAATTTTAATTTTCATGTAATCAAACCATATGTGTTATTCATTTCTGTGCAAAACTAAAAAGCATAGAAGAAAGGATGCTTAAATACAAAGCAATAGACAAGGATTCTTATTAAGAATTGAAGAAACAAATAGGTATACAATACAACACCGCTTGCCAATGTGCTTACATGGCACATAGCTATAGAAGGAAATATGAGTTGTACAAAACCTACAATTTTTAGGTTATCCTAGCTCTAACCAAAATGGGAGTGCTTCATAGGCAACTAATCAAAGCACATATTTAAGCAGCATTAAATGTTGTATATTGACAGACACCCTCATAGAATGGGTGGAAGTCAAATTCATGCTGTGATGTTGAACTCTTGTAATCCTACATTTGATAGAGCTCAAATTTGTTCTAAAATTGCACCAATCATGATGATAGTTGTATACATATCAATATTTTTGGCAATGAACATGGTTGTGACGTGGCAAACATATCTTGTGTTGTAGTCACATGGTGTGCAGCTCTATAATCAAGAATGTAAGTCTTTGTAGTAGAAAAATAATTGCAATAAGTGTCTTGCCCTTTCCTTTATTTTATGGAGCAAGGGATGTAGAAGAATCAATGGAAAATCAATTTGGAATGGAGATATGGTTCCTCTTAAGAAGATTCGTCAACCAATCAATCTAATTTCCTTGCTCTTAGATTCATTGTGTCCTATCCTTTTTAGGATAGCCACACTTAGCACTCTCTTTTGTCAATGAATCATTATTAAAAGAGTGGGTTTCAATTCAATTTTGAAGTATGAGAAAGACTTATGTTGATTAGTTTTTTTTCGTGGACTTGTTTTGCTTCTTATTCTTGTTATCGTGATCTTTCTTATCTTGTCACCAAAGCATATAATTTACAAGATCTTATAATCCAAATGCTTTTCATGGACTTGTTTTGCTTCTTATTCTTGTTATCATAATCTTTCTTATCTTGTCACCAAAGCATATAATTTACAAGATCTTATAATCCAAACGCTTTTCGTGGACTTGTTTTGCTTCTTATTCTTGTTATCATGATTTTTCTTATCTTTTCACCAAAGCATATGATTTACAAGATCTTATAATACCCATTTGGATTAATTTATATTGTGTCATAATTAATGCATTTAGCAACCTGAAGAACACAAATGTAAAAATAACACTAAATAATCAAATCCAAATTTAAAATGCACACTCAAAATTAATTGTGTTTTTCTTTTCAATATTAAATTCTTTCTAATGTTTCGTAATGACAAAATCATGTATATTGTCAAAGTTGATGACCTTTTTGGTTCACCAATTTTATCAAATAAAGATTATAATTTGTCCCATACTCCCTTAGGTGTGCATTACGACCTTTTCAATGGAAGTGTATCTTTTGACATAACCAAACATAAAAAGGCAAAAGCTCCATCAAATTTGTTTTTTGTACATATAATTTTGTCGACTTCTCCATTGAATTATGTTTTAATTCCATGTACTACCTATCCTGAGCAACCCTCAAGACCTCAATAACATTTTAATTTGTATTTAAAAAAACAATATAAGGTGTGAGAGGTATGATGTTCCATAGTGTTGAAAAAGAAAAGCAGAGAGGAGAGTCGAAATGAACAAGAGACAATCACACAATGATACTTTCTGTTATGAGATTACATAATAATTATATTTTATTAATAATATTTTGTTTTCACAGTCCATGATCGATGTGAGCAAGATTTTTGGAATAATTGTGTGTAAATTTTTACATCAATGTTTCCGATCATACTCCATGATCCATCATCAGAATGATAACCATATCTTGTTTTCTTAAAAACTTCACTGTACAGCTGTATTCTTCTCAAATTTTGCAAGTTTAAATTACAGGTGGCTGGCTTCCCGAGGCTTGCTTCTGTGTTATATTCTGCTCTTTTTGGTAGCTGTGTCATTTTATCAGCTGCCATTTGTTTCCACTGCACTCTTATCAGATTTCTGTCATATTTTCTTAGTGCTGCTTACAAATAAAAAATGATTTAAAGCTTTTCGAAGACAAACTTTATCTTTCACGATCCAAAGGGAAAAAGGAAGATAAAAGCACCTGCCAATGGATGTCCTTCCCTGTACCGAATATATGTTGGGTGTATTGGAATACCTACATACAGTCCAAAGTGATAGAATGAAATATACATCGCCACTCGTACAGTCATACTTGTTACAACATCTGCTCTTTGCGTTAAGCAATGAGGTACTACTTACAGTTTTGCACATGGAACACCTGCGCACCCTGCCATGGAATGGAATACCTGCTGATGGTTTGGAGCCGTTGGGCATTCATTATGCCCGCCACTACATTGCCCATTGTGTGAAGACTTGGATTCTGTGGCCCATGCACGGTAGCGGCATGGTCTATCGTTGTCAGTTCTCACTACCGTCTTATCTATCACTTCTTGAATTCATTTTTTTCCCGCTCGGTTGTCAGTTGTCACTGGTGGACAGTGTACGTGGACTCCGAGCTCTATGGTAAGCAACATGTTTTATCCCTAAACAAAAGTGACATCTTGCATTTATGTATCGTTTGTAGCTTCGAAATGTATCTCGTGGGGACCATATTATCAATTTGGTAGATGTTAGAGGTACAAATCCCCCCCGTTTTTTTATGTTCAATAATCCAATTTTAATCTATTTTCACCTCTAAATTATTTTGAAATGATTCAATTTTAATCTATTTTCACTTCTAAATTCTTTTGAAATGATCTCTCAAATCCTAGACCTTTTGGAGTATTGAAATTAGATTTATACATTTTGCATTTGGATACTTTCCATTTCTTGTCTCAAACTTTCAAATGTTGTTATTTTTTTATTTTTTAATGTATGCATATTATATATGTATGTGAATTGTGTGTCTTTTATAAAAATAAAAAATTAACATATATATGTCAATATAGGCATGCAATTAAAGATGGTGAGCCTCAATAGATATTCAATATAATTTTAAAGACGATGAAGGCCAAAAAGAACATGTAACTAGAGGGAAACATATCAACGCTTAAGAGCTTTTAGTAAAGATAGTATTGTGGGGGTAAGAGGTGCATGTTATAATAACAAAGATGGTTAGGGTGAACATAAGGGGTGTTTTTCCTTAGGAAATTAAGGGAATTGAAATAACCTTTAATCCCCAAAATCAACATTTTAGCGGGCTCATATTAGTGGGCATCAATTGAACTCTTCAAAGGTAGTACATAGTTGTTAAGAACCCCTACTTGAAGAACCTCGAACAGGCACACCTTAGCTAGGTTGTTACAAAGCTAAATGTGTGTAAGAGACATGCAATCAAAGATGAGTCAAGCACGAAGTCATAATCTGTCAAAACCACACAAAATTTCCCCACCAAAAGAATATACTCCTACATATAGCCAAACTCAACTACCTCCACAAAGTTATAAGTATATACAACCATTATGTTAGGTAGGAACACTAAAACTACAACAAAATTCTATAATTTCCTCAACACATCTCAAAGTAAAGCTTTTCCCATGAGTAAGTGAACATGGCCACTTCAACATTAGAGCAATTGAAAGAGAATATTGTGAGAGCAATGTAGAGTCATACAACCCCATTATGAGGGGCTCCCGTTCTATATGATAGATGTAGATTCTTTTGTTCATTCACTCTAAAATATCACAACACAAGTATGCTAAAAGAACCAAAGCATAGCATAGAATGAGCGACATAGAGTGTATTTGAAGCTTTATTGACAAACTATTGCCTCATGGGAGAGATAAGCCCCAATTATTTTATCTTAATTTCACATCCATTAATAGTTACAAACAAGGGCAAATGACAACATTGGAGGGATTTGGAGAGAAAGGACAAACTATCCTTACAAATCGCAACAAATTGTAATCCCATTTGACGATAAATAGAACTTGGTGAGATCAAATGGAGAGAGGGAAGATAATTAAAAAATGGAGGTAAAGTCAAGGCAAGTTGGATGCCTCCATAAATTACAACATTGCACAATAGTCCATAAATGGACTTGAGATAATACATGAAAAGGTTATTGAGAGAGAACTCAAGATTTTGGGGAGTTTGTAGGCATATCATCTTGTAGGATTTTTATAAGATTATTTATCTTAGGTTTCGAGGAAGAAGTGATGATCGAAGACTCTTTTGTTTGATCAATTGCTAGGTTGGATAGGAGTTGTGACCACTTTATTTGTCTCTCTCCAACAATGGTTGCATTTAAATTTGTTAGAATTTTCCAAGATGCTCCAAATGCCTAGAAATATATGTCATAACCTCTAATTTAATATTTTCTTATTCTTGATTGCATTAATGATGATCATGGAATCACCTTCTATAGATTTTTCCTAAATTTACTTTTCTCTACAAAGTCAAGGCCCATTAGAAGGGAACAAACTTCAATGTTGTTGTTAGTCCTAATAAGAAGTTATTCTATTTTAACCAATTGGATGTTGCCTAATCTATCTATTATCACACAACCTATACCAACTTGTCTTAGGTTTCTCCTTGAGCCTCCATCAAAGTTATTTTATTTTAACCACATGCTATTAATGGGAGGAGATCATCCAGTTGTTCTTTTTGTAAAGCTTGAACCTTGAAGTTGATTTTGCAATTGAATACCAAACTAGTAAAGGTTTGATATTGTGCCATTTTTATGAACACTGCATATATTACTAATTAAAAGATAATTCTATACATACTCACAAAAAAGGTGGGTGAAAATAGCCACACCTAGAAATTTAAAAAGGGGCTACATCTCATAACATAAAATAACACAATTTTAAAAGGCCATTAATTTGTGATAACAATAGAAGAGAGAGGAGGAGGTGGTTCCTAATCACTTAGCTTGTCTCATAAATCAATAGGTTCCAAAGAGTCCATGAGCGGTCCCAACCATCATTGCCATATTTTCATTATCATCTTGTTTATCTTCAGTAGCAACTTGAATAAGAGAAATAAAAAGAGCTAATTGAGGGAACTTATTAGTCTGGCTAGCCAGCAGTGCCACAGTCAAAAGATAAGGGAGAAGTAGAGCAACAATGAGTGGGCTATGACCATCCCTGTTGAGCATGATCTCTTCTAATATGAGGTAAAGAGGCTCAATAATGAGTATCCTAGTTGTCACAGGTAGATTTTCTATATCCTCAATGAATCCCACAAGGTGAAGACTAACCTCTACAAGGTGGGAGTTGTAGGAACCGTGCAATAACACATGGAGAATTACCCCAATGATCCAACAACATTTAGAGATGGGAAAATTCAAGTGTAACTTTGTCCACTTGTACTTGAATTTGCATGAACACATTAAAAAAATCATGACTTTAGAACAAACCAATAAATTATCATCAATAGAACATCCAAAAAATAACAAAATTTATATTTTTTTCCAAATGCCAAAGAGAATCTCCACCCTAAAAGAATGCCAAATTTAAGTGTATTTGGAAGGGATTCTAGGACAATCCCCTCATAACACCATATTCCAAGAAAAAGGCTTAGGATTAAAAGGCACAAATAAATCATGAATCTAGGTCCAAGCACATTGAGCTTTAGGATAAAACCATAAAAAATACTTGAGAGATTCTTGATGACCACAAAAAAGACCATGAATATAGAATCCCCAAGAAGGTTAAATTAGAACTAATGGGAAGGCCTTGGAAAAAAATACACTAGAAAAAAATAAGTGAGCTTTGGCTCAATAATGACTTTAACCAAATGGTTAAAATATAAATTTCCAAATTGATAACAAATATTGTAGAAGCCATCTTTGATTCAAATTCAAAATAGGTACCATAGGAAGATGAGGCAAATGCCAAGAGTAACCTTTGAAATACTTGTAATTAAAAATGGTTTATCAAGATACCATTTCTAATCTTTCCACCATGGATTGTAAGGTTGAACTCCAATTTTATGAATCATATAAGTAGAATAGTATCAATGATAGTTTAAAAAGTAAATCATGATACTAATTGGAAAGATGAAACTTTTCCTTAGCTTTAGGCTATGTTAGAAAATTCCTAGTAATCTTGGAAAATAAGTCAAGGAGAATTTTGATCCCCTTTTAAAAAAACCTTGAGGAATAGAACCATGGGTCTTGGAAAGAGGGTGATCTTAGCACTAGAAGATAGGAGACCACAAAATATTTTTCTAATTGATAGAAATCCCATTACGAAAGCCATTATCATTCCAAATAATATAAGGCTTTATGACTTCCCAAGCTTTCCAAATTCATTTTGTCACAAAATTCTCATGGATTTGAACAGGCTCTTTCATTGTGAGGAGGGTGTGAAATTTGAGCCTTTTATAGATTGGTCTCCCATAAGGGAAACCATAAGAAATAAAATGTTGAACTAAAAAAATTCAAGCCTCAATATCTCCTAGAGCTCGAATGATTTATTTTACACATAGAGCCAAGCTCTGAAGCTGGGTAGAGAATAGATCCAAATTTTTAGAACCATATATCCCAATTTATGAACTTGTCTTTCCTAAAAGAGTTTTTAATAATTTTAGACATAATTATTTCTAAAATTGAAGGTTTTATCTTAGCAATGAGATATTTAGTATTGGTGAAGGTTTTCCTAAAGACCTTGTAAGTCTATTCATTTTAAATGTGCCAAATGAGTAGGGAGTGAGTGATTTACCATATAAAAGTAAATTTGGAGTCATTATGTAGACATGACAAACTAAGAAAGTGATTAAGGAGAGTCTTTGGAAATATTCCTTACCAACCTAACTTTCTATCCAACTATTTCTAGCAAGTATGGCTAGTATTGTGATTATAAATAAGATGGTTTGTGTCCTCCTCTATGTGTTCATATATAGCACACAACTCAAAGAGGAGGAGAGTTCTAATTTTTTTAGCCTTGTATCCATTAGAATTTTATTTTGAAGGGATAGCCACACAAAGAAGCCCACTTTTGGAAGGCCTATATTGTTCCAACATAGCTTGTGATACTATGGAGAATGAATTGGCATTTGGGAAGCCTTGTTTAACTATGTAATTTTCTAACCTAGATGCTAGCTAAATTAGGTAGCATACAAAACTTTAAAAAAAAAAGAGGTTGAGCTCATTTGAGTCTCACCCCCTATCTCTAAAGTAGCCAAATATGAGTGAGGAATATCACGAAAGTATTTTTGAGTCGATCATGTTTACAACACAATGCTCCCATTATATCCACAAGGTCAAGGAGGTAGGTTTTAAAGGTTTTCAACTATATAAATTAAATAGAATATCAATTTTATAACTAGATTTAATACATCATACTTTTTTAGGAATAGAAAATCCTTCAAATCCTAATTCGCCAATTGATGAAAACCCTAGTGAAGAGCAATGGCAACCAAACCCTCAAAAAACTCATCCATATATTCTCTGGCACCCTCCTCAAACACAATAAAACCTAATAGGTAAAATTAAAAACAACAAAAGGGAAATACAAGCATTGGTTGATAGGATGAAAAATCCAAATGTAACTAGTTCACATCAAACAACCCTTTCTACCTCATTTGAATCTATCATCTCTCATATTGATTTTGTGAGTGGAAAAAAAAAAGTTGAATAAGAGGAAGGAAGGACAATAATTTTATTATAAAAAATTATTGTACCAACAAGTGAAAGAGAAGAAAAATAAAATTTGATTCAAGTTTTCATTGTTCATTGATCTGCAAACCAATACATCGATGCATGCAAGTTGCAAGAGGTCCCTTATTCATTAGTGTCAACACTAAGGATTAAGTGATAATTTTTTGGAGAGATGGTGGAATGTTTTTGACCATCCTTCATTCAACAACATTGAGGTCTCATAGCATTTTTTTAGGAAACTCTATTATGAGTTTTACCTCAATGAGATTCTAAATTATTTTGATATGTGTGACTTCTAGGGTAGAAGCAAACACTCTACATAGGATAAAGAGGAGGTACACCATTCCCAACAACAAACATGGATATCCCTAGCTACGCCAGGAAATTATCACATCATGAAACTTTCCATTGTGAAGGAGAGTGTTGAGGTGGAGGATTTACAATCCATCAACTCCCTCATAGACCTTGTTACAACACAAAATGCATTTTACATAGGGTGATGAGGGGAGGGCAAGGCTTCTATGTCTCGATGATCACCTCACCTTTAACAAACCTATGGTCTATCTAAAATTATAGCCTAAGGATGCTTAGGATGTGTGGGGTCAAGAGTAGGACACATCCATATCAAATGATACATGGAATTCACAAATGAATTGATAAATAGGACATTTTTGGCATTAATGGAAAATTAATTTTGAATAAGGTTGAATGCAATTTATTGTATTTCCTTTTGAACTTTAAGATTCAATATGTATTCATAAATGTAGTGTTGAAAAATATATCCCTTTTTCACACTTAATTTGGGATTAATTAATAATAAAATGAGCCTAATGTTACCTTAATTTAGTGTTGTAATGTGCTTTACACATTCACATTAAGTTTAGGGCCCAATTTAACTAAATGGACTTAATGGTGCCTTATTTAGGGTGTTGGAAAGTGTATCTTTACACTTTCACACTAATCTAGGGCATTATTAATTAATTGAGGTTAATTATGCCTTAAACTTGGACCCTTTAATTCAAAGCCAAGCCTATTTAATTGTAGATTATGAGGGATAAAGCCCAACATTCATATATGACATTACATAACAATTAATTTTTAAAGATGTGTGTCCTAGGTTAGTGACCTAGGACCCATTCACCATCGACGAATGGGTCCTCACTGGGTCCTAGGACCCTATTTTCATATGATCTTTCACATTGTTTGAAGTGTGTCCTAGCTAAGTGAGTTAGGACCCATTCACCACATGGTGAATGAGTCCTCACTTAGACCTAGGACCCCTTTTTGAAATATGTTTTTGGCGGTATTTTAATGATTTGAAATCCACAATTCAATGTTGGCTTGTGATATTTGAATTTTGGGATTTAATGGTAAGGTATATGTATAAATATAAGGCTATTTCACTATGTTTCATCTAAGAATTTTTATGCAAGCATCCTAATAGAAATTTTATGAGATCAAGAGCATTCAAAAGAAATTTCTAAGGCATTTAAGGGTGGATTATTGCAACAATCAAGATCCATTTCATCGTGTCAAAGGCATAGTGCATCATGCATGTTGTTGAGTTAATGTTGTGATGTAGCATTCAAGGTCCTATTCAAGCATTTTTTCATATTGAGTTTCATGATTAAGATCTACATTCCTTGAGGCCACTTCATGCTAGATTGCAGATTTGTTATCCAAGGTTCAACTAAGGTGTGGTGAGTTGTGACATTGCACTTGTTCATCACCATTCCTTTATGCATTGTTTCATTTCAAGGTTTAATTACCAAAATGGGGTTTGACCAAGGAAAACCCCTATTCCCTAACAAAAAACATTTTCTCTCCTTTGATGTGTGATTGAAGGCTTTAGGTTGAAGATAATTTGGAAGGAAAAATTGCAAAATTTGTCAAAGTTGCTAAGAAAGTTGTCAAATTATGGAAACTGATCTACAAGATTTATTTCTGGCTTTTTAATATAGCCCAACTAGAATCAGGGAGTGCAGAATGAGAGGAATAGAACCCAGAAACCATTTTTCTAGAGCCCTAGCCAGGACCCATTCGCCATAGGGCGAATGAGTCTTCAGTGAGCTCTGAAAAAGACTTTTTGCAATAGGTACACATCATTCAACCCTCTTAAAACTTTCCTTTTGATTGTTATATTAGTTAGGTTTAATTTTTTATTCTCAATTACACATTATAGTACACATATCGAATGAAATTAGGAGAAATAGGTGAATCATTTTGTTTCATTTTTATAAACCTATTTTTCTTTGTTTTATTTTAGGTGTAAACTTGCATTTTGCATTCATTTTAAATTTTAAAATTCAACAAAAATTGCATAATTTTAGAACTTTTCATCATTCATATTCAAAAATTGGATCAAAATTGCATTTCAAAAAGTTTCATATAGTTCAGCATTTTTCCTTCATTGCACTTGCATTTAACAATTAAATTTTGGAATTTTTTGTCATAGAAGTTACAGCTTGAGATCTGAAACAGAAAATACATATAATCACTCATAAATTACACTTTTCAATTTTTAAAAATATGGTACTAGGGCCCATTCGCCACTGGGCGAATGAGTCCTTGGAGGCCTACAAAAATCAACTTTTCTGAGCTTTCTAGTGATTTTTTGTACTTTCTAGGCTTGCTGGTAACCTACTGTATCAGCCTAGAAAGTTTCAAGAATTTATATTTTATGTATCTAGGTCAAATCATCCATTTAGTGTAATCATTTTTAAAGAATTTCAAAAATCATTTCAATATTAAAAATCTTCAGATTTGTAGGAAAATTCTTGACATTTCAGAAGCATTGCACAATTTAGATAGCTTACTTTTTCATGTTAGCATGTCTCCTTTTCAAGAAATTAGTGTTCATAGAGTATCACATGGCTTGTATGATTCTATTTTCTCTACTCATGAGCATAATCTAGGAAAACAAAATAAAACCTTTGGCAAGCATGTTGGCTACCCTCATAATATCTATCAAATTTGTAAGAATGTCATAACACAAGAGGATGCAAGCATATAGATAAACATGCAAATCATAGTTCTTCTCTTGATACCTCTCTTATTAGTGACAAAGGTATCTTGGTGAAAGAAGATACAATCATTGAGAATCATGAAAGTCTTATTTTTCCCTCTCCTCCTCCTCCTTGGGAAGATATTATGAAACAAGAAGATGAGACCATTGAAACATTCCTTAACATTACTTTACCTAGTCTCTATTCATCTCCCAACACCTCCCCTACTTGTGAGAATGCTTTAGTGAAAGAGGATAAAATTATGAACGATCATGAAAGACACGTTTGTGAGGAGGATATGTTGGTGTTAAGAGATCCAATGATTGAGAGATATGAAAATCCTACCTCTCCTACTTGGGAAGACATTATAGGACATAGGGATGTAATTGTAGACAACCATGACAATCACATTTTCTCTTCTCCTGATATCTCTCCTAGATGCGAAGAATATAGTTTAGCGTTAGAATTTACACTTATTGAGAGTCATGAGAATCTTGTTCCTCCCTTTCCTAATGATCCTACCATTTGGAAAGATCTATTTGAATGAAAAATTCCAATAATTGGTAAACATGAAAATCATAATTCTTCTTCTCTTGATGCCTTCCCTTTTTGTGATGAAGTTACTTTACAAAATCTAACCATGGAATGTGATGAACCACAATTTTATTACTCTCCTAAAATCCCTCCTACTAGGGTAGATATTCGCTGGGAAATCATGTCTCAATTTCTAGTTTCAAGCCTCTTCATTCTTTGGACTTGGCAAAAAATTATTTTTTCTACCCTTTACAACTTTACCGTGGTTGTCTCGCTTGGCCTTGGTGGTACTGCAGTGACTGTCTAGGTGGTTACTGCCCTACCGCACATGGTGAGTTCTCTCACTGCGGTGGCATGGTAAGGTCGCTAGCAGCTTGGCTCGGTGGTTACCGCCATACCGTAGGCGGTGGTTCCTCTCACCACGGTGGGCTTGGCGGTTATCACCATACTACAGGTGGTGGTTCCTCTCACCGCGGTGTCTGCAGTGAGACTGCTAGTGGTGGGCTCGACGGTTACTGCCATACCGCAGGTGGTGGTTCCTCTCACCGCGGTGTCCGCGGTAAGACCGCCAGCGGTGGCCTTGGCGGTTACCACCCCACTGCGGACGATGAATCTTCTCACCGTGGTGGCCATGGTGAGACCACCAGGGGTCGGCCTAGCGGTTACCACCCTACCACGGGGTGGCCTGGTGGCCCTTGCAGTAGCGTGGTATGACCACTAGCGGTCTTGCCAGTGGCACTGCCACACCGCGGGTCAACTCGGATGGAGTAGCGGTAGCACGATGGAGAGAGACAGTGAGCTCGATGGTAGTGCAATAAGAGCTCGGTTGAGCTCAGAGCTCGGTTAGCCGAGCTTGACCAATTTGAATAGAAAGTCAAAGCGATAGGCGAATAAAGTTTGAACACGTGGCTTGAAGACAACAGTCTGATTGGCCAAAGATCGAAATAGTGAAAGGCAGTTATTGTAGGCCGACTTCTGCCGATGACAGAAAATCGATTTGGGTGGTGAATTTATTGCTTGGGTGGCTCGATGCAATCAGTGCAAATCGATTGCTTGCTTGAATGATCGATGCATGGACCTAGAGGTCGTGGGATTGGCTGGAAAGTGTAAATCCAATGTAAGAATTGTACAGTCAATGTGAGGTTGATGGATGTGTACATGTAAGTTGCAAGTCGATGCAAGTGAGTAGAGATAATTCATTGTATACTTTGAGAGAATTATTGTAACAGTGAGAGTTTTTAACTTGAGAGTTGTTGTGAGTTGATCAGAGAGTGAAGGCTGAAGAATTTTGTATGTAATAATTTTATTGCTATAATAGAAAATTGTCTTTGCTTGGTGTGGTGGGTTTTTAACTTGAAAAGGTTTTCCCACATAAATACTTGTGTCAATCTATGAATGCTTATTTTTTTATCTCTTTTATGTTGTTTGTATTCATCTCAGTAGTTTTAGAAGCTATTAGAACACATTTTTTCTCTTCTTCCCTATTGTATTAGTGTTAAGGGAATGTATTTCACACTGTTGGGTTGATAGACCATCCCTATTTTCCCTTCAAGTGGTATCAGAGCCTGCCTAGTTGTGTTATCCTTTTTGGAAAAGGTCATTTTTTTGTGCTAATACTATTTTAGTGGGAGTCTTGCATTGTTAAAACTTGTTTCTATTTGAGATGGTGAGTACATCAGGTAGAGTAGAGATTGAAAAATTCAATGGCAACAACTTTGAGCTATGTAAACTCAAAATGGAAGACTTGTTGGTGGATAGAGACCTCTAAATAGTAGTGTCTGGAACTATGCCACAAAGTATGAAGCAAGAGGATTGGGACCTTACTGATAGAAAAGAAAGAGGTCTGATAAGACTGAGTCTAGCCAATTCTATACTCTTGAATTTCCATGAGGAGCTATCTGCAACTTCATTATGGAAAATCTCTGGTAAATAAGTTATTCCTGAGGAAGAAGTTGTACTCCTTGAAACTTGAAGAAGCTGCATCTGTTGCAAACCATCTGAACTCGTTTAACATGAGTGTTACTCAGCTGGCGTCTGTAGGTGTAAAGATCGAGGAGGAGGATCGTTGCATGCTCCTGTTGTGTTCGTTACTTGACAGTTGGGATCATTTGGTGATGGCTATTGGAAGCGCAACCACTGCATTCAATATGGATGACATGGTTGCTTCGCTTATGTTTGAAGAAATGCGAAGGAAGTCTTCTGAGATGGCCAAAGAGGCTCTTGCTGTTCGAGGTAGACCAAAGGAGAAAGGCAAGAAGGACAAGAAGTTGAAATCCAAATCTGTAGGGAGATCAAAATCTCCTGGTAAAAAGTTCAAGGTGACATGCTAGAACTGTGGGCAACCTGGTCATATCCGAAAGGATTGTAAGGAGAAGAAGAAGAAGAATGCTTCAAACAATGAATCTTCTCAAAGTGATGCAGACACCTTCATTGCAGCAACCTTGACAACTTAGGCATCAGATGATGTTTGGTTGGTTGACTCAGGTGCGTCCTTTCACATGACATCCCATAGAGAATGGTTCTCCAAGTACAAGAAGTATGATGGTGGAAAGGTGTACCTGGCAAGTGATTCAATGCTAGAGATCGTTGGTAGAGGAAGAGTTAGAATTCAATTTCCTGACGGGACAATCAAAGGAATTGGTGGCGTATTGCATATACCAGGTGTGGCTCAAAATCTTCTTTTTGTCAGTAAGTTAAATGACGCTGGTGTAGAAGTTTCTTTCTCAAGTAAAGGATGTAAAATGGCTAGAGGTACAATGGTGCTGGCTAAGGGTGTTCGTATTGAAACTTTGTATAAGCTAGATGCATGTCCTGTTCAATATAACAGTGCCTTTGCAAAGTCAAGCAAAGATGCTCTTGTAGAGGAAGATGAAGACTCTTCTCTATCTGCAAATTCTTTGGAGGTAAAACTCCCAAATAAGAAGACTATGTTGTGGCATCATAGACTTGGTCACATAGGTGAAAAATGTTTGAAAACCTTGAAGAATAAAAATCTTGTAGAAGGGCTTGATGATTGTAACCTTGAGTTTGATTTTTGTGAACACTGTATTTATGGAAAACAACACTGTGATTCATTTTACTCGAGTCCTCATAAATCTTCTGGCATACTAGATTATGTTCATTCTGATGTGTTTGGTCCAGTTAATGTTCCTTCATTATCGAAGTCTATATATTATGTTTCTTTTATTGATGACTGTTCGAGAAGGGCATTTGTATACTTTCTTAAAAGTAAATCAGAAGTGTTCAGTCAGTTTAAATAATTTAAATCTTTGGTAGAGAATCATATTGGAAGGAAAATTAAATGTTTGAGGACAGACAATGGCAGTGAGTTTTGTTCTGCAAATTTTGAAAGGTATTGTACAGATAATGGAATTAAAAGGCATAAAACAATGCCTTATACTCCACAGCAGAATGGAGTTCCTGAAAGGTTGAATAGGATGTTGATGGAAAGGAGTATGCTGAGCAGTGCTGGTCTGGAGCAAAATTTTTGGGTTGAGGTTGTGGCTGCAAGATGTTATCTGGTAAATCGTTATCCCTACTCTGCTCTTGTTGATAAGACGCCTTTGGAAGCATGGTCTAGTAAGAAGCCCTCTCTAAGGCATTTCTGTGTCTTTGGCTATGAGGCATATGTTTATGTGCCAAATGAGAAAAGATCAAAATTGGATAACAAGGCTATCAAATGTATTCTCATCGGCTATGGAGTTGGTGTGAAGGGATACAAGCTTTGGAACCTTGTTACTGAGAAGGTTTTGTACAATGGAAGCGTGATATTTCGTGAGCTGAATCCTTCAATAAGTGATCAACAACTTGAGACAGATCAAAGTGACAAGAAGAAGGATGCAGTTGAGATTCCCCAAAGTCCAGAAAGGGAAGAGCTGCATGGTGTACCTGAGACTAAGGAGAGCTCAAGTAGCTCTGGAAGTTCTGATGATGAAGAACCACAACCTCAGCCTGTAAGAAGATCTAAATGAGAAAAATGGCAACCTAAAAGGTATGGTTTCTCAATGTTAGATTCGAACTGTTCCTATGCCTTAATTACTAGCACTGATGAGCCTAAGACTGCAAAAGAAGTAATCAACATGTCTGATTCGAATTATTGGCTAGAAGTCATAAATGAAGAAATGGATTCATTAAAGAGAATGAAACTTGGGATTTTGTACCACTACCTAAAGGGCGAAAGCTTGTTGGTTGTAAGTGGATATTCAAAAAGAAGATAGGTCTTGATGGCAGTGTTGAGAAGTATAAAGCACGACTGGTTGCAAAGGGATTTACCCAGATTGAGGGAATTGATTATGGAGAGATTTTTCCCCTGTAGCAAAGCTGACATCCATTAGATTTTTGTTCTCATTGGTAGATGTGTATGACTTTGAAATTGAGAAGATGGATGTGAAGACAATGTTTCTCCATGGTGAGCTGGAAGAAGAAATTTATATGTCCCAGCCTGAGCATTTTGTTGAAAAAGGTAAACAAAATACAGTCTGTAAGTTAAAGAAATCTTTGTATGGTTTGAAGCAATCTCCTAAAATGTGGTACCATAAATTTGACACATTTTTATTGTCTATGGGATTTGTGAGATCAAAATCTAATCATTATGTTTATTATAAATCTGAAAATGATCGTGTGCTTGTTATAACCCTATACGTGGATGATATGTTATTCATAGGGAATAACAAGTCTATGATTTATGATCTTAAATCTCAATTGTTTGCAAAGTTTGAAATGAAAGATCTTGGTGCAGCAAGGTATATTTTGGGAATGGAGATAACCAGGGACAGGTCAAGGAGAAAGCTTTGGGTAAGTCAGAGTAAGTATGTGAATATTGTTATGGAGAGGTTTGATATGAACGATTGTAAGAAGCTAGTTGTTCCAGTCATGCAAGGAACAAAACTATCTGTTGAAGACTATCCAAAGTCTGCTACTGAGATGGAGGAAATGACCAATGTGTCATATGCAAGTGTTGTTGGTAGTTTAATGTATGTGAGGGTTTGTACAAGACTATACATTGCCCAAGCAGTGGGAGTTCTAAGCCATTTTATGGAAAATTCGGGAAGATCACATTGGGATGCTGTGAAGAGAGTATTTAGGTATTTGAAGGGGACTTCAAATTATGCTCTATGTTACCATGGCAGTTTGGTTACATCACAAAGAACTCTCAGCATTCAGGGATATGTTGATTCTGATTGGGTAGGGGACATTGATAGTAGGAGATCCACCAGTGGATATACATTCATGCTAAATGGTGTAGTCAGTTGGATGAGAAAGCGATAGGCTGTAGTTGCTTTATTTACGACAAAGGTAGAGTACATGGCAGTAATTCATGCCTGCAAGGAAGTAGTTTGGTTGAGGCATTTGTGTTTGGACATTGGTTTTAATACAGGGCAAATTACAATCTACTGTGACAGTTCAGAGTGCCATTTGTTTGGCAAAGAATCTGACTTTCCATGCCAGGACGAAGTACATTGATATGCAGTTTCACTTCGTGAGGGACATGGTGGAAGATGGAAGAGTCTATCTTGAAAAGCTCAACACTTTGAAGAATTTTGTAGATGAATTGACAAAGCCCATGAGCATAGACAAGTTTAGATGGTGTGCAAAATTGACGCGCCTTGGGGCCTATGACCGTCAATGATTTTTCGAAGTCAAGAGGAATCTAGAAATCTTTCCCAAGTGGGAGCTTGTTGGGAAATCATGTCTCAATTTCCAATTTCAGGCCTCTTCATACTTTGGACTTGGTGAAAAATTCTTTTTTCTGCCCTTTACCACTTTACCGCAGCTATCTGGCTTGGCCTTGGCAGTTACTTCCCTACCGCATGCGGTGAGTTCTCTTACTGTGGTGGCTCGGTAAGGCTGCCAGTGGCCTAGCTCAACGGTTACCACCATACCGCAGGTGGTGGTTCCTCTCACCATGGTGTCCACCGTGAGACCGCCAGCGGTGGCCTCAACGATTACCGCCATACCACAGGTGGTGGTTCCTCTCACCACGGTGTCCTAGATGAGACCGCTAGCGGTGGGCTCGGTGGTTACCACCATATCGCAAGTGGTGGTTCCTCTCACCATGGTGTTCGCAATGAGACTGCTAGCGGTGGGCTTGGTGGTTACCACCCCACCACAGATGGTGAGTCCACTCACCGCGGTGGCCACGGTGAGTCCTCTCACCATGGTGGCCACAGTGAGTCCTCTCACCGGCAGCGGTCGGCCTGGTGGTTACTGCCCTACCGTGGGGTGGCCTGGCGGCCCCTGAGGTAGCGTGATATGACTACCAACGGTCTTACCGGTGGCCATCCCCACACCATGGGTCAACTCAGATGGAGCAGCGGTAGCATGGTGGAGAGAGACTGGGCTCGGTGAAGACTTGGGTGAGCTCAGATGAGCTCATCGCCATACCATGAGGTGAGTCAGTGAGCTCGACGGTAAGAGCTCGATTGAGCTCGGAGGTCGATTAGTCGAGCTTGACTAGTTTGAACAAAAATTCAAAGCGACAGGTGAATAAATTTTGAACACGTGGCTTGAAGACATCAGTCTGATTGGCCAAAGACCAAAACAGTGAAAGGTAGTTATTGCAGGCCAAATTTTGTTGATGATAGGAACCCAATTTGGGTGGTGAAGTTATTGCTTGGGTGGCTCAATGCAATCAGTGCAAATCGATTTCTTGCTTGAATGATCGATGCATGAACCTAGAGGCTATGGGATTGGCTAGAAAGTGTAAATGTGATGTAAGACTATACAATCAATGTGAGCTTGACGGATGTGTACATGTAAGTTGCAAGTCGATGCAAGTAAGTAGAGAGAATTCATTGTATACTTTGAGAGAAGTATTGTAATAGTGAGTTCTTAACTTGAGAGTTGTTGTGAGTTGATCAAAGAGTGAAGGCTGAAGAATTTTTTTATGTAATAATTTTATTCTTGTAATACAAAAGTGTCTTTGCTTGGTGTGGTGGGTTTTTTACTTGAAAAGGTTTTCCCACGTAAATACTTGTGTCAATCTATGAATGCTTATTATGTTATCTCTTTTATGTTGTTTTTATTCATCTCAGTAGTTTTAGAAGCTATTAGAACTCATTTTTGCTCTTCTTCCTTGTTGTATTAGTGTTAAGGGAATGTATTCTGCACTGTTGGGTCGATAGATCCATCCCTATTTTCCCTTCAATATTATGGCACAAGATAATGAGACCTTAGAGAAAAAGGATGAAATGATGGACAATCATAACAATCAAATTTGGCCTTCTCCTATTTGTGAAGAAGATATTTTAGTGTTAGAAGATCCAATCAATGAGAGTAATGAGAATCCTATTTGTCTCTCTTCCCCTAGGGAAAGAATTATTGAACAAGAGAATGCCATCATTGATAAGAAAGAAAATACAACCATTGATAACTCCCGCACTTGTGATGAAGTCATTTTAGAAGAACCAACCTTTGAATGTCATGAACATCTAGTTTGTTGCTCTCCTAAAAACTCTCCTACTAGGGAAGATATCATGGAGGAAGAAAATGACAATAATAATAATGAGACTTCCTTAGATGAAGATGATGAAGTGACATTAGACTCCCCTTCACTAAGAGATCATGAAAATAAGGACAAGCCTTTTGAGGTTATGCACATTAGGTATCCCTTGAAGTGGTCTCTTAAGCCACTTCTTACCATTTATCCACCCTCACAGCAACCTCAAGTTCAAAATAAACCCGTGATTATCTTAGAACCACCTAAAAGGAAACTTGATAATGACAATGTTTCGCAGAAACCGAGTTACAATACTGTTGCTCATACATATAACACTAGGAACAATCCACAACCAAGACAAACAACTCCAACATTCCTCCCATTTCCTCAACTTATCTTGGCTAGTGCTCCTCATTTATCCTCACATAATGGAAAGGAGTATGATCTTATTGAAAAACTGAAAAAAACTCCTACTAAGATATCCTTATGGGACCATATTCAAGCCTCACCTTGTTATCATAACATGCTTCAAATTTCTTTACAACAAGTTCCTACTCCTCCTAATGTGCAATCAAATGATGTGGCAACCCAAATTCAAGCTATAACTTTGGTCAACTTAGACATTACTTTTTGTCAAGATGAGTTACCTCTGTTAGAAGTGCAAAATCAAAATGAAGCTTTCATGATAATAGCCTATGTTAATCGAATCATGATAAAGAGAACCCTTGTTGACAGTTGTTCAACCCTTAATGTGTGTAGTGTGTGCTTGTTGGAGAAATTTCATATGGACAAGAGTGCCATTGTCCCCAATTCTTTTCCTATTCATGGGTTTGATAGTATAGGAAAACAATCACTTGGAGTCATCACATTACCTATTAAAGTTGCAAAGGTTACCTTGCAAACTCCAGTCCATGTTATGCCTCATGATCTCTCATATAATCTCCTCTTAGGTAGACCCTGGATTCATGAGATGAATGGAATTCCTTCTACACTTCATCATAAAATGAAGTACATCTATGAAAACAAAGTTTACACACTCAAGGTCGATCCTTAACTTGAAAGTTGTTTAATTGCTAAGAAAAAAGGACGAGATCCTTTGAAAGTATTCAAATCAACTCAAAATTGGAAGTCACATGAGAAGTGTGAACCCCTAAACCTGCAATTGCACAAAGACGACAAACATTGTTAGTGTTAGATCTAAATGCATGCAAAGAGTGAAGGATTCCCCATGAAATCCACCTATTCAAACTAAAATTAGGAAAATGAAGAACATAAAACAAGAAATTAAACTAAATCCTAATTAAGCCAATAGATTGATGATCTTATGGGGGAATTGGTGCCAATGAAGTGTTGCAATTGGCCCTTTCCCAATTCCTTAAGTAGCAATGGTGTGTAAATGAGGAATGGTCAAATCTCCAAAGAGACTTGAGCATAACATTGTTGCAAATCTTGAAAGATGATTGATGGTTGATGGAAATGGGCAAAATTGGCTCTCAATTTGAAGAGAGTAACTTTGCATATGCTTGTGGATAATGATGGATTTGAGTATAGTAAGTTTACTCAAATTGTGGATGTTTGAATGAGAAGAAGAGTCTCTCATTTATAAATTCCCAAGTTGGAAGAATGAGGGATTTGGATGAATGTGGGATCATTCAACATCCAATGGCCAAGTGCCACTTGTCAAGATGTGAATGGTTGAGAAATGAGCACATTTGGTCAATGTGCATGATAAATGCCATTGGATTCAAATTTGAATTTTGAATGTGACATGTTGGAGGGAGAAATGAATAGAGTTAATGTCACTTGGCTCAATGCACAAGGACATGTAAGAGGCATTGAATGCCTTGTTGGAAGGACCAAGCCCACTTGGCCTTTTTGAATTCAAATGAAGGAATATTCCCTTTTGATGCTATGTGAGGGAAAATAGAGAATTAAATAAATCAAAGTAATTGATTTATCGTGCAAGTTGCATTCTCTAGAGAATGTGTCATAGATTAAGATTAATTAATCAAAGATTAATTAATTTAATGAAGAATTAGGAGATGTGACAATTTGGACTTAAATTTATGAATTGATTTAAGTTAAGAATTGAGAGGAAATGATTTATTAAATAAATGATTTGATTTATTTAATCAAGAAGGAATATGTTAGATTAAATCAGATAATGTTTAATTTATTCAATTTAATAAGAATACTTTAGGGATTTAATCAATAAAGTGAATTATTTAATTAAAAGGAGTTTTACATAATTAATTAAATAAAATTGATTTATTTAATTAATAGGAGATGATTACTTAATTAGATAAAGTTGATTTATTTAATTAAGAGATGAATAGTGATGAAATTAATCAAATACAGATTATTCGATTAAATGACTAGTAAAGGAGATGATTCAGGATGAAAAGGTGTTAGTAAATTAGGACCAAGTGTGCTAGATCAAAAATGTACATTTTCCATGTCTACAAGAAGAACATTGATGAAGTCACTAAGCTATTGTAAGACGATTGGGGTTCCTTATATTTCACACCTACTTTCATGGGAGAATACAAGATCATAAACAAAGAGTCTAAAAAGGGAAAAGAAAAAAGGTAATGTCAACACAAAATTCGAAAGCATCCACCTCAGCCACATTAGAAGGAGAAGAAAATCACACAATAAACATTGATGAAGTTGATTATGAGCAACCACCAAATCCAAAAGAAATGAAAAAGCTTTATGGAAGAGGTTATGAACTTATGAAACAAGTTGGTTATAGTGGAAAAGGATATGGTAGTAGAGAACTAGGTATTTGTGTCCCTATAGAGCCTAACATGCAATAAACAACTAATGGTCTTGGTTATTATCCCTAGATACTACATGTGGTAATATCTCATTAGATAGGAATCAAGTTGATACTTTGTCTACTTATTATAATCAATAACATTAGTTACTTCTCCTTGTTGTGCAATAGTTGTAGGATCATAACATACTCACTATTTCATGTTTTACACTCATTGCAAATCATTTCCTTTTTGCAAGGAGCAACATATCATCATCCATTCTCATCTCATCCTTGTCTTGCACTAAGTGGGGGCAAGGGGTTAGGTTAGCCTTGTCCTCGTATGAGATTTGTTGATTGTCCCTTTGGCTAGTTGCCCACATTTTGTATACACTGATCGATATTGGGATGCAAACGACCTGCTATAGGTTGACTTGCATGTGCCTTACTAGTGGTAGTAATGAAAAAAGTAGCCTTTTTTCCCTTGGTTTGATAATTGACATTAAAATTGAATTAATGTTGTCTTTGAATAGTGTTGTAATGTTTTGCACACATTCACATCATTCTAGACCCTTTATTTGACTAAAAAATGCTTTAATTGTTCCTTTGCAAAGGTGTTGTGAAGTGTTGCAACACACTTTGACACTTTTCTAGGATTTATCTACTTAATTAAGCTTCATGGGCCCCTTCTTAATAAAATGTATTTAAATTTGTACCTTATTTAGGTTTTTTAAAGTGTTATAAAGAACTTTCACATTTATCTAGTGTGGTTTTAATTATTTGTGGTTAATTGGAGTTAATTAACCCCTTTAATTCAAATTTAAACCTTATTTATGACACCTCCCAAAGATCTATCTCGACACCCATAATTTAAATAATAAAAAACTATATTGGGAAAAAATTAGGTCTTGGAAAATGGTGCCAGGACCCATTCGCCTTAGGTGGTGAATGGATCCTCCCATAATAGGACCCCCCTTTTTGAGTTGATCTAAAATGGGTTTTTAACATAGTTTCCATCCCCCGGGGTTAGGTCTTGGAAAACTGAGCCAGGATCCATTCGCCCTAGGTGGTGAATGGGTCCTCCCTTAATGAGGAACCCCTTTTCAAATTTCATTTTGGCAAGAATTTAATAAAGTTTACTTCTAAATCTAGCGCCGGCCTTAAGTGTTTGAATTTTGGGGTTAATCTCCTAATTTAGTATAAATAAGGGGTTGATTGACATTGTTTCTCCTAGAAAATTTATGAGCCATCCTATACTTTCAAGCACTTGTGCATTATAGAAAATTGGAGTTCACAAGAGCATTGCGAGAGAATTCATAAGGCATTTCAAGGTAGATTTCAAGAGTTTATTGTAGCAATTCAAGATCATTTCATCATGACAAGAGTTTAATGCATTCATGTATATTGTTGAGGTAAGGAAGTGGATGCAACATTGAATATCTACTTGCAAGCATTGTTCACATCATATTCAAGGATCCAAGATCTACATTCTTCTTCGCAACTACATGATAGATTGCATATTTGTTTCACAAGATATCATCCAAGGTGGTATCAATTTCACATTTTATGTTTCATGTTTCAATTCATTTATTTCATCATTTGGTTTAGTTACCTACAAGGGATTTGACTGAGGCAAACCCCCATTCACTAAAAAACAACAATTTTTTCTTCCCTTGAATGTGTAATTGCAGATTTACAGGTTGAAGATCAAGTGGAGCAAGTTTGGAGCAAAGTTGTCAAGATTATCAAGTTGCAAAAGTTGTCATTCAAAGTGCAAAATCAAATATTTGAAGCTACAAAATTACCTACAGACTTCTAAAATCTGATAATCGAGAATGTGAGAGTACAAACATTAAGGAATAGGACCTTGATCTCAGTTTCAAAAACCCTAGCAGGGACCTATTAACCACTGAAGGCGAATGAGTCCTTTGTAGCTTAAATACAACAAGTTTTTGACAAAATACACAACTTTTTATGCTCTAAAAACATCCCTCATAGTTGCTATAATAGTTAGGTATCATTTCTGATTTTTATTTGTATCTTATCATACACATAATATAGTGATTTAGTGTGGGAAAAATAAGTGGTCTATCCTCTTGCTCATGCATTTGGCTTTACCCTATTTTCCACCTAATCACTAGTATTTTTCATTGTTTTCATTTTCATGTTTCTTTATGTGATTTCATGTGCATAATATGATCCCTTGTGTTGTTTCATTTGATCTCTCTCTCTTTGTGCATTCCTCTATATGTATCTACATTCTTCTCTATATTGTAAACATTTTTATCCATCTTGCTTGTCCTGTATTTTCCTTTCAAGGGGATGACACAAGGCATTGAGACATTTAGGTCTCTTCCATGTTGACCCAAAAGGATTTTTCTTTGTTTTCACTCTCTATGTGTCATTCTTCCAGTTCTATGAGTATTTGGGGAACAATGATATTTTTGTGCTCTATGACAACATTGTAGCAAAGATATACTGACCTTGAATCCATAGATCCCTTATGTATTTTTAGGGGAAACCCCTCCCTCCTTTTTCATGGTGTAGCTTTATTTCAAAACCATATGACTTGGAATGGTGACTTTTTGAGGAAGCTATCATGTCTTAGGAGTAAACATTGGCTACTTTAAAGCAATTTCTCATAGGAATGGTGTTAACAACCTCTTTAAAGTGGGGGCATAGATCGATGATATCTTTGGACATTTTTGCATGTTTCATGGTGTGATTTTATTTTTTCTTGTGATGCATCCTTTTCTTGGTGGTATCATTGGGTTTTATTTCCAACAAAAGTTGGATAATTTTTAACGTACAAATTTCCTCTTAGTGGTGATTCGATGCACTGCATTCCCTAAGTTGTGAATCTTTTACTCTTGATTTGTCCTCTCTTGGAGACATTAGGCACAATGTTCCCTAAGAAGAAAACCTTACACAAATGAAGAAAGATCCCCTCGAACAAAAACCTATATACATAATTTTCATAGGTGTGGAATAATACAACTTGTTGAACTTGTGAAGCTCGAAACCCTAATTCAAGGCCACCTAGCATAACACACCTTGCTTTCCCATGGAGCCTTGCCATGTGTGTAGGTGCCTACCATAACGTATATTTTTAAGCACAAAAAAGAAATGTGAGTGGCACCCTATCAGAGTTATAAGAGGGATAGCTTTGGTATGGTAAGAACAATGAGAGTTGACACACAAGTATGAATTTCTCACTAAGCCACCTTCCATGGGTATACTCGCCTAGTGGATGGTTTGAGGTTCCACTACCCTAGAGATTATGAAACGGATAGTCTAGATGTGTTTCACATCGCGTTGGACCATTTAGGCTTGATTCTTCTTGGTCTTTGATGTTGTATGATTGTGAATCTTTCTCATTGCTACATATATAACTGTCTTGTCTACTTTAGTGTGATTTTGACATGCGGTCATACTCTCACTAAAGTGGGGGGAAAATGTAGTGTCAAAAAAAGTATCCATTTTTCACACTTAATTTTGGGAATAATTAGTAATAAAATGAGCCTAATGTTGCCTTAATTTAGTGTTGTAATGTGTTTTACACATTCACATTAAGTTTAGAGCCCAATTTAACTAAATGGCCTTAATGGTGCCTTATTTAGGGTGTTGTAAAGTGTATATTTACACTTTCACACTAATCTATGGCTTTATTAATTAATTGAGGTTAACTATGCCTTAATTGGCCCCTTTAATTCAAATCCAAGCCTATTTAATTGTAGATTTTGAGGGATAAAGCCCGACATTCATAAATGAAATTACACAACACTTAATTTTTAAAGGTGTGTGTCCTAGGTTAGTGACGTAGGACCCATTCGCCAACTGGAAAATGAGTCCTCACTAGGTCCTAGGACCCTATTTTCACAGGATCTTTCATATTATGCAAAGTGTGTCCTAGCTAAGTGAGCTAGGACCAATTCACCACATGGAGAATGAGTCCTCACTTCTAGACCTAGGACCCCTCTTTGAAATGTGTTTTTGGCAATATTTTAATGATTTCAAATCCACAATTCAATGTCGGCTCGTGATATTTGAATTTCGGGATTTAATGGTAAGATATATGTATAAAATAAGGCTATTTCACTATGTCTCATCTAAGAATTTTTATGGAAGCATCATAATAGAAAGTATATGATATCAAGAGCATTTAAAATCAATTTCTAAGGCATTCAAGGGAAGATTATTGCAACAATCAAGATCCATTTCATCATGTCAAAGGCATAGTGCATCATGCATGTTGTTGAGATAATGTTGTGATCTAGCATTCAAGGTCCTATTCAAGAATTGTTTCATATTGAGTTTCATGATCAAGATATATATTCCTTAAGGCCACTTCATTCTACATTGTAGATTTGTTATCCAAGGTTCAACTAAGTTGTGGTGAGTTGTGACATTGCACTTGTTCATTCATCATTCCTTTATGCATTGTTTCATTTCAAGGTTTAATTACCAAAATGGGGTTTGACCAAGGAAATCCCCTATTCCCTAACAAAACAACATTTTCTCTCCTTTGATGTGTGATTGTAGGTTTTAGGTTGAAGATCATTTGGAGAGAAAATTTGTAAAAGTTGTCAAATTACGGAACGGGATTTATTTTCAGCTTTTCGACAAAGCTTAACTAGAATCTCGTAGTGCAGATTGAGAGCAAAAAAACCCAAAATCCATTTTTCCAGAGCCCTAGCCAGGACCTATTCTCCATAGGGTGAATGAGTCCTCAGCGAGGTCCGAGAAAGTGCTTTTTGCAATAGGTACACAACATTTAACCCTCTTAAAACTTGCCTTTTGATTATTATATTAGTTAGTTTTAATTTTTGATTCTCAATTACACATTATAACACACATATCGAATGAAATTAGGAGAAATAGGTGAATCAGTTTGTTTCATTTTGATAAACCTATTTTTCTTTGTTTCAATATCTTATAAATGAAATTTAATGTAAATTATTTGTAGTAAAATTTTAGGGTCAAAGTTATTTTTTACAACAAAAAAATTAGGGTCAAAGTGTTCATCCTACATTCGTTGGGCCTTAAAATCTTGATTATGTGGCCATGTTGAGACAAAATGTATGTAATTTGTAAAGAAAAATTAAATATAATACATGCAAATATTTATGTCTTATATGAATAGAATCTTAAAAATTCATTTTTGATGATGAATAGGCGGATATTGGACCTTCAACATCAAGACCTATTAGTGGGAGTGGTCATGAAAGTTTCACTTATTTAAGTTTTAATATTCTTAATAATTATGTTTATAAATAAATTTAAGTATATTTTGGTAAAATAATGTTATTTTATTTTTAGTTGATGACATCAGTTCAAACTCCTCTTGATATTCATGACAAAATAGAGCTAAGCATTGTTGTTTTAATTTTTCCTTCAATTCCTTTGATAGAGGTACAAGGCATATTAGTAAAATTTATACTATATTTCTTGTTTTATCTCACATTTATCAATGTAAATTTGAATGATATTTATTTATAGTCTAATTTGTTTCTTGATTCTTGTGACAAGGATCATAACTTTAATTCGCTCACCTGCCCCTTAAACAGATGAAGAGAGGCAATGAATGATTGAGGCCAATTAATAGCCTACCACAAGTTATTATTCACATAAATGCTATTGTATATTTCACTTTTTATATATTAATGTGTTATTTTTTTACTATATTAGGACATTAAAAAAAAATTAGAGAGGATGTCGAGTTATTGATTTCAAAAGCAAATTGACATTGATTGCCTCTCAATCTACTCGATAAACAAAGGGTCATCAAAATTTTCATCTCAATCCATAGGATTGATTATGTTAGGGTTTTGTTGTATGCCTATATGGATTATTTGTAAATATATATTTATTTTATTGAAATATAACATTGTAAGCCTATATGGCTTTCTTGTGTGTGTGTGTATATTCTTACATATATTATTATTTTATTAGCATATAATATTGTATGCCTATATGGATTTTGTATGAATACATATAAATGTTTAATTGATGTTGCTTATATATTTTCTATAAAATAGGGGCCTACATGAGTATTTTGTTACACATGTTACCCAAGGATAACTTTAAGAAATCTTGTAGAAAATATTATAAAATCTTGGCAAATCTTGCATTATTTTCAGATAAAATATTGATTCTATTGACAAATATTTTTTGGTTGAAAAAATATATTAATTTTATTGGTATTTTTTTAAATCACTAGAGATTTGTAGAAAATATTGGAAAATTATACTTGTATTCAAAAAATAATATAATTTCATTGGCAAATTATGTTTGTTTTAAAAATGAAATGGTGGGAAAGATGGGCCTTAATAATAAGGAGGCATTTTCTTTATGTGTGTCTTACCCTAAGGGCATTTCATTAGGAAAGAGATCACAAAGTGTAAATATTGACTTTCAACCTCAATGGTTAGTCAATTAGACCTAGTTCTCAGTCCTTAAGACAATAGGTAATATCAAAAATCGAATTGAAATGATTTGAATCACTAAAACTAAATGAACAATAAGACCTAATACCTAAAATGGAAATTCTTGAAAGTAGAAAAACTAAAAACACGGTTTGAAGGAAGATTTGAGAAGGATCTAGAAACATGCACTTGCCACTAAAAATTGGTTTTGAGACTTGTTGAAGGATTGGTTCACCTTTGGGCGAATGGGTTCTAGTTAGGGCTTCTAAAAATACTTTTGGCAATCCTTTGATGTTGCATTTTAGCTTTTGTTCAAAGCATAGGTCCCACTGTCGAAAAGTTAGAAATAAAGTCTCCAACCTAGTTTTTGTGGCTTGACAACAATGATGACAAATTATGAAACAATTAAATTTTGCTCCTTTGATATTTCTTCAATCCTTCTTCAATCTATAATCTGCACATACATAAAGAGAATTTTTTTTTGTTTAAACGAGGGTTTGCCTTGGTCAAACCCCAAGTTTGGTAATTAAACCTTGATATAAAGATAATGACAGTGGAGAAGGAAATGATGAATTAACAAGGCTTTCTACATCTCACCAACCCTTTAATGGCTTCCCTTAAAGGACTGAAGACAAATACATCTCTCCAAGGAATCTGATCTTTCTTTGCTTGATGGATTTGGATACTTCAAATTCTTGGATGCTTTAGGATCAACAATGCATGTTAGCCTTCACAAGATGACATGAACACACATAAGCTTGAACATGATGTTAGGATTTTGATTGCTACAACCAATGATTGATAAATCCACTCTTGAATGCTCTTGACAATAATATTTTCTCTTCAATTGATAGATCATGCATGTTAGATTGTTGCTTCTTAAGTGTTCTTAGATTTCAAATGATAAAAAAGACTATGTATTTAGAGGTGTTTAACTAATTTCCAAAAATTAGATTCTAAAAGCTAACCATTGCAAGTTGAAATTGAATAAATAAAATACCACCAAAAACATATTTAAAAACGGGCCTTGGGACTTAAAGAGGACCCACTTTCCCTTGGCCTATAAGTCTAGGACACACATGCTCCAATGTGATTTAATTAATAATTACATTAATTAAATGTCGGTTCTCCTTTTGAAAAATGGGAAATATAAGGCTTTGGAATGCATAGTTTGGAAAATTAGAAGCTTAATAAAGTCCAATAAATTAAGGAACCCAAACATAGTGTGAAATTGTAATGGTATACAATTTCCTACACTAGAGAAAAAAAAAAATCATTGGCGAATTAAACTTGTATGAAAATAATAATAATAATTTTGTTGGCAAATTAAACTTGTATTCAAACAAATAAAATAAATATATAATTCAATACCATAAAATTAATTATTTGGCGAATGTGTTGGTAAGTTTTTGAAAAACTCATAATGTGGGTGGAAAAAATATCAAATGCTATTACTAAGTTATATTTCGAGCCAAAGTTTTGACACAACCAAATTTGTACATAAAGTCTTTGGAATAGAAAAAAATGTTAATAAGTCTATGGATGTTGGTTTTCCAATACTTAGTTGACTAATATGTCAAATCACCTGCAGTGTATGATTGGCACTTATTTCTTATCAATGTTTTCTAGTAACATTGTGTGTGTCTACTATCTTGTCATGAATTAAATACTGAAGGGATAAGTTTTGGTGTCTATGGTGAATTAAATACTAAAATTTTGAGTGTTGAGGTATTCGATTTATATATTGTATTGTCATAAATCGTACTCCCTTTTAGGTGATAGTACAATTTCACTCTTAGTTTAGAACTACTTTAGTGACCATTGCATTAATGCATTTCAACGCCCCTTAATTAGGCCATAATCTCCTAAATTATGCAATTTGGGGCCTATTTTTATCATTATTTGACAAATTGCAAGTCAAAACAAATACATTTATTTAATACTTTTCCCCTAACACCTTAATTTCTAGAAAATAGGGTTCAGACATAGTCGCCCAAGGTGACTTAGTCCCCATATTTTGTCTCTAAATTCAAATACATGTGAGTGTCGTCATTATATTTTTTTGAAATTCAAATTTCCAAAGTCGGTTACCGGGATCTAATTCTCGAGAAATTAGATTAAAGGCATATAAATACCTAGTCTTTTCATCATTTAAAAATTAAATCAAATTTTGGAGAAAAGAAGAAGCAAGAGACCATTACATTCCACCAAATATATTTGAATTTGCAGGTTTTCAGTCTTATTTTTAAATTTGATCAATTCTTATTCCATGATTGAATATTGATGACAATAAAAGAGCATTATGGATTCTAGGCTTGGAAAGTGCTCTTGGCCATTTTCTACAACCTAATGACTTGTTTCCTAAGTGTTCTCATCTTCAAGATTCACTGTACTTGCATCTTACGGCAAGGTATTATTATGTTTCAGATTTACTAAGGGCATTTAACTTTCTCTTAGTTAGATCTTGTCATTTGTTATATAGGAATCCTTCTCTAGTGCACTTGAGTAGGGTTTTCATGCTTTTTAGCTCATAAAAATCTTAGATGCACTTAAGGTTAGGGAACACACACTTTTGCCTATTAGGTATTTGGTTATTTATGGAGGTAGAAATACCAAAATAGGGGTTTGACTGAGGAAAAATCCTATATAGCCACCCCCGTCACTTTGTTTGTAGATTTATTGCACAGGTCCAGATTTGAAAATGAAATTTTGCAGGGAAGGAATTGAAGAGCAGGCAGGGTGTTACAAGTCAAAGCTTTTAGATCCAAAACAAGCCTTGTAATACGCCAAATGTTCACTTGAAGTAAATTTCTTAAGCTTTTACTGTGTAAGTAAAATAAACTATGTAACAAGCCAAATTGCAATAATTTTTTTCCCTAAATTCAATTAACTATAAAAGACTAGTTTAGATAATCATAATGCAAATCCTTCAAAGCTAATGCAAACAAGGGAAGGATATTCTCATGCCTATGATAAGCTTTCCAACTAACTGGTTGTAGTCACAATACTTCAAACCCAACAACTAGCTTTGTATCGATCCTTCAACAAGACTCAATAACATCTTATCTCTCAAGTTGGAAAATACTCCTCTCAAAATACTAATACTCTCACTCTAAAACTCAAGACTCTTACTCACTATTCTAGGCAGAATATTGCATACATAAATGTATTCAAAATGCATAGACTTTGCACAAGAAATAATGCATAGAATAATGTGTCCAAACATATGAACTTACTCCTCTATTTATACACCAAATTGGAGATCACACAACCTATAGATTAGGCATGATCAAAGGGGGTTTGATATAATGTGGTTTGATCTAAGATGGTTTGATCAAACCCTCTTCAATTGGAATCCATTAAATTGAACTTTTCAAGGCTTAAATCATTATATTTTCTAATAATATGCGATTTCAGCAAAAATTAAGATGTCCCAAAAAGTGAAAACCACTATTCTGGGATCACCCTAATATAATGTGACTCATTTGTCATCTTGGGAAAATGAGTCTCGTGTGATCAAAATTCAAATTTAATTCAATTTTTCGGTGGGATTTTATTATCCTAGATCTGATGTTGGCTTGTAGTGTTGTAATTTTGGGAATTCTTGCACAATTATGTATAAATACAAGGTTATTTCTCTCATTTTTATCCCAAGCATTCAATTATTCATAACTTAGCATTCACAAGAGATCATTAAGCATTCACAAGAGCATTCAATGCATTTCAAGGGTAGATTATCAAGCATTCAAGATCATCAATCAACATGTCAAATATTGCATTCTTCATGTTTGTTATTGTGCTAACATTTGTGATGTAGAGTTCATGATCCAAGCAAGCATTGCATTCAAGATCTATCTCCTTCAAGAAAGAATAAAGAACCACATCCATTGTATCCATTTCAAGCATTATTCTAGCACTTAATTGTAAGGTTTTGGTGAGTTGCAACATTATATTTTGTTCATTCATCATTTTCCTCTCATATTTTTTGTCATTTCAAGGTTTAATTAACAACAAGGGGTTTGACCAAGGAAAACCCCTATCCACTAACCCCACAACATTTTTCCCTCTTCTTGTGTGTGATTTGTAAAGTTAGGTTGCAGATTTGTCAAGAAGCAAAGGTGGAGAAAAGTTGTCAAGTCATCAAATTTGCTCAAGTTCTCGTCAAGCCTTGGAGAAGCTTGGAGAAGATCTACAGGTGGCAAGTTGCAATTTCGGATCTGGAAACCAGTCAAAAAGAGTAGAGCAGACCGAGAGGCATAGAATCTAGTTCATAATTTCTAGAAAAGTAGAAGTGGAATGATTCACCACTATTGGTGAATGAGTCCCACTATACAGGCCTAATCAAGACTTTACAGATTTGGATACTCTCTTGGCTGAAACCTACTCCAATGCATTTTCCTAGAAACTGGATTGATTCACCCAACTTGGCGAATGAGTCCCAATCAACTTGAACAATAGATTTTTTAGTGATCTAGACCTCCATTCTTCCTTCTTCAATCTTTCAGGTGCACACTTCCAGTCTCATAGATTTTTATTGCATTTTGTTCATCTTTCTAGGTCATTTTACATATCACACTATGTTTTTCAATTCATTATCTTTTACAAGTTTACACTTGGTGGTGAACCCCTCATTAGGTATCATTCAATCCTTAGAACAATCCCTTTGCCAGATTTCAATCTCCTTTGCATTGAAATCTCAAGGGTTTGTTCTCAAGTGACGGTAAACCCACAAAAGTGGTTTACAATTCGAGTGAGGAAGGAAAAGTTGAAAAAAATGACCCCATGCAAAAAAAAATTTTTTAGGGGTTCGAACGAACTATTTGGTTCGAGCGAACCAAAATAGGGTTCGCTAGAACTTGGGTTCAAGCGAACCCATTTAATGATGGGGCCCACCATTCCTAAAAAAAATCCAAAAGTGAAGGCTTGTGGAGAGGGGGTTCACTTGAACTAGGGTCCGAAACCCCTAGGGGTTCGCTCAAACCCCCCTTTTCCCCCCTTCTTCCCCTCAGGAACCAAAAACTTCCAGAAATTTGCGCTTTGAAGCTCAGGTTGAGGATGAAAATGGAGGAGACTTCGCAGACCCAACTGGATAATGGTAGTCCTCGGTAAGAGCTATCCAACGAATATAATTTGAATATGTATTTATTTTTTTAGTTTTATTAAACATAGGTTTTTCATCAAAAATCAAGCTCTCTATTTTGCACATGGAAAAATAGCAAATTATCAAAAAAAATTAAAAAAAATGAGTGCACCAGATATTGAAGTCCTTGATCCAACAAAAAAGTTTGAATTTTGATACATACAAAAAAAGTTACGTTGTATACGGTCTACCTATGTCTGAATTGTAATTAGTTTGCATTCAAAACTTTATTAAGGAAAAAATATTCAATAAAAAACTATGAGACCAATTCGAAGCACTAGATATCATAGTTACAAATCTAAATTCGAAAGAATTATAATTTTATCCTTCATGGAAAAAAATTATGTTGTATACGGTGAGCGCCACTCCTTAAAAATGTTGTTTGTTGAAAAAAACTAGTTTTTGAAGGAGATGGAAAAAGAAGTGCAATATGCTTCCAAAAAAATTGAAAAAAATATATTTAGAATCTATAGAAAAAATGTCACAAATCACTAGTTTGTATCATCTTCTAATTCCTCACAGTTATGCCGCTATAGGTGCCCGAAAGTGAAGATTTAATTAGAAAAAATATTTCAATGTCCAGTTTGGCCAAAAATTATAAACCAGTATTATGGGATCACCCGTTAAGAGAAATAAAATTTGTGTCTCTCCTTTTAATTCCAAAACCCTAGAAGCAAAAGAGCAGGTCACCCATTTTTTTCTTTTCATTTTGGTGAACTTTCATATAGAGCATTATAATTCTGATTTGGAGTGCATTTACACCCTAGATTTAGCTTGCATTAACACTGCATTAGATTTTGTATTGGTTAATTTGCATTCTAGGGTTTCAATTTTTGCATTAGTGAAAAGATCATTTACCTTGCATTATTGCATTTAATTTCATTGAAAATCGGTTAAATTCTACATTTGCATCTCATATTTCCATCAAAAAACATAAAAAACATAAAATTCAATTCAAAAATTCTAAATTTTTTCAAAACAATCAGTACCTAGACTCATTTGCCACCTTGGGCTAATCAGTCTCTTTGCATATTTTGCACTGCATTTTTCGGTATTTATAGTTCATTTTCTAAGTTTCTGTTTGTTGTTTCTACATTTTAATTTTACTTTCCATAATTTCAATTATAAGCATTTCATTCTTATTAGTTTACATTGCATTTGCGTTCACCCTGCATTTAGTAGCCTTTGCATGAGTGTTTACTTTCCTATTGCTAATACATTAGTGAGAAGAAGTTTGAGACTCATGTCATCCCGCAATAGCACAATCGTTGTGGATCTTGAGTTATCTAGATCTTCCACTCCTATTATTTACACTTGTACACTAGTCCTAGATAACACCCTTAGTAACTCTTTGCCTTCATATAACATGCAAGTTGGACCAAGGAATGATAGCATCCTACAAGAAAAAATATTTCACATTCATGGGGACCTAGTAAACTTACAACATCAAATAAGCCTTGAAAAAATTTCAACTACTGTAATTCCTACAATATAAAACATTCACTACATGCTTGAAAGGGACGATGACCTTGACCTCATGAAAAACATAGTTCAAATATTTAGCAAGCATCTTCCCTCAACCACTAGTTGTCCTTTACCCACAAACAATGTTACAAGCCAAGGAGGAACACAAAATCCTCCTCCCACAAAAATAGCCTCAATACCTACCTACACCCCTTCTCAAGACATAACAACAATGCAACAAGTTAGTAATTTGATTCCTTCCTTGGGTATTCCTAATAGCATCTCTAGTTCCTATGTGGCATCACAAGTCATATCTCCTAACTTACCACCTATAAGCAGTCCATTCACTTGTCCCACAAACACATACACTCCAAAACCACTTTCACTTCCATCTCATAACACAAGCAATGACCCTCTCATAACACAACTTTTCCAAACCATGTCACCCCCTCAAAAATCAAATTTCCACCATCAACCCAAATCAAAATGGCCCACCCACATATTATGTCAAAAGTAGTCCATTGCCTTTGGAGATATTGTGAACACCGATGCCACAAGGTGTAGAGGTGCCTAGATTTGAAATATATGGAGGGAAGGGAGATACTTCTAACCATGTTAATGCCTACAATGCCTTTTTTAGTGACTTTGTCCTTGATGATAAACCATTGGCAAAAAATTTTCCTAGGTTCTTGAAAGATACTACCTTGGAATGGTTCTCTTCTTTACCAAGCAACTCAATTTGTTCATTCAATTAACTTGTTGAGGAATTTGTAAACCATTTCCAAGTGCATATGACTCCCAAGATGACCTTGGTTGATTTTATGAGATGCAAGAAAAGGGAGGATGAAAAGATAACTGATTTTAGCTCACACTATCAATTGATTTATTCCCAAATCGATGTCAAGGTCCCTGACCCATACCTTCAAAATATGTTTATAGAAAAATTGTAAACTAAGTTTCAAGACAAGATGACCATTATGAAATTTCCGTCCTTCATGCATCTGTGCACTTCCCTTCATGATTATCAAAATTCGATTAGTAGTCGAGATATAAAGTCCACCTCTAGGCAAATTGAGAGATACGAACCCACAAACCAAAACAATTCCCAACCTTTTAGGAAACAAAATAAAGGGTTCCTCTAATTCAACCCCCCTCAACAAAAAACTCCAAATGTCAATAACCAAGTAGTTGTTGTCAAAGCCATGGTGCCCTTTAGTTATGGCAATCCAAAAAGACAATTCACTCCCCTACCCGATACCCTCCATAATACCATGTCCCAACTTCTAAACCAACAAATGATTACCTTACCACCCGTCAAAAAACCCAACCCTAACAAGCCTTTACCCCCAATCTTTAAATCAAATACTTATTGCCACTATCACCGACAAAATGGACATGACACAAAACATTTCAAGCATAATAAACATCTTGTGCAAGATCTCATTGATTCTGGCTGTCTATCCATTAGAGGTGTTAGCAATCAAGGCAATAATTCCATTGCTGCCCTAAACCAAAACTTACAAATATTTAGCAACCCAATGCCCAAACATAATATATCATTTGTCAAAGCCAATGAAAATACAAAGAATGATGTGATGAATGTTGATACATATGATGAAAATAATGATTATGTTCTAAATAATGTTATCAATGCCAATCCTATAGGTGAAATGATAGGGATGATAGATGTCATCCCTCTTAAGGGCTGACACAAGAATACTCTTAACATTGCTTTCTCCTCTAAGGATATACTAAAACATTTTCTCGATGGTCCTCTCTACATAGCCGGTTGTATCTATGACAAGCCCACTAATGGGATACTAATAGATCTCACTTGTGGAGAGAATATGATAACCGAGTAATTTCTACTTTTTCATGAACTCTATCAAGATATATATGATAAACCAAAATCATGGATCAAGACACACAATGGTTTTGTGTGCCCTACGATCAAATTGATTACCTTACCATTGCAAATAGGAACTGCGGCGTAGATAAAATGAATGTTGCACAGTAAGATGGTTAAATCTAATCTAACATGCATAAATCTAAATCAAACAACAAAGAATGAATCAAATGAATTAAAAAGAAAATAACGTAAAACATAGAACAGTCTCATCGAATATCAATCCATTTCCTCGAATTATCTTGATTGTCCTTCTCCATTTTTCCGTGTCGGTATTCTTTCCCTCAAATTTTTCAGTATGTATGCAAGCATAGCCTTGATGTATGTCGAAGAAAAATATCAAAGATTAAGTTCTTCCAAAGAGTATAGATTTCAAGAGGAGGAATACTAGCAAAGATTAGCCAATTTATAGAAATTTGGTTTTCAAACGATCAGCTCAGATTCGAAAGAGAGATCAATGATCGAGATTGATGAATGTCATGTGATGTGAGTTTCGTGTCAGTTAGAATGTGAGTTGGGAAATTCAGCTGGATAAAGATTAAATTAAATAATAATTTAATCTGGTGTTGAGACTATTCGAAAATAGAATGAATAGGAGTTAAAGATTAAATAAATGATTTAATCTTCTATTGAAAGTCTTCAAAAATAGAAGAACTAGACTTTGCATGAAAAGGATAAAGTTAGAACTTGGAGAATGATCTGTTTGAATGCACACATTAATTAATTAAATAAATAAAGATATTTAATTAATAAATATGTTCATGCATATTAGTTAGAACTAGTTAACTAACTGGTTGTGACAAAGAGTCCTTTTCGCGGAGATAACTGACGGATTTAAATAGATCTCGAGTCAGATGGCGAGTGAATAATTAGATAATTGGATGATAGAAGAATGTGACAGTAAGAATTAATTATGAATTAAATGTTAATTTAATTCAACATTCAAAATTAAAATGATTTAATTAAATAAATAATAATTTATTTAATTGACTGAAAAGGTTAATTGAATAATTAAATAATTCAAAAATAATATTTAATTATAGTCAAAATATGATAAAAGGGTAAATTAAATAAAAAATTATTTAATTCAGAAAGAGAATTAATTAATTAGCGATGTAATTAAATAAATAAGATTTATTTAATTAATCAGAGTTGAATAAGGGTCATAATGAATTAATCAAATAATTAAATTTATTTAATTAATAGAAGAAATATGTAATTAGGAAATAAGTAAATAATTAACATTATTTAATCATGACCATGGACATTAGAAAATTATGTCAAAAGTGGTACTCGCAGGCCTAGACCAATTTTCAGTGTCTACAGTTTGTCCCTCTTTGATACAATGTTGTTTATCATGTTGTTTCAAAGAAAATCGTTAAAAACATCTCCCAATTGTGCCCCGGTATGAAATAGGTTAGGGTATGCCCCCTAGGGAAAATTGACAAATTTTTGAAAATTTTCAAAAAAATCAGGAAATATTCCCAGTAACTCAATTTGATGGTCATAAATGCTATGGAGTTGACGGTATTGAATTTGGAAGTGTTAGGGACATGTACGGGTCAATGGAAGATGGAAGTTTACATGGCCAATAAACAAGGTTTGAAGAAATTCCATTTTTAACCGTAGGTATAAATAGGAATTAGGGTGAAAATCAAGTCATTTGCACCCATAAGACTTGAAGACTTGAAGATTTTTTCTCTGAGCTCGCAACGAAATGTCTCTTGTACCATACACTCATCATCATGGATATAGGATTCCAGACCTTCCGATGGCCAGCTGACGCGAGACACCTGATATGTACCTTGAAACGATCTTTTCAATTTTTCTTTTGCACGTAGTTTAAGGCATTTAAACCTAATTTTGTAAATGCGTCACTTTGTTCGCAACACATATGCATTCGTATGAGACACATCTGCATGCGATACGACACATCTGTGAAATCACGTATAGGCATGATTAGGTCATTTAGGGAATATACGCATTTGTTTTGTAATGCACCACATTTGATTTTTTTGCACCGCATTTGGAAGTTATTTATGCGCAAGTAGGATAATGAAACACATTTGTAAAATGACCTCGCATATGCAGTAATTAGGAGATATAAAATGCAACACATCTGCCATTAGAATTACACATTTTCCTATTGATTGTGGTGGCTTGGTTGTGTGTCGCATCTATGAAAGTGAGTCGCATATGCATGTTTGTTTGACGCATGTATGTTCATGCATCACATTTGCAAATAGGAATGACACATATGAAATGTGCACCACATTTGCAAATAGGAATGACGCGTATGAAATGTGTACCACATATGTTTTTAAAATGACACATTTGACTGTCAAAGTTTATAAAAAAAAATTTGATAGAAAATTGGAATGATTTGACATGGACACCTTGTTTGAATGCCCTTTTGCAGGTTATACTAGATCCTATTTATACTCAGAAGTCACGGCCGATACTTTCGAGCTTAAAGATCGGTTAGTGAGCATAGAGACACGCTTGCTACGGAGACTTGGAATTCAACATGTATGCACCATGCCCACTATTCGAGCAAATAGAGATATGCTCACTGCCCTATGTGAGAGGTGGCATTCACAAACTTCATCATTTCATTTGCCTATTGGAGAGGCAACTATCATGTTGGAGGATGTGTATAGGATCCTTAGATTACCTATCAGAGGAGAGAGAGTGATGTATGATACCCATAGGGGTTTTAATGAGATTAGCATATATTATGTATATGATGATATTTGTAGTTTAGGGATAGAGCACTATGCGATTAGATGGCAAGTGCTAGAAAATAGATATGAGCGGATAGACTATATATTATGTTCATTGATTGTTGGGATAGTTATTCCTGATCGTCGGGGTCATGGATTTTCTATTGGGTGGGGGAGATGTTAGTTGGGATGGTAGAGAGAGAGATTGTATACACTTGGTTTCCTTGTTTGTTAGTCGTGCTTTACTTCCATTTGCATGATATAGCATATAGGGATGCATAGTCGATGAGTTGCGGGACTACTCTTCTCGTGGTTTGGGCATGGGAACGTATTGATGTGTTCCATCCTCTAGTTACTGCTGATCAGGAGCTGATATCTCCTTATGTTTTATGCTATGTGGGAAACATCACACAGAGCCATGTGGGAGATACCGAATATTGGAGACATGCCTTGGACACATTGGTTCAGTTTACATGGAGACCGTACATGGACTGTGAGCGATGGTCGGATGAGGATAGGAACTTTCCTTATTTTCAACAGACACAGTACCTGATTGGGAGGACTATTTCTAGTGTACACATAATAGAGAGACATCTTCCAAACTTTGTGCTGAGACAGTTTGGTGAGGTGCAAGATGAGCCGAGAGGACGAGCAGAGTTTTCTCGATCATCCAAAGAGGTTCCTTGGTGGGGGCCTATGATACAAGTTGCTACTGCAGAGGCGGATATTTAGGATTCATAGTCATTACAGTGGGGATGGAGGGGTGGAGCAGCAGATCTTGGGACTATTGTTGCATATGATACCTAGTGGGAAACACATCATCTTGTGCCATACACAGATCTGGATCAGCCAACACCAGCGGAGAGATGAGGGACGGGGCTGAGAGGGCGATGTAGAGGCAGAGGTGGTGACAGGGTTGGAGGCCAAGATGGTGGTGATGGTGGTAGAGGTGGTGTTGGTGGTAGAGGCGGGAGACGAGGTCGAAAGGGGTGGAGAGGTGGTCGGGTAGGTGGATTGTCACCTATCTAAGAGGCTGAGGTAGAGGATATTTCAATGTTGGACCTTAGGGGTGGAGTGGAGATTGGATGAGAGCATGCTACCGAGGAGGCAATAGTAGAGGAGCATGCAGAGGTTGAGATTGATAGGGAGGTTGGGATAGAGGAGCATGCAAAGGAGGAGGCCGAGAGAGAGTACATGGAGATTGATTCCCTTGGCATACTAGCAGATTAAGGAGAGGATGATGTTGAGGAGGAGATCCCTATGGAGGAGTAGGAGAGAGAGCTACAAGATGAGGAGGCTCCTAGAGATAGTGCTAGGGAGTCATTGGAGGAGAGACTAAGAGTCATTACTGCAAAGCGGGATGCCCTATGAATGGAGAGATACAGTGCTCTCATGGAGAGAGATTAGGTAGTAGCTCAGAGATAGGAGACAAAGTAGAAGATTACAAAGATCAGATGTCTCTACAGTAGTACATCATCTGATGGTTTCACTTGTGAACTAGATAGAGCAGTGGAGAGGGCTTCATATTATAGGGATCTATATGAGTCAGTGGTATGAACTGAGATACGAGCTCCTAGATTTTTCGAGGTACACAACCATAGATCACAAAGCAGGAGTCAGACTAGGACACAAAGCACAGAGGGTGTGGTAGGACCATCGAGGATAGGTCCATATGATAAGCCTTCCACCTCATAGAGAGTACCTCTAAGGAAGTTTCATCCACATTCACCACATGGGAGTAGTGGCAGTGGGACTCATTGAATTTTTCATGTTTGTAGAAATTGTACTTTGGTTATAGAGCCTACGAGCTCGTTTTGATTTATTGATACATTTTGACATTGAACTATGAGACATGTTATTTTGAGTGATATATATATGATTTTTGGCTGCTTTTCATATGATATGTAGTTCTATTTATGATGATGCATTTTTTCCTATATGATTATGTTTCCTATGATGTGTCATTGTTTATCTAATATATACATGTTATGGATGATGGTTTCTACATTATGATGTGTTTATGTAGTCTATGATGTTATGATGACTCTATTGATGATGTATGTAATGCACTTTATGATAATGGGATGCAATGTTATATATACAATGCTATCTACATGTGATGGTTATATACATGTAATTTTTCCATTATGTACCTTATGATGATTGAATGCCTATTATGCCATTATTTTCCTAGATATGCAATGGGGATGTCTAATGTTCCTACTTGTTTTAAATGCAACATAACTATATGATGTACTATATATAGACATATGACACTATTTACATAATGCTTATAAAATGTATGCATATGCAAATTATCTTATTTTTTTGTTGTGTCACGGGATTCTATCATTATGTCGGATAGGAGAAATGTTAGCATGGATGAATTAAAAATGTTAGTAAGAAACAAAGAAGGTTGATTGAAAGGACATATGATCTTCAATATTTTTCCATATATATACTAAGCTTTGCATTTTATCATCATTGGGCGGGACTGACACAAATGGATAGTATACACCATGATATGAGATAGACCATAGTGTACAAAATCATCCACTTGTGAAAAAAAAGCAATCGCAGACAAGGAGTGTCTTAACTCATACTAAGGGAAAGATTGCCCCAGTCTTTTTGTATAGAAAAACAATAGACAACAAAAAAATAAAAATAGGTCATGAGACATCATTGCTCCTCTAAATCCTGCATGGGACATCCTTGAGGAAACTAGTAAAATGACTCAAAATCGAAAGTTAAAAAGACAGTTGGCAGACAACAGTCAAAGAAAAAGAGTCTGAGACATCCTTGCTTCTCTAAATCCTTCAAGGGACATCCTTGAGAAAGCTAGTAACTAGACTCATGCACAAATTGATAAAAATATAAGATAAAGTAAGATATAAGGTCAAAAAGCCAATATAAAATTATTTGCCAAAACTTGATCTTGTGTAATTGTTTGATGTTTGACATAACTCGATGTGAGGGATGACACATACCCTATAAGACGTTGAGTTTGGTTTCGACTTTGTAATCATTTGTGTAAGGCATGACAAGGCCTGGTTTTAGAATGACACATGTCGTATAAGATGTTGAGCCTAATGTCGTTGATGTGACAATCTACATGAGGCTATGACGATTGATGATGTTCGTTGACAAGAAAGACATATCTTGCTTAAGACATAAGTTGATTACTTTGACAATGTGTTTTATTTTGACTTGATGACAATTTTGAGATGTTTTCCTTGTGGATTCACGACTTGTTTTGATGCCTTGACTATTATGAGTGTGTGTGTGCATTGACTTATGTGGACTTGAAATGATATACCCTAAAGGACTGACTTAATGCAACCTCGAGGGCTCATCGATTGATAGACTTTCCCATGTTGTACATGTAAAGACCTCGTAGTTCGACTAGAGTTTAACTGACATAACTGACTGAAAATATGTACTTAAGTTGATGATATGCAACGTGTGTGATATTGAATGTGATAAACCCTATTTGGACTGACCTAGTGCAGCCTCGGGGGCTCATCGATGGATAGCCTCGCCTATGTTGTACATGCGGAGACCTCATAGTTTGACATGACCAATGACTTTGATATGTACAAAGATTCATGATTTAATGTCTGTGAGATGTGAAAAACCTAGATAGACAGACCTAATGCCTCGAGGGCACATCGACTAATGGCCTTTCCTATTTCCAGTCATAGAGGCAACGTAGTTCGACTATGTCTATGACTGACTCCAAGTCTGATTTTGGGATTTTTGACATGTTTTTTATTTTTTTTTTGTTTTTTGGAGTTTTTTAATGTTTTTGGATTTTTTCAAGACATTTTCTGACATTGGGTTGCTATGTTCAAGGTCCATATGACATAGAATGAGGATTTTCCCCCATTCAGGAATAAGACATATAGGATGGAGTGGGGAGACAAAGTGGACTTGATGTCAATCGTTCCAAGTAATGGATAAGACAACCATTTATTATGAGTGAAGGTGAAAAGCCTAATTGGAATGATGGTAGACGAAGGAGCAAAATCGACTACACATGGTTCCTATTTGCCAGGTTTTCACCATGGTACTTATCCATAGCATCACCGAAGTGGTTTTCACTATTGGACGGATTATTTCTCTTAACTATTTTGTTGATTTTTAAATTTTTGGTGTTACAAAGATGCCTGTTTGCGAGGTTTTCATCAAGGTAACCATTTTTTTTTTATTAAGACTTAATTCTTAGAAGCTACGCATAGAACCTCTTTAGATGAAGGTTGTTGATTGGTGACAAAAGTGGCTCTCCTTCAGGGGTAGAGAGTTGATACACTCTTGATCTGAAAGATTCGGTGATAGTATAGGGCCCTAACCAGTTAGGTTCAAACTTACGTGGTTTTTCTCGTTCAGCTTGATTCTTGGGGTTCTCCATTGAAACCAAGTCACCAATGTCAAAGTTTCAATTTAGAGCTTTCCTATTATAGCTACGACGAAGACGATTCTGATATGCTTGCAAATGATCTAGTGCCTTATGTCTTTGTTCATCTAGGAATTCTAACTCATGCAATCTGAATACACGGTACTATTCATCATCAATATGACCATTCGAGGATACCCTCAAATAAGGAATTTCAATCTCAATTGTAAGATAGCTTCATATCTGAATATGAGAGAGTATGGAGTGGCACCAGTGGGAGTATGGATGCTTGTGCGGTAAGCCCATAAGGCAGGATTAAGATGTAAATTCCAGTCACGACCAACATCATTGATAATATTTTTGAGGATTTTGATAATGGTTTTATTAGATGCCTTGGATTGGTTGTTACCTTGTGGGTAATATGGAGTGGAAAAATGATGTTGGATATGGAATTCTTCACATAGATGGCAGACTTCTTGGTTTTTGAATGGATTACCATTGTCTATGATAATGGATTGGGGTACACCATACTGACAAATCATGTAGTTCAGGATAAACTTGGATATTTGTGTGTCAATAATGTAGGTCATGGGAATAGCTTCAATCCATTTGGTGAAGTATTCGGTGGTGGTTATGATAAACTTATGGCCATTGGATGATGGAGGGTGTATCTTACCTATGAGGTCAAGTCCCCATTGGGAAAAGGGCCATGGTAAACTAATCAGATGAAGCTCCTGTGCTGCCATGCATATCAAATCTCCATGTATCTAACACTGCCGACATTTCTTTACAAAGATATATGAGTCATTTTCCATTGTAGGCCAATAATAACCTAATATCATAATCTTGTGGGCTAAAGTAGGACCACTAGAATGGGATCCACATATACCCTCGTGTATTGCTCGCAAGGTTGCTTGTGCTTCTTCCACATTGAGACATCTTATTAAGGTGTTATCTAAGGTACGTATATATAGGGTATCTCTGGTGATGGTGTATTTGGCAGACTTACAGATAAACGTTCTACATTGGTTGTTTGACAAGTCTAAAGGTAAGATTTGGGAATTTAGATATTCGTATACATCCTTGTACCAAGGGGAAGTAGGACATATAATCCTACACACCATCATGAAATTGGGGACATCATAGGTAGGGACCAACAACTAATCAACCAAAAACTCAAATTTAGGCACGTTGCTAGGAATATCCAATAAGGAACCCATGGTTGCTATAGCATCTACTGTCTTGTTTGGAATGTGTGGTATTTGTTGAAAGGTGATGTCATCAAAGTACTATTTAAAACTATCGGCCATACGCTTGTAGGGGGAAATTTTCTCATCTTTAGTTTCATAATCATCATTTGCTTACCGAAATACTAGCTGACAATCCACATAAACATGTAGACTCTTAATCTTCCATTGGGCTGCCATTCTTAGTCCTATCACTAAGGTTTCATATTCCGCTATGTTGTTGGTGCAAGGGAAAGAAATCTTGAATGATTTAGGAATAGTATCACCTTGAGGTGTAACAAATAGTATGCCTACTCCTGAACCACGATTAGTATGTGACCCGTCAAATTATAATTTCCATTTGTTTCTAGTGTCAACTTTGAAGATAAACTCATTAGGAAAATCTACCACTAAAGGATGGTTTTCCTTCATGGGTGCAACCACTAATTGATCTTCAATTACTTGTCATTTTATAGCTTTCCTCTCCACATTGGATGTCATATTCACTAAGTATCATCGCCCAGTTAGCCAATCATCCTATTAATGTTGCTTTACTTAAGAGATATTTGAGAGGATCAATCTTTGCGACCAACATGATTTGGTGGTTTAGCATAATATGCCAATTTTTTTGAGTAGAAAAGACTACCGCAAGACAAGCACATTCTATGTTACTATAGTTTAGTTCATATCCCACCAAGGTAAAACTGATGTTGTACACTTCCCTTTCATGACCTTGATCATCATTTTATGCGAGAAGGGTTGCTAATGCTGACTGAGTTGTTGAAATGTAAAGTATCAAAGGTCTGCCATCTATAGGTGGCATTAACATAGGTGGAGCAAGCAAATAATCCTTGGTCTATTGGAAAGCTTCTTGACATTTAGGTGTCCATACAAATGGTACTCCTTTCTTGAGAAAATGTTAGAATGGATGTATTTTGTCTGCTAGTTGTACGATGAAGTGCCTAATGGACTGTAATCTTCCCTGTAGTGTTCTTAGTCGACCAATGCTGGCTGGAGGAGAAATTTCTATGATAGCTTTTACCTTCATTGGTTCTACTTCAATGCCTCTTCTAGAAATGATATATCCTAGAAGTTTCCTTGGTTTCACTCCAAAACACATTTCTTTGGATTTAATCTGACTTGGTAATTTCCTAGCCTTTGGAATATCTTATCTAGAACTTTCAAATGATCTTCCTTTATTACTGATTTAGCTATTATGTCGTTGACATAGTCTTCCATGAGAGTATGTACAAAGTCATGGAAAAGAGTCATCATTGCACATTGATATGTAGCTCCTACATTTTTAAGCCCAAAAGGCATAACATTCCAATAGTATGTTCCCCATAGACATGTGAAAGTTGTCTTGTGTTCATCTTCAGCTGCAATTTTGATTTGGTTATACCTAGAGAAACCATCCATGAGGGATAGCATCTCGTATCCTGTTGTAAGGTCCACTATCATGTCAATTTTCAGCAAAGGGAAGTCATCCTTAGGACACGCCTTGTTGATATCTCTAAATTCTGTACAAATGCGGATGCCCCCAATTGGTTTAGTCAGTAGGAAAATATTTCAAATCCAGTCTACATTGTCTACGGATCTTATGAATCTGACATCCAATAGTTTCTTAAGTTCTTTGACCAGTAGAGCAATTTTTGGATGCATCTTCCTTAGCTTCTGTTTGATGGGCTTAATACCTGGCTATAATGGTAGATGATGCAATATAAGGTACGGATCTAGCCCAGGCATGTCAGCATATGACCATGCAAAGCTTATCTGTCTCTTTGTAAAGAAGTCTTGAAACTCTTGTTGCTCTGTCTCTGTCAAAGAGGCTGTAAAGTATGTTACCCAAGGGTTTTCTTCTATGTTTATGTTGACTTCAACAGACTCCTCTACTAACATTGCTGACTTTTCCTGAGCAACGGGGAGAATGTTCAAACCTCCATTCTTGGGTGCCTCAGAGAGGTTTTCACCCTCGAATGCATCCTTTATTTTTACTATTTCTTCGTCCAAAGGTGCCTTTCGGTTTTCACCTAGGGACTTGTCATTTTGCTCATTTTCATTGTTTTTCTTTTTATTTTCACTTTTATGACTAGAGGTGTGAAAAAACTCCACAAAATATGCTTTATCATCCAAGTCTATGGTAAAGGCAGCTTTATGATCTCCTCTTGGTATGCCTTCTTGAAGTCCCATGAACTCAGTTATTGCTTCGTCATTCTCGAATATGTCTAAGATGGGTGTACCTTGTTGATCCCAGTCAATAAGTTGGGGATATACAAGGGGCATGTCATCATCGGAGTTATCAAAATGTGGAAGCTAACAAGGTGAATATAGAGTGGTTAACATGGTCATAGAATTTTTGGACTAACTCCTTTTTGTTCTTTTTCCTATGGCTAGGTAAACTCTGATGTGGAACCACTATAAGGGCTAGGTCATCAGAAGATGGTTCGTCAGGTGCCAAAGATGAAGGATCAAGGGTTTCCCAGTAATAATTCTTAAGCCATTCTTCTTTGGCCAAGGGATTTTTATGGTGGGAGCTAGATGGATTTGGTACAGGTTTTATCATTGTGTCAAGTTCCCCAAATAACTTATCTAGGTTCATGGTGCTAGTAGAGGAAAGGGAATCCCATTCATAGTTTCTTGAGTCAGGGGATTCATCATAAACTAGTTCAAGTGGTTCGTGAGATATCTCGATGTCTTCATAAGCACTTACTTCCTCTTGAAATGGTGATGAAGTACTAGAAAATCCAATTCTATGCGGTTGAAACCCTAGGCCTTTTGGTCGTGGTGAGATAATGATTGGTTCAGTCCGTCCATTTTGATGTAGTCCTAACCCACTATGTCCATCATAGCCTTTTCTTTGCATTATCATAAAGACGTTTCCATATTGATCCTTAGCTATTTGAATAAATGATGAGGGGTATTCATTATCTTTCCGGTACAACCAGGAGGTAATGTCATCTTGTTCCACAACTTCTTCACTTAACTCTCCCCATTTTGTCAATGTCATTATAGGAGGAACATGAAATGTGACTATTGATTGTCTCCTATCTTCTATGGGTAAACCATATGTCTTAGGTGGAACTAGCTGACTGACACAATAGGATTCCTTTATGTGATATTCTCCACAACCCTTTTCTTGGATCTTGACCTTAGGAGTGGATGATGGTGTTTCTGATGAAATGGAATTGGTAAGAGTTGATGGATCAATGTACAGGGATAAAGTAGATGATGAAGCCTCTTGATTAACTGGAACCTATCGTTGTGGAATTTCCCATAGGCTTGTGCAATATTGAAAAGGATTTGGATCACCATCAATCGTGATCTCGGTGGCATTATACAGGAATTTAAGACACTGGTGATATTTGGAATGTACGGCTTTCATTGCATGTATCCAAGGTCTACGTAAGAAAAGGTTAGATGGAAGGGTGAGATCCAAGACTTGGAAGCTAGTGTCCATAACTGCAAGGCCAATCCTGATAGGGAGTGTAACAACTCCTTTGGATTATCTTTCCTCATCATTGTAAACCTTAATGACTATACTATTAGTGGTGTCCACGCATGCTTCTGAGAATCCTAATGCCTTAACCAATTTCAGAGTAAAAAGGTTCAAACTTGCTCCTCTGTCTAAATACTCGTTCGACTTTGGTTTGATGGACTAGGACTTCAAGGTGTAATGGGTCATTTTGATCAGTTTTCTCAATTGAATAATCCTGTTGAGAAAATATGGCATGATGGGAATTGGTTAAGTATCCTACCATTTCTTTGAAATGATTGACATCTAAGTTGGTAGGGATAGTTGTGCTCTGTAAGGCTTTGTCGAGAATGGCTCAATGATCTGGTGATAAATTCAATAGTTCCAAGATGGATATCTATGTTGGGGTCTTGCCGAGTTGATCAAGAAAATTATACTTAGACTTGGAAGACTGTGTAGGTGGCTCAGAAGGGCCTGGAAGGATTCTCTTAGCTCTGCGTGTATTTACAACACATTTAGGACACTTCTTAATGGTAATGAAATGGATATTTTCATTTGCAGCTTAGAGGTGATTTATGATCATACCTAGTTTATAATCATACTTAGCACTGTTATAATTGGTCGAGGTATTATTCTTAGTTCCCGAACTGGAGGCCTTTCCTTTCCCATGGTCATGTAATGGATCTATGAAAAATTTATGATCAATGTTCTTGGTATTTTTTTTCCCATTGACCTCTATAGTTCCATCTTCAACAAAATCTTGTATGATGCTTTTAGTTGTCGGCATTGTTGTAGGTTATGTCCCTTTGTTTGATGGTATTCACAATAGGCATTATCATTCCACCAGGGATAACTTTAAGAAACCCTCCCCTCAATAAAGGTGTAAAATCTTAGCGAATCTTTCCTTTTATTTGAAAAATATATTAATTTTCCTTGGCGAATCTTATGCATATTATTCAAAAATTTGTAAAATCCTGGCGAATCTTAATGGATAATTGGTAAAAAAAAAAAATCTCATTGGCAAATCCTAGTGAATAATTACTAAAATGGTTCATTAAAATGGAAAATCTCTCCTTTAAAAATTTGCATAGTTGGTCAGCGCAATTCCCCCATATTTTTTTCTTTTTTGTAATATTGAAGTAGGGGTCTGGGGGCGGCAGCCACCGGCGGGGTCAAGGGGGCAAAGCCCCCTTGTGGGGGTTGAGGGGGAAATGCCCCCTCGCGGGGTCTGGGGACAACATAAATTCACTATCAAAAGTGCATTGGAGAACACACAGATTAAGTGTTTTTTTTAAATCTCACTTTAAAATTAAGAATAAATGAAAAGCTTAAATATTACCATCGATTAGCAATTTACCTTTTTAATCCAACAGTTGCAGCTTGATTCCTTGGCCTAATACACACATGCCTTTTAAAAGGCATGTGTGTATTAGGCCATGGAATCAACCTGCAGCCGTTGGATTAAAAATTTAAGAGATGATTTGATGTCAATAATTAAAATCCCTATTCAAGGCTAAAATATCTGTAAAATTAAATGTTCATTTATTATTGTGGCGATATTTCCCTAAAATCAATGGTAGGAGTATAATATTACTGGCGAATATAATCGATATTTGTGATTATAGTATAAATTGTTGGCGAATCAGCTTCAATGACGAGTCGCTTAAAATATAATACATAGGCGAATTAATCGAGACAAATTTTTGTTGTTGTAAAAACTTGGCGATTCAGCATTGTTTTTAGCTTGTACTATTCGCCATTTTTGGAGGTCCCGATTTCAATAATTCGCCAATTGGCAAAAATTCGCCACTAAAGTTTTCCTTGCATTCCACCATGAGGGTTTAAACTGTTCAAGATCATATTGTTTTGGTTCCAGAGGTTTTAGGAGATTATGTTTTATCAGTTCTTTGAAAATTGTCTCAATTGGTTTCCCTAAGGGTGTAAACTCACATTTAGGAAACCTCCTTTGTGGTCGTTGTTGTGAATTTTGGACAAAATTTTATGTTTTATCTGGATTACTCGTCATGTCTTTATTGGGGTCTTAACCTCTAAGTGTGATGACAGGTCCCGCATGTAGGGTCTTAGCATCAACAATACCGTCATTTGTAACATTTTTGTTTCTAGACCAGAACTTGTTTTTATCATTGGGAGCATTTTGATGTTGAACAACAGGATTTCTATCTAGTACTTTAATTTCTCCTTTGTCAATAAGGCCTTTTTCAAGGATACTGCCCTTTTGCACCAAGTCTAAGAAAGAGGTACAACAATGTACTCTTAAGTCACTTCTCAGTTTCGAATTAAGATTTTCAAGGAATATCATGACTTTTTGTTTTTTTGGTATCTCAACTAGACATCTACTAGCTAAACTTCTCCATCTCTGGAAGAAAGTGGTGAAAGTTTCACCTTCTTCTTGCGTGGTGTGACACAAGGTAGCTATTGTTATTTCATTGTCTATGTTGAAGGCAAAGTGTTTAACAAACTTCACAGCTAATTCACCCCGTGATCGTATGTCATACAGTAGTTTAGAGAACCATTCCAATGCTATCCTAACAAGGGTTCACGAAAATAGTCTCATAAAGTATGTGGGATCATATGATATGCCCATGCATGTTGTAGAGAATTATCTAATGTGTTCTAAAGGATTCCTCCTCCCATTATACTTAGGAAAATTTGGTATAATGTATCTGTGTAGGAAGGGTGTCATGTATAGCGCTTTGTCAAAAGGACATGGACATAAATCTTGCACTAAGATAGTTCATTTGCCTGACATAGACATGTTGTCCATCTGTTGTTGAAGGATTTTCATTTGATTTTAGAGAACATCTACTTGTGTCAAGGACATGTTGTTTGCGTTGTTGGGATCAATGTAGGTGTTCTGAAATGCTATGTTTTCTGACGGATTGTGATTTGGCGAGGGAATATATCCTATTTGAATGTTTTGACTCGGTGTAGGGATATATCCTGTCATAATGTTCTAATTTGGTATAGGAACATTTCCTGTCGGAATGTTTTGATTAGGTATAGGAATATTTTCTGTCGAAATGTTTTGATTTGGTATAGGAATATTTCCTGTTGAAATGTTCTAATTTGGTATAGGAATATTTCCTGTCGGAATGTTCTCATTCGGTATAGTTGTGTTTGTGCCAACTTTGGATCTTTTACCAGTAGTGTTTGTGCCAAAGGGGTTTGATCAAGATGCTCTTGCAGTGAATTGTAAACCTTGTGTTATGTTGAATGGGGTTGTGTTTACAATTGATGATGTCTGAGTAGGTATGCCAGTTGGTATGGTTGCGGTAATTTGAGGAACAGAGACACTTGACATTATGGTTTGTGTTGGTTGAGTAGATGTTATTTTCAAAGTTTGAACATCAAATCCTAGTGGTAGTATGGCACCTTCTTCTAGCAACTTTGCTAGATATAGTTGGGGATCATTTGCCAAACACTCATCCATAAAGGATGCAAACTCAGGATATTGTGCAACAGTGTCTATGTCTTCAAAAAAATAAAAAATTCCATGTGTGTCTCTAGTGATGTGTTTTTCAAGAAAAATTTTGTGTGGTCTCTCTTTCCCTAATGGTTGGTTTTTGAAAGGATTGAAAAATTCGTTAGGGTCTGACATTGCTCTATGTTTCTTCTTAGACCTTGTTTCAACCATGAAAAGTTGCTTAGAATGATATAATGCAAACTATGTCTAAAAACTAATATGTCCTATTTCTATGTTTTCTGGAATTTTCCGAATATAAAGGATGTCACTAAAAATTAAGGATTTCTAAAATAACGTATACTAGGATGACGTATGCTAGGATGGATAGTATGCAAAATTTTGATTAGTTTATGACGATAAATGATTCTAAGATGGGTATAACCTATCACCTATGGAATAAATCCAAGCAATGATCTAACTTTACCAAGGAACCTCATTATAGGACAAAGACAATTGATAAGGTGAATTTCCCAAACTAGACTGTTGAGCTAGAAAGATTCACTAATAGGATAATAGTGATTAGGTTCAATGATAACAACAAATCGGAGCATGAACGTATCCAATGACTCGGAAAGTTGTTCTATTCTACGATATGCAACTTCCTATGGGGTGTCTAAATGTGTGCAACATAGGATGACTATGGCTAAGATGTAAATGACACCTAATAATGCAAGGGTTTTGAGCAATTTTTTCTAGTTTCTATCCAAGGTTGATCGTAAGAAACAAAGGCGAAAAATATAGTTTTGCTTTCGGACTGAGTTTGCAATTTTTTGAAATTTTCTATTGACAGTCAATTATGGTTCGCATCTCAGATGCATTGATGAATTTGACATATGCATTTCGGTTTTTTAGAAGTGGTTGATTGACCAAACCAAGTCTCGAATATTGACAAACAAATGTGACCTTTTCTGACATATGCAATTTATACTATGATAGATGCAACTCATAAAGCTGATGCAACTCACAAAACATATGCGACTCAACAAGTATATGCGACTCGGAATATAAAATCTGTGAAACTAAATATATTGATAGACACATGCATTTTGCATTTAATAGTTGCGGCTCGTAAAAACACATGCGGTTTTAAATATGACAATTGTGACTCGTAAAGACACATGCGGTTCGAGATATAATAGTTGCGACTCAGTTTACAGTTGCGGTTTTCTGATGACAATGTTATGAGTGACCCAGTTTAATGATCAAGTTTTGACAAATAAAGCAAAAACCATCACAAAATACAAAGTGTTTTCAGTTTGATATGTATGAATCTATTAAAATCAGAAGACAAGTACAACCTAGGCTGTGTTGGACAGTATTTACTGAGTTCTCAATTGGATTTCTCCAACTACGTATATTCAAGACAAATGACTAGTAGATTAACCCCACTGGCTCCCCTCCACGACACTCACTTATATGGGTCAACCAAGCTATTGTACCCATGAAACTCTCATGGCATACATTTCATCTCTACACATGAATGGTAAGAATTTGAGATGGCTTCACAAGTTCGACCTACTACACTAGTAAATAGATAGGATTTTGGAAAAACTACAACAAGGTTTTTAGTAAGGGCATTCCATTCATGGGGCACCATCCAGTACAGTGAGAGACCATTTCTTCCCTTCTCGTCAGAACAGTGAGTGTGATTTTTGGGGTTTCCCCCAAAAATCCACTTTTATATACCGGTTGGAAGTCACTGGCGATAAGCGTGTTATCGGTCTGAGTCATATTGGGATGAGTAATTTTTCCCACCAAGACAGGCCGAAGTTCTAGATTCAGTTTATGTTTCTCTTACACCCGAGATCGCATGAATGTGAAAGGGGAGAGGATACTTTGATATACCGAATCATAAGGGTAATTACAAAGTGTGCTTTCGCACCAAACAAAGTAAACACTAGTTAATTTTAAGCCAAATGACAATTATCTAACTACCAAACACAAAATTTAATTTTAAATATTTAAAGTCTTCGACAACAGGTCTTGCATGCAATTGATTAGTAGTTTATTGGTTATCTTCATCATTCGTCCTACAGAAAAGAAGAGGTTTTTATTTTCAAAGTCTTCTACTCTTCGGCCTGCAAAAATGGTGTTATCCTCCTAAAACATAGTTGTAAACAAAATATTAGTGAAAAATAAAACAAAAACGAGAACTATCAAAACACGAAAATATGAAAGTTAAAAAAAAAATCTAAATTATTACCAGCCAGATGCGTCGTTTCAATTCACAAATGTGTCATGAAGTTGGCAGTCAAATGAGTTGCGGGAGGTCTCGAATGCACCTCGTGTTGTGAGATGCATCTCGGTATTTGTCAGATGTGGTTCGTAAACTCAGATGCATAGTTTCATCAGTCAGATGTGGTTTGTCATACTATACTTGCAAAACATTGATGGATGATGAGGACCCATACTTACCATCATAAGGTCCTTCTCCGTAGCAACCATAATCATAACTCTTCCCCGGTTTTTTCAAAAATCAATGAGAACAAAAGAAAGAATGACTCATTAGGATCCGGAATTTAAAAAACCACAATTGGATCTAACAATTTAGTTCGAAATTAACGCGGCCCACAAATATTTAGTTGACCAATTAAATTTTTATAATGAAGTCTATCTTTCTTGAACAGATAAATCAGAAGTCATTTATGTTTACCCACAATTTTCCACAAACCTCTTTGGGATGAGTAGTCTCTTTCGTGCAAGTCCAAATGTTCAGTAAGTCTTTTAATTCAACTGGTTAAATAACATACTTGAGATTCAGCAGATCCTTTTTGTTCTCTAGGAATCAAAGAGGGGCGAACATACAAATTTTTTATAATAAAAAATATTCCGAAGTTCAATATTATTTATTTAATTTAGAGTAAGAAAAAAGAATGAGATCCATTTCTTTTTGTTCATGGTCTATATATTCCTATGTTTCAATTGACTTTCTCTTCGACATAGATAAATAAAATGCAACTTTCATAAAATAAAGCTACCAGCAAGATTTAACATAGATAACAAATAATTTGATCTAGAATTATTGGAACATTTTGAACTTATTAAGTTCTAACCAAATTGGTTGGACCCAAGTCTTCTAGATTTTTCTGACGACGGAGAGGTTGAATAACCAATTCAAGTACATCTCTTGCATTGGAAAACCCATGAATTTGCGCAAAAGTAGATTCAACTAACCATTTAGTACTAATTCCTCTTGCCTCTAACGGGTTAGCATGAGCCATTCTCGTGATAGCTAAATCAAGTTGTAATTCGCGTATACGTCATATTTGATTCGTATTTGTGTGCATCTAAAGCACCTTTGACTAAAATCAATGTAGTTGTATGCAAACCTAGAGCAACAACATGATGAACCAAAAAGTCTTCGGGACCAATTGTTAAGAACAGTAATTTTTTACTATCGTTAATAGCAATCAACCAACCAGGTAACCATATGCTTTTGCCAGCATTGAATGTTGGATCATTTGCTGAAGATAAGAGTACACCAAAACCATATAAGGCCTTACCATGAGCAGATTGTATCCATTGAGCAAATATAGGCTCAATCAAGATTTTTTTTTTTGGAGTACCAAAAGCGAGCATAACATCGTTATGAACATAAAGTCCCAAGGTATGAAAAACTAGGAATAAACTAATCCAACTCAAATGAGATATTATGGCTTCCTTATGCTCCAACATTCTCGCCAATACATTATCCTTATTTTGTTCTGGATTATAATCTCTAATGAGAAATATAGCTCCAGGAGAAAATGCCCCTGTCATAATGAATTCGGCGATGTATTGATGATGAGTATACAATGCAGCTTGGGTAGTAAAATCTTGTGCTATGAATGAATAGGCAGGTAAAGAATACATGTGTTGAGATACCAAGGAGGTAACAACTCCCAAAGAAGCTAGAGCAAGACCTAATTGAAAGTGAAGAGAATTATTGATTGTGTTGTAAAGACCCTTATGCCCGCATCCTAATAAGCCTCTCGGAGGAATATGTGCTTCTAATATATCAGGGTAATTCTAATTACATCACAATTGCTCCTCAGTTCAAAAGAGATACGATGCAAAAAAGATTATATTTTATACTAGATCAAATCATTTTATCTAAAGAATTAAGAAACTCCTACGTAGAAGAGGAAACTCCTATAGTTTTTGATTCTAGGACCTGGCGTTTTAGTTTTATTCACAACAATCGATTCGAGCATATTAAAGATATAAAATAGAAAATCCTTTATTAGATTATCTTCATCTATTTGGAAGGTTTTAAGAAAGACCGACCCGTCTTTCTAGTTTGTATTGGAAGAAATTTCTAATGTCTAGCCCCGACCTCCAGCCTCTTTATGCCGCAAAGGACGATATTGTAGAAAGAGAGACAGCTGCTTTCTGGGAAGCAAAATTCTTATACAATAAGTTTCAAAGGATGGGAATATACCAATTTGATACAAAAGAGTATGCAATGAAGTATAAACTTTTAAATACACCAGTAATCTATCTAGCTCGTCGATTTCTTTGGGATCCCATGAGTATTCGCTTTTTAAATAAGCACTTTGCTTTTGATCGAAGAGAACTTTTTGTTCCTAGAACTCGTGAAGAGTATTTATCTTACTTATTCTTCAACAAGAGAGCTAAAATACAGTATTAAAAAAACATTAAAGGCTATTCTAAAGCGGAAAAAGGTGAAAAAAATGGCCTTAGAAACGAAAAATTAAGACTAATGATGATGATTTGCCTTTTAACATTCAAATGGAAGAAAAAGAAGATTTTGAAACTTTCAAACGCTTTCAAGAAATTGGTATCCGATTAAGATGAGTATGCTGGTGCTTTAGACTCACAATCTTGTATATCAAGAATCAGTCATTAAAGTACCCCGGTAGAAGTGGTATACATCGTCTATGCTTACCGCCAAAAACTCTGAAAAAATCATTCTTGTTCTTCTTGAAGTAACTCTTAAGATACAACATAGTCTCCAATAATTCCAAGTCAAGTTCTCCATTCTCCCCATATGGTAGAGCGAGTTCAACTACAACGGCCTAGTTGCCTAATTTCTTTTGATCTAAGAAATGAACCGCATTTCTGCTCTTAGAAAGCCAAATAGCTAGTGGCAGTTTTTCAAGCTTGTATTTTCTTTTCCAAACGAGAAAAAATTTCGCCATTTCTGGATATGCCAATTTCTCTATTTTTTTCTTTGGTGTATCTACTTGCTTAGTATTATTATCTTTTTGGAGTTTTTCCATTCTTTTTCCTTCTCTTTCAAGGCATTTTCTCTCCTTCAAGCGTTGTATTTTTGGGTCTTTTTCTTTCTTCGGTTCTTTTTTCGGTTCTTTCGGGTTCTTCTTGGTTTCTTGTCTTAGAAACCTCTCTTTTCTCTTATTATTCAGTCCAGAATCCAATTTTGATTTAACTTTATCCCACGCATTCTTATCACCTTTGGCATTTATCTTAGCATCTTGTTCCAAAATGAGCCTTTTTAGCTCTATTCATAGTTGTTCTTTTTGCATATTTATCTTCTGGAGATTTTTTTGAGAATGATATATATTGCTAAAGTCTCGAACTAGAAAATCATTTATTCTGTTTTGAATTTTAGATTTACCACGTTTTTGTCTAAGCTTTTGTCGTCACTCTATTTCTTTTAATATTCTGAGCTTTTCAGCTTGTCGAGCAGCCTATCTTTCAAGCTCCCGAGCTTTCATTTCTTTCTTATGTGCTTCTAAAATATCTTTTATAGTTTTATTCATATGGAACTAATTATTTATTGCCATGCACATCTCATGTACAAAAAGGAAAGATGCTATAACAATTTAAGTTTTTATTAGATTATATTGAGTCTAATCATCAAATCGAAAAAGATTTGAGTTTGCTATATGATACATAGTATCAAGATTCAATTAGAAAAGGGAACGCATATACAAACATAAAAAAGAAAAAGAATTAAACATATCCCGCCCGGTATCAAAAGAGTTTATGTGCGTAGACATAGATCTATATGTATCTATCTATGTATGTCCATCTAGACAAGCTCTACATGAAAAAGGATAATATATATATATATATCTAAGATAAGAAGGAAAACAATAAAATTGATTAATTACTATTACTCGTAGTGAAGAATTTCATTTATTTATGGAAAGCTTTGATATCCATTTTTTTTTTTCAAATCTCATACTTGAACTTCTACATTTGTCTAAGTCTATGTAATAAATAAAATAAAAAATGTTTTCGTGTCCATTGGTGGTGTAACATTAGAAATTACAGAAATGACTCTGATATCTCTCATATAAGCATGGGGAGATTTGAAATGATTATAGAAATCATTTTTTGGATCTCCCATGAATGGATGGTTTATTTAGTAGTTAAAAATTACAAAAAAAGATAAATTTTTAATTTAATACAGCAAATTTATGTGATTAAATCAAATGAAATCAACAGGGAGCTCATCCAAGTTGTTTCAAAGGGTGTCGTAGAAAATTTGGAATCCCACAAACTTTCTTCGAATCATAGCTCATAGCTATGGGTCTTTACCCCTAGTTGAATTTCTATCTTTTAAATCTTTAATATGGTACTTCTTCTATTTTTATTATAGAACTAAAGCCCAATTTTTCTATTCTATTTTTGTCTTTTTTAGCTTCTAGATGAATTAGAAACTATCTAACTTTTCTTGGGGCTCGCACAAGTGGTAGAGAATATGGTTTCATTTTATGTAGGAGAACCTTGGGATTGACATGTCGTCAAAGTGGATAATTTTCATTCGATGTAGGAGAAGCTTACATGGTGCCAAGCGAAGAACCTTGGGATTGACATCCTGTTCTTTTGCTATCATAGGAAGATAGATCTTTGTTAGCAAGAACAAGATAGGGATATTCTTGATATTCTTTTGCTACTCGTAGGGTTCCAATATGAGCAGGACCAGCATACATCCAATAGGCTAATTTCATAAATTAGACTTTATCTCCATCTTAATTTCATCTGTATTCCCATCTAACACCACAAAAATATCCCTTTCTCTATTTAGATCTTATTGAAATCATATTTCCATTCTATAAGTATAGTCTACGAAAGGATGAGAAATCAAAAAGAATTTTTTTTCGATTTTTTGGAAGAATACTGTTCCACCTGGGATGGAAGGATTCGAACCTTCGCAATAACAAGACCAAAACCTGCTGCCTTACCGCTTGGCAATGCCCCATTGGTGTTGTTTTATTTTAATCAATTAATAGAAATTGAAGCAATGTTTTATTGTAATCTAAATTGCATATTATAATTCAATTCACTATAATTCTAGCAATTTCAAAGAGATCTTTTCGTTTTACGCCAATAAGTATGCGATTGCATGCTGCATGTATATGAGCCTTCTTAGCTCAGAGGTTAGAGCGTCGCACTTGTAATGCAATGGTCACCGGTTCAATCCCGATAGCTAGCTCATTTTTATTCTTTTCATTTCTTCCATTATCAACCATAGATTGATAAAATCTATGAAATAGGGAAAATACTCTTCCTTTTCTAATCGTCGGTCCGTCGGGTCTGTCATGGCATGATCCGTTTCAACTAGAAATGAAATGAATAGTTGAAACATTTCTTTTTTCTCTCGACAATCTAAAGAAAATTGAAAATAATTTGTTTATCTATCTCTATAGAAAATAATTCCAATATTCGTACTATTTATATTATTCCTCTTTCCAACATTATTTGTTCATTTTTTGAAATAAGGAGTTTTTTATGTCCCGTTATCGTGGACCTTGTTTAAAAATAATAAATCATCTCAAAACTTTACCAGGACTAAGTAAGAAAACACCCAACAGAAGTAATTCTAATAAACAATTAGCTCACTTAGAAGAACAACTACTTTCACAAGATAAGTTCTTGAAAGTTGTGGCGGTAAACTTAGCCAAACTAGAATTTTATTTTTCGAAAGAAAAAAGAAAAACAAGAAAAATAAAAAAAATATTTCCTTTTTATCCAGGAAATGATCCAAAGATAGATTACTTTTTATGGCTATGAGAACATATGGCGATCTGTTTGATGGAAAGATATCTGGTCTTGAAAAATTTTAAATATTGGTTTAAAAATCATTGTTGTGGTTTACTCAAACAAGAACAATCTTCTCGTTTTGGTTCTGATATTCTAGTAGAATACATGAAAAAACAAGATCGCTACCAGTTTGACAATATCATGGATCAGATCATACAGGATGATCTAGTCTCTAGTACAAATAGTGTGGAGTTATTTCACCAAATAGAGAATTTCTACCTTCATCACAAGAAAAATGAAAAAGATTTGTGACGACAATTTGTATACTGAAGATAGTAAGAGTATTTATTTCTATTTACTAGAGATAATGAAAGAGTTTTCTACATTAGCACTAGATAGCAAAGAAAAATTATGTAAGAAAAAAGAGACTTATATAGAAATAATGAAAAAGTGGAATGGAATCGTGAAGTTTGAAGTGTGCTTCACATCGAGTTCACCAAATGTGACGTAGATAAAATGAATTTTGCACAGTAAGATGGTTAAATCTAATCTAAATCAAACAACAAAGAACGAATCAAATGAAGTAAAAATAAAACAATGTAAAACATAGAACAGTCTCACCGAATATCAATCCATTTCCTCAAATTATCTTGATTGTTCTTCTCCATTTTGTTGTGTCGATATTCTTGCCCTCAGATTTCCAGTATGTATGCAAGCATAGCCTTGATGTATGTCTAAGAAAAATATCGAAGATTAAGTTCTTCCAAAAAGTGTATAGATTTCGGAAGGAGGAATACTGGCAAGGATCAACCAATTTATAGAAAGTTGGTTTTCAAATGATCGGCTCAAATTCGAAAGAGAGATCAATGATCGAGATTGATGAATGTCATGTGATTTGAGTTCTATGTCAATTAGAACATGAGTTGAGAAATTTTGCTCGATAAAGATTAAATTAAATAATAATCTAATCTGGTGTTAAGGCTATTCGAAAATAGAATGAATAGGAGTTCAAGATTAAATAAATGATGTAATCTTTAGTTGAAAGTCTTCGAAAATAGAAGAATTAGACTTTGAATGAAAAGGATAAAGTTAGAACTTGGAGAATGATCTGTTCGAATGCACACATGAATTAATTAATTAATTAAATATGTTTAATTAATAAATATGTTCATGTATATGAGTTAGAACTAGTTAACTGGCTAGTTGTGATAGAGATTCCTTTTTGCAGAGACGATCAGATATTGAATCCAGAGATCACTGATGGATTTAAATAGATCTCAAGTTAGATGGTGAGTGAATAATTAGATAACTGGACGATAGAAGAATGTGACAAAAAGAATTAATTATGAATTAAATGTTAATTTAATTCAACATTCAAAATTAAAATGATTTAATTAAATAAATAATAATTTATTTAATTGACTGAAAATGTTAATTGAATAATTAAATAATTCAAAAAGAATATTTAATTATAGTCGAAATATGATAAAAGGGTAAATTAAATAATAAATTATTTAATTCATAAAGAGAATTAATTTATTAGCAACGTATTAAAATAAGATTTATTTAATTAATCGGAGTTGAATAAGGGTCATAATGAATTAATCAAATAATTAAAGTTATTTAATTAATAGAAGAAAGATGTGTTTAGGAAATAATTAAATAATTAACAGTATTTAATCATGACCATGGACATTAGAAAATTATGTCAAAAGTGGTACTCGCAGGCCTAGACCAATTTTCAATGTCTATAGGAACAAAAACATTAGATCTCATATTCTCCATCATCCCGCAGTCAAACCAATTTTGTGTGAAGCTAGGCCACCCATGGCTTCACTCCATGAAAGTTGTCCCTTTGGTTGTGCATAAAGGCTTAAGGTTTCCCTTTGATAATGAAATATTCATTGTTCACCATAGCGGCTTTAACCCTTTGTCATCTAAAGGAAAATTTTCCCTGGATGCCTTTTGGCCTAAACCCATGGAACCTATAAATCCAAGAGAAGACTTATTTTTCTTGTCCTATCAAAAGTTCAAGGCAAAGAAGATAGTAGAACTATCTCTCTGAAACGTGTCCCAATCCACCTCCAAACCTTCCATCCTTGATGAAACTATGATTACCTAAAGAAGAACCAAACAAACAAGACCAAACAAAAACAAAGACTTCACCTACATCCTCCAAAAGACTAGGAGACAATGAAAACAACCACGTCACACCTCCTAGAATAAATCAAGTTTAAAAAGCCAGAGAGAAAACGATTGAACAATGTCATGTAGTTCCTTTCATTCCTCCCCTTGGGGAAGAAAAGAAACCTATGGTTGATCAACCCAACCCCTATGCAACTTGAAAACAAAACCAAAAGAAATAGAGGTGCTAGAGAGCATAGGAAAAGATGTTGAGCCCTTGTTCGCAAGTTACACAAAGAATTAAACAAATAAAATCAAGATCTAAACTTGACTGAAGCAATGCATGATGACCCCCCTCCCTAACCGAAATAAAATGACCCAATACAAAAACCACAACAAGAGTTGAACTCTTCAATGAACATTATCATTCAACCTCCTATTGTGTTAACCTAGATGATGATGAGATCACTAAAATCGATGAAGATGTACAACATAATGAATTGAACACATTGTTTTCCTGTTCCATGAGCTTAAACGAAAAATATCCTATAAAGAGTGTTGAACCTGGTGCTTCTCCTAGTTCAACACTTGCCCTTGTCTCATTGGCTATTTTCCTGCCTTCAGTAAACACAAAATATGATTGCGAGGTGGATGACTTGCTCATAGGTTGACTCACATTTTCCTTACTAGTCTTTTACATTTTATTTTTTTTAATGATTGCATGTGTGTAATGTGATCCCTCGTGACATTATGTTTGATGTTCTCTCTCTCTCTTTGTGAAATTCCTCTATTTGTACCTTCATTCTTCTATATGTTGTGCATCTCTTTTTCTTTTTATCTTTATCTCTCTTTCATTTGTCTTGTGTTTTCCTTTTGGGAATGACGCAAGGCATCGATACATTCATGTATCCTTCATGTTTACCCAAAATCTTTTCCTTTTTATTTTTCCTTTTGGAGATGACGCAAGGCATTGAGACATTCATGTCTCTTCCATGTTGACCCAAAAGGCTTTCCTTTGTTTTTACTCTCTTTGTGTCATTCTTCCAGTTTTATGTGTATTTGGGGGATGATGACAGTTACAATCTCTCTAAAAACATTGTAGGAAAGAACATACTAACCCCAAATCCATAGATCCCTTATGTGTTTGGTTTTTTCATTTTGGGGGCAACCCCTCTCTTTTCTTTTCCTCTTGCATGATGCAGCTTTACTCGGAAACATATGACTTGGCATAGGGCTTTCCAAGTTGGCTCTCATGTCTTCTTTCTTGTTTGCATTTTTCATTTTCTACTTTAAAGTAATTGTTCACAATATGGTGTTTATAAATTCCTTTAAAGTGGGGGCATACATTGGCATTATTCTTTTTCATTTTTCCTTTTCTCGGTTCCTATTGTAGCCTTCTTACTTCATATGATGTGTTTTTTGCTTTGTGGATGACATTGGGTGTAATGTCCTTTAGAAGCATGATCTCTCTTAGCATATTACATTCCTCTTAGTGGCTTGATGCCACACACTGTCTCCCATAAGTTGCAAATATTCTATTCTTTGATTGGTCATCTCTTGGAGACATTAGGCACAATGTTCCCTAAGTTAAAGTCCTCACATAAAATAAGCAAGACTCCTTTGAACATTTCCTAATTTTCATTTTGCATTTTTTGTTATATGGCCACCTTGCATAATACAGCTTGCATGCCTGTGGAGCCATCCTTTTTGTTCATGAGCTCCAAGCATACAAAGTTTTGTTTGTCTCATGAAGCTCAAAAAATCATTTTTGTGTGGCACCTTATTAAAGTTATCAGTGGGTATAACTTAAGTATGGTTTGAGAAGGAATCCCAATTCGAGGGATGACTTTCCCCATAGCCACTTGTGTGTGTGTGAGTGCATATTAGACATGGTTGTATGTTTTTCACCTTTTAGGACGTCTCACCCAGCAAACAACCAAGATTTTTGTCACCTCATAGTGAGTATGCATTTTTCAAACAAAAAACCTAGATCTGATCCACATCGGGATGGAAAAATTCTCAAAGTTTGATCAGATTCTTTTATTTTTATTTTTTTCCTTTTTCATTTTTGGCAATGTATGATTGGCCTTGTCATTGTTCTTTATATCATTTTCATGTGTGTTCCTTTGTGCTTATGTTGGCTTTCCATGGGATCTTGATCCTGGGGGCTTGATCACCCCTCTTGATCGTTTTCATCTCATCTTGATAGCATTAGTACATTTGAATCCCTCTTGGTGCATGTTTGTCTACTTTAGTGTGAGTTTGAAGCAAGTTCATCCTCTCACTAAAGTGGGGGCTAAATTTAGTGTCAAAAAATGGGTCCTTTGACATTTTTGCACTCGTTTGGGTCCTCCTTGTGGATTTTGGCTTAATGTTACCTTAATTTAATGTTGTAATGTGGATAACACATTCACATTGGGTATTGTGCAATCGTGAACTAATGGTACCTTGCAAAAGTGTTGTGAAATTTTGTAACACATTTTCACACTTTTCTAGAGTTTTATCAATTGACTAATTATAATAAACATAATCTTAATCATAATTAATCTTAATCTTGCCTTATTTGGAGTGTCATAAAGTGTTGTAACACACTTTCACTTTCCTCTAGGCTTGTCATTAATAATTAGGATTTCTTATGCTTTAATTGGCCCTATTTTGCACCCACAAGCCTCATTTATTGCATATTTTTGAGGATAATCCTAACACCAATAAGTAACCAATCATAATTCAAGTGTTCTTGGCTTGTGTGGCCCAGATTTAGTGTCTGGGAATCATTCACCAACTTGGGCGAATGAGTGTCACCTAGGTATTTTTGGCCTCGATGTTGGTTCCACACATTTATAGACACTTTTTATTTTTGGTCACATACACTATGTGTAATTGGACTCATTTGCCACTTTGGGTGAATGATTCTTGTGTGACCAAAATTCAAATTTAATTCAAATTTTTGGTAAGATTTTATTCTCCTAGATTTGATGTCGGCTTGTAGTGTTGTAATTTCAATAATTCTTGCTTAATTAAGTATAGATACAAGGTTCTTTCACTCATTTTCATCCCAAGCATTCAAGTATTCATAACTTAGCATTCGCAAGAGATCATTAAGCATTCACAAGAGCATTAAAGGCATTTCAAGGGTAGATTATCAAGCATTCAAGAGCATCAATCATCGTGTCAAAAATTACATTCTTCATGTTTGTTATTGTGCTAACATTTGTGATGTAGATTTCATGATCCAGGCAAGCATTGCATTTAAGATCTTTCTCCTTCAAGAAATAATCAAGAACCACATCCATTTCAATCATAATCGCAACACATAACTACAAGGGTTTGGTGAGTTGCAATATTATCTTTTTTTCATTCATAATTCTCCTTTCATATTTTCTTTCATTTCAAGGTTTAATTACCAACAAGGGCTTTGAAAAAAGGAAAACCCATATTCACTAACCCCACAACATTTTTCCCTCTTCTTGTATGTGATTTGCAAGGTTAGGTTGTAGATTTGTCAAGAAAAAAAGGTGGAGAAAAGTTGTAAGTTTTCAAAGTTTCTAAAGTTGTCAACAAGCCTTGGAGAAGGTCTACAGGTGGAAATTTGCAGTTTCAAATCTGGAAACCAGTCAAAAAGAGTAGAATAGACCAAGAGGCACATAATACAGTTCAAAATTTCTAGAAATGTAGAAGTGGACCGATTCGCCATTATTGGCGAATGAGTCCCACTATACAAGCCTGATCAATATTTTTATAGATCCAGATACCCTCTTGGTTGAAACCTACTCCAATGTATTTTCCCAAAAACTGGACCGATTCGCCCAGCTTGGTGAATTAGTCCCTATCAACTTCAACAATATATTTTTAGTGATTTAGACCTCCATTCTGCCTTCTTTAGTCTTCTAGATGCACACTTCCAATCTCATAGATTTTTACTACATTTTGTTCATCTTTCTAGGTCATTATGCATATCACACTATATTTTGCAATTTATTTTATTTTCCAATTTTATACTTGGTAGTGAACCCCTCATTAGATATCATTCAATCCCTAGAACAGTCCCTTTGCCATTTTCAATATCCTTTGCATTGAAATCTCAAGGGTTTATCCTTGAGTGAAGAGCAAGAAAATGGTCTCTCTCCTTTTAGGTCCAAAGCCCTAGAAGCAAAAGAAAGGTCACCATTTTCATCTTTTTAGATACATATATACATATGGATATATCTATATACATTATATATACACACACATTTGATTCACACACCAAAACATATATAACTACTATGCTATTGATAAGAGACTACAAGCGATATATCTATACATATACATATGTATGTTGTTGGTTCCATCGGATAGTTCTATGCGTATAAGAAACTCGTGCATGAGTGTGCATAGCTATGTCTACCTATGTACCCTCATCTATGTGTCCCCTTATGTGTATATTCTATCATCATCATGCATGTGTGTATGCATACACATACCTCGTATTTTCACATATCAATACAAACATAGTAACAAGGAAAGAACTCTCAAGCTCAAAAAAATAAAAATCATTCATGTGTGCACTCAATAGTAAAATAGACTCTTACTAATTCAGACATATTGAAAAATAATGACTTATCAACTTCCCACTTAATATCCTGACTCAATTATTCTATAGTGGTGTGTGTAAGCTCAAATAGGTTATGTTTACTAGTTACCCGACCAAGACCTTCTCCTGAGTGATACTTCCCCTCTGCCTAGAGAAATTGAATGTATACCTGCAATCACTAATACTTGCACATAGCAGTCAGTTGTTCGCAAAATATTTAGTATACATATACATCTGCTAAGTTAGAATATCAACACAATATTCAACCAATCACATAAATACATTCCTTTATATAACCTTAAATGAGATGACATTCATTCATAAGCACTGATAACAAAGTGCAGACACGGTTTATTCATTCATAGAATTCAAGTTACATTCACAATTTACCCTACATAGTAATAGTAAATAGTAATTACATAATTGGGGTGTAACATACTCCCCCCCTTATGAATCATCGTCCCCTTTGATTTTTATGTAACAACATAGAATAAACAACAATCAACATATTATTTCAAGCATTCTCAAAAGAATCTAAAACATGAGGAAACTTTTTTTGAATCTCAACATAATCTTCCCAAGTGGCTAAGTCTTCTACATACTGATCTCATTGGACTTTGCACTACAGAACCTCCTTGTTATGCAAGCGAATCTTATGTGTTCGGAGCACCTTGACGGACTCAATTGTTACCAATATGGGGTCATGTACCTATAAAGCAGTCCAATAAAGCACATGATTATCAATGGGTGCATACCTCTTAAGGTAAGACACATTGAAGAGATTATGCATACTAGCAAGAGCTAGTGGCAATGATATTCGATGGGCTGCCAGATTCACTTCCTCTAGAATCTCGAAAGGTCCAACATAACATAGGGCTAACCTAGAAGACTTTCCAAATTTAATGGAGCTCTTGTGAGGTTTCACTCTCAACAACGCTTTGTCACCTAAGGCAAAAATTTTGGGCACTCTCTTAGCATCGACATAAATTTTTTGATGATCGTTAGCTTCAACCAACCTTTGTTTCACAATCTTAACTTGCTCATCCATTTTAGCCAACATTTCTGGCCCAAAACTCACTCTATCTTCAAGTCTATCCCAACTTATAGGAGTTTGACACTTTTGACAATACAACGCTTTGAAAGGAGCCATTTTTATCACAAAATGATAAAAATTCTTGTACAAAAATTATACTAAGGGTAAGTAGTCTTCCCACTTGTACTATTGATCCATCCAATACATTCTTAGTAGGTCTTCCAATACCTTATTCACCCTTTCAGTTTGTCCATCCATTTTCGGATGATATGCTGAGATAATATTCAACTAAGTCCCTAGTGTAGAAAAAAAGGTTTTCCAAAACCTAGAAGTGACTTGTGCATCCCTATCCGAGATAATTTTCTCTGAAATTCCATGCAACCTAAACACTTCTTGCACAAAATTTCTTTCTATGATAGGTGCTCCATCTGTTAGATTCTTGGGTAAAATGTGCAACTTTGGTAAGCTTATCTACTACCACAAGAATGACATTGTGCTTATTTCTCAACATAGGCAGTCCTTGCACAAAGTCCATACTTATGACTTGCCACTTCATCTCTGGTATATCATATGCATATAACAAGCCTGCGGGATGATGATGCTCTGGTTTCACCCTTTGACATTCCAGACACCTAGCCACAAAATCAGTAGCATCTCCTTTCATCCCTTTCCAAAAGTATAATGGCTTCACATCTGCCATCATTTTGGTCACTCCAAGGTGTCCAAAGTATGGTGCCTCATGTACATATTTCCATACCAGATTCCTTAACTCCATTATGTCAGGTACATACACCCTAATTTTATATCTAAGTAATCTAGTAGGTTCAAAATGAAAACCCTCATACCTAGAATCTTATGGATTATTAGTGAGTGCCTACTTGACTTGCAAATAATACTCATCTTCTTTTCACTTTTGCAACACTTATCTGTTAAAGTTGGTTTGGATTGTTACTATTGAAGCAATATTACGTCTTCGACTCAAGGCGTCAGCAACCCGATTCTCTTTCCCTTTTATGTAGCTAATATTGAAATCATAGTCAGCTATTAACTCCAACCATCTTCTTTTCCTAGCATTCAAATTAGGTTAAGTGAAAAGATACAGTAAACCATTATGGTCAGTTTTCAATTCAAATGGTTTCCCTAACAAGTAGTACCTCCACATTTTTAATGCGTGAACCACAGCTGCTAACTCCAAATCATTTGATGCAAAAAAATTCTCATAATGTTTCATCTTTCTAGATTCATAAGCAATCACTTTCCCATCTTGCATTAACACACCTCCTAAACCTTCCCCACATGCATCTATGATAACTGTAAATTTACCCTCAATATTTGGTACTTTCAATATTGACACAGTGGTGAACTTCTCTTTAAGTAGATCAAAGGCTTCTTGGAACTTCTCAATCCACTCAAATTTATTCACTTTCCTCTATGAAGAAGTAATTGGAAAAGAAATCTTGGAGAAGTCCACAACAAACGTTTTATAGTACCTTGCTAGACCCATAAAAATTCTTACCTTAGATACATTCTTGGGTTCAGGCCACTCAAGAATTGCCTTGATCTTGGTTGGATCTATGGAGATTTTGTCTACCAAGATCACATGCCCTAGATAATGCTATCTTCTTTGGAAGAAAGTAAATTTAGATTATTTACCATACAAATTGTGTTCTCTTAACCATTGTAAAACTATCTCTAAATGTCTACAATGATCTTCCTCATCCTTAGAATAAATCAAGATGTCATCTAGAAAAACCAATAAAAATTTATCTAGACAAATCCCTAAATACACTATTCATCAAATTCATAAATGTGGCAGGTGCATTTGTTAACCCAAAAGGTAAAATTGTGAATTCATAGTGTCCATATCTAGTTCTAAACACAATCTTTAACATATTTTCATCCCTGATTCTCAACTGGTGATATCTACGAGAATGTTGAAGCTCCTCTCATTTGATCGAAATTATCATGAATGTGTGGCAATAGATACTTTTTCTTCACCGTGGCTTTGTTAAGCATATGATAGTCGATGCACAAACACAAAGTACCATCCTTCTTTTTCATAAAAATGTTTGGTGCTCCCCAAGGTGAAACACTTGGTCTTATCAACCCTTTTGACAACAGTTCATCCAACTGTGCCTTAAGCTCCATTAGCTCAATTGTTGTCATCTTATAGGGCACTTTGGAAATAGGTTCAAACCTTAGAACTGTTGGATGTTGAGGTTGTACTGCTGATATGTGGTTGTCATTGATGTCAACACTATTAGCATTTGATGTATTGAAGGTTTTATATGTCGAGGATATTGAGAAAATTGTAATATACTTGTCGCAAGTTGTCTGTGAAGCTGTGAAGTTCAGTGTGGTGGAAAATTTAGTATGTGTGTATTCAGAAGTTGTGCTTTAAAGGGTTTGTTTCTGAGCCTATCTAGTTTATATTTTGTAAGTTTTCAGAGGTGCGCATCAAGATTTGTGCACGTTGTGTGTTTCTGTGTTCCTATAGTTATTATGTTACTGTAGCTGATGTTTCTAGAAGAAGAGAACATGATTTTGGTAATTTGAGTTGTTGTGTATGTTTGTGTGATGTTCATTGATGTTTCTAGATCATGCTATATCCTTGTTGCACATCCGCATTGATTGGTGTGACCGTGATTGAAGATTTTTCTGTTGTGTGTTCAATTTTTTATGTTCTTGGCCGACATGGTGGTTGTAGCATGTTGTTGATCATTGTGGATTAATATTTTAATGTTTGGTGTGTTTGAAGAAGTTAATTTAGGACCTCATTATGTTTTGACAAACTACAGTTGGTGCGCATTGAGATTTCTTCATTAGTTGGGCCGATAGTTTGTAATTTATTCTTTTATCTTTGGCCGACAGAGTTGTTGATGTAATTCCATGTAGCGGATATATAAGAGAGATTTTTTTCTTCATTTGTGATATATGAACATGAAGTGTGTATGAAAAATGTACGAATAAAGATCAAATCATTCAATTATAGAGCAGAGTGTGAAGAATATTGAGTGAAGTATGAAGAAGGGTTTTTGTGCTTAACTGAAACTGTGATCAGGCTTTTGCAGAAGCAAATTTATCAGTTCATATTCTTTAGATGGTTTTAATCTGAATGTTTTTGTAAGGCAGTGAGCCTTCCCATTTTAGTAGTGAGCTCTAGGTAGTGTTCTTGAATGAATGTGCATTCCTTATTCATTCTCATTATACTTCTATCAGGGTATAATCTTGTGGATTAACATCCACCGTGGTTTTTCCCCTAATAGGGTTTCCACGTATAAAATCTCAGTGTTCTTATGTGTTGTTGATTCATGCTTTCACTGTTAATTATCATATCTAAGATTAAAGGATATTAAGGTTGAATAAGTTTTAAATTCTCCAACCCATTCACCCTCAGTTGTCTATTCTTGTTTTTCCAACAATTGGTATCTAAGCAGGTTCCTTTGAAGAAGCTTAACAACTTGAGGTGATCCAAGATGGAATCATACAAGAAGGATAGTCCTAGATTCAATGGAACAAGCTACTCTCTATGGAAGGTCATAATGGAGTGTCATTTGAAGTGCATTGGTGATCCCTTCTGGAAGCTTACAAAGAACATGTATAATATTCCTCAGAATGTCCCCTCTACACTTGATGAGATCAAAGAAGTTGAGATAAATACCAGGGCTATAGAAGCATTATTGAGTGCTTTGACAGATTTAGAGATGAAAAATGTGATAGGTCTGAAGATAGAATATGAGATATGGAAGAAGTTGGAGACATTGTATGAAGGAGATGCACAAGTAAAAGTTGCTAAGCTACAAATTCTGAAAGGTAAGGGGAAAACTTGAAAACGAGTGAAGATGAGAACATCATTTCTTTCATGCAAAAAGTGAATGAACTAGTGATGGGTATTAGATGTGTCAGTGGAATCTTGGATGAAGAAGAAATTATGGCTAAAATGCTCAAATAATTGCCTACTTCTTACAAAACAAAAGCTCATGCTATTGAATAACTTAGAACAATAACAAATGTGCTAAGAGACATGCTGATTGGTAAGCTTGATGCCTTTGAGTTGAGTGAATTTGGTGAATCTACTCTCAAGATAGAATCTGCATTGAAATCTATTGTATCTAGAAGAAACTAACAGAGATATGATCTAGGAGAAAGTTCTAGAAATACATTCAAGTATGAAGATGAGATGAAGTAGATAGAAGATGAAGAAAGAGAGTTAGAAGAGCTAGAAGCATTGATTGTAAAAAGAGAAGCCGAAGGTCAAGGTAAGTACAAAGGAAAGTTTCCTATTAAATGTTTGTCTTGCAGTAAGATAGGTCATTTTGCATCAAGATGTCATGAAAGAGTTCCTAGGTTCAAACTTGATAAGTCTAAATTTCAAAAGAAATGTTATTATGCTGAAGAAGGTGTTACTGATCAAGAATTTGATAAAGAAAATGGAAATGAAGATGGATGGGTATTTATTGCTATCAAGGAAAATGTTATGGTGTCCACTGAATTTGCTATTGATAAGAATATTGAGAAAGCTCTTCCAGCCAAAATTGAAGAAAATAATGAATGGGTGATTGACATCGGATGCTCACATCACATGATTGGTGACAAAAGAAAGTTTATAAGCTTGGAGAAATATGACGGTGGTGTTGTAAGATTTGGAGATAAAAATGGTGGTGTGATTTGTGGAAGAGGCACTATTTCTCTTGGTGGTAAATATAATACTGATGATGTTCTTTATGTTGAAGGATTGAAGCATAACCTATTGAGTGTTGGACAAATGGTAGATAAGGGATACAATCTTCAATTCAAGGATGGTAAGTGCGGGATACTGGGAAGTTCCAGAAATATAATTGCTTCAAGTACTAAGATAAGAGGTAATATTTTTCACCTGAGTGTTGCTAGTGATTTTTTTTTAATTTCTCAAATTGATATAAGGTGGTTATGGCATAGGAGGTTTTGTCATGTGAATTTTAATAATATTGTCAAAGTAAGCTCCACTCAAGCAGTTAGAGATCTTCCTAAGCTAGTGAAGCCTACTAACACCATATGCAAGGAATGTCAGATCAAAAAATAGAACATAATTTCCTTTCAGAGAAAACAACATCATTCTAATGCAATACTGGAGCTAGTGCATACTGATCTATGTGGTCCCTCTAGAATTAGAAGTCTACAAGGAGAAAGGTACTTTATGTTGCTTATTGATGATTACTCTATGATGATATGGGTTGCTTTCTTGAGAGAAAAACATGAAGCATTAGAAAAGTTCAAAATTCTCAAAGCTATGGCACGGAATGAGACAGGTCTAAAGATCAAATGCTTAAGGTCAAATAGAGGTGGTGAATTCACTTCCCGAGAGTTCAATTCATTCTGTGAAGAGCATGAAATCAAAAGATAGTTATCTGCTCCCTAGACCCCTCAAAAAAATAAAGTTGTTGAGAGAAAGAAAAAAAAATTCTAGATGTTTCTAGAATTATGATGTTGGAAGGTAATGTTCCTCATATCTATTGGAGAGAAGTTGTAATTACTATTGTATATACTATCAACCAGGGAAATGTCAATGGTAATTCTAGTAAGACTCCTTTTGAGTTGTGGTTTGGTTATAACCCTACTGTCAAATATTTCAAAATCTTTGGAAGTAGATTTTATCAAGAGAGATGCAGATATTGGCAAGTTTGATGCTAGGAGTGATGAAGGAATCATTTTTGGTTACTCTACTAAGAGAAAATCCTACCAGTGCTATAATAGAAGATTGAAGAAAATGGTTGACAGTGCAAATGTCAAAGTTGATGAAGACACTGCTAGATCATCCAGATATTGTGGATATGATTTAGATGACCAATAGGATAGTACTAATAATGGAAATAATGAACATACACAGAATCAAGTTCAAATTGTTTTGATGAATCAAGAGAATCAAGAAGGAGAAGCTAGTGGAAGTGCAGAAGAAAGAATAGAAGAACCAGAAGTTCAAGAGAATCCTAAAGCTAAATCATTCTGAAAATCAAATTATAGGAGATAAGAACAAAGGTGTGCAGACTAGAAGAAGAATTGCAGAAGAGTATTTTTTGATTTCCAAGACTGAGTCGAGCAATTTCAATGAAGCATGTAAAGATGAATATTGGATGGAAGCAATGAAGGAATAACTGATGCAGATAGAGAAAAATGACACATGGATTCTTGTCCCCAGACCTCAGGATAAAAATGTGACTGGAACCAAATGGGTATGTCAAAATAAGTTGAATGAACAAGGTGAAGTATTCAGGAATAAAGAAAGACTAGCATGTAAAGGGTACTCACAAATGGAAGGTATTGATTTTGAAGAAACATTTACCCCTGTTGCTAGAATTGAAGTTGTAAGATTATTTCTTGCTTATACTACTTTTAAGAAGTATAAAGTCTATCAAATGGATGTAAAGTTAGCATTTATGAATGGTGAGCTAGAAGAAGAAGTATATATTGAGCAACCAGATGGATTTCAATTGACTAATAAAGGAGATATGGTTTGTCAATTGAAGAAAGCATTGTATGGAGTCAAACAAACCCTTAGAGCTTGGTATGCTAGATTGGATAAATACTTGTCGAAGCTTGGATTCCATAAAGGTATTGCTTACAGTAATCTGTATTTCAAGATGGATCAAGACAAAGAATTAATTATTGAATTGTTTTTTCATGACATTATTTTTTAAGGTGATGATGACTTATGTATGAAGTTCAGGGAAAAATTTAGTGGTGAATATTCGCCAATTGGCGAATTCTAGGAATCGACGAATTTACTGTATCCAGCAGGGTGTTCAAATCTCCAGGATTTCATGAACTATCGGTCCAATGCTTCTCCATTCGCCAGCAGTTTTTTTTACGAGGCATGTTTAGGCAATAAATTCACCATAACAGACTACGCGTTTCCAATGGACCGATTAATATTTTCGCCTAGAATCCCAGGGAGCATGTCATACAACACCAACATATTTTCCAATACTATTAAAACAACATTATATGAGGACCCATTTCACCAAATAAAATTTACAAATAGTTGCTTGTGAAACCCATTTCGCCAATTAAAATTTATAAATAGTTGCTTATGAGGACCTATTTCACCAATAATATTTCAAAATAATTACACTTGAGGACACATTTCACCTTGAAAATTACAAGGTATCGTTGTATAAGCACATGGGATTCGCCAAATTTTTAAAATACCATTTAAAAATCGTGCGGAATTCACCAAATATGGATTGATATAAATACAATTGAAACTGTTATTTGTTCTTACATATTTTGTTCAGTTCTAAGGTTCTACTTCTTGATTCAGAATTCAGTGAAACCCGAAAATGTAGACACTTTGGTGAGTGATCATTTTTTCATACTGTTATTAGTTATTAGTTATAATAATATGATTTCTTTATCTGTTTTCCATTCTTGCTTTAGTCTTAAACATGACTTTGAGTAGGGAATGGGATCTATATTCTCTGTCGGTCTGTCCTCCTTAAACAAGAAGACATTTTTTTCCATCTTTTATTCGAAGTGAGATATCAATATGTCGAACAACAAGGGTAAGACTTCTGAGGGTAATGAAGAGATTGGGAGGCCATCAAAATGCCCAAAACGTGGAGGTACCATACAATCTTACTTTGGAATTGGCAAAGCTTCCAATCCATCAGATCAAGGTGGAGCTACACCATCAACTCTTCCACCAAATATTATCGAAGATGGAATTGACAATACCTCACCGCCACAAGAAGGTCAAAATGAGATTGTCATTGTGTTAAATCAATATGTATTAAATGAGGATGGAAATACCGCAGAAGATGTTCCAAGGGATACCCTAGTTAGCTAGAATGAGATAATTTACATGGATGAGGATGATGTTGGTAGCAAGAAAAGAAAATCAAAATCAAAATTGGGGCGCGAGTGGGAAATGACAAGGAATTTTCAAATTGGTTGGTTGTCGAAGTACCCATTCCTTGAACCAGTGGGGGTATCAAATGAAAACAATATTGAAAGGGCAACAAATGTCAAATGTAAGATTTCTAGTTGGAAATGTGGAAAAGAAAAGACGATGCAACTAAAGCTTGACACTATAGAAAAGAATATCGGTAAAGTTTACGAAAAAAAAATCATTGATGGAAAGGAACAATCAGTCGTACGATGGAAATCAAAGGAAGAATGTCTTCATGTTAAGTATGTTGCAGATTATGGAGATCATAACCATAGAATGTCGAAGATTAAAAAATGTGAAGGTACACTTGAGGCTCATTTTGGAAAAGCCATGGCAGCAGCAAATCTGTCAAAAATTGTTCAGATGAGTCTTGTTTTTCATATTTTGTCCAGGGGGCATCCTATGACAGACTACCCAGAATATTTTGATTTATTATCTTATTTGAGTGTTCCCAAATTTCCCTTCTCACATTGGTCACTAAACGATGGATGGGAATGGGTGAATTGTCTTACTGCAGTGGAAAAGCAAGATTTAAAGGAGAAAGTAAAAGAGTAAAATTTCATTGCATTATCTTTAGATGAAGTTACTGCGGTAGACAATACTTATTGGGTTTGTATACATTTGTATACTATAGAACAACATGTTCACCAAGTTCATCTTCTTTGTGTTCATAAAATGAAGGACAGTTCAACATCGCAAAATCTATTTAAACTATTCAAGAAATATTTGAATGAAATTACAGGTATGGACGAGTTAACAATTGCCAAAAAGTTGGTGTGTGTAGGAGCTAATGGAGTTGTCATGATGCAAGGTCAAAGGAGCGGTCTTTGCACAAAGTTACAAACTACTTGTGCACCATACATGCTTGGCATTCACTGCATGGCCCACAGAATGAATTTAGCATTCAAAATTATAAGCAGTTTTCCTACAGTATCAAAAGTTGAAAATCTAGTTCACGAGATCCATGCATACTTCTGCTGAAGTCTCAAACGTTTCCTTGAATTTCAACATTTTACTGAGGGAATAACACTTGGAAACAAGCTTCTCAAGGATGTCGATACCAGATGGATCTCCCTGCATGGACCAGCATAATGATTTCTTTCAGAATATCAATCCTTGATTGGAGTGATGTACGAGCATTGCAACACAGTAGACAAAGCTCCTGACCTCTTACATAGGTTAAGCGATATAGAGACACTCTTGATTTTAACTAGTCTTCTCCTCATGCTAGATGAGATGAACAATCTTGTGAAGAAATACCAAGACAAAACTATGTATATTTATGAATATGCCAATCTACGTAAACTTACATGCTTGGCCCTCGATCTCTATATCTAGATCTAACACAAGAAGGTGCAAATTATTTGATGTGGCAGAAAATTACTGATTTGAATAATCCTGATAATTATTTATAGTTTAATGCAAGCAGACACTTATGTATCTGTGTACGTGGATATGAGATACAAATGTACCATTGTAAGACAACCAGGTGCTCTAGAAGAGAAGTACCTGTTAACGAAGAAGATTTTAACGACATTGTTAAATTTGTTAGTGATAATTTGAAGGAAATTGCAAAATTCTCCTCAGAGATTCATGAAAGATTCCCTCGACATGAAATACTTTAAGCCATGAGTATTGTGTATCCTCAATTTTGGGTAAACCAAGATAACCCAAAATATTTTCATGATCAAGTAAAAATCTTGGTCAAACAATTTTTGAAAAAGTAACATATAATGAGCAGACAATAGAAGGAATTTTAAATGAAAATAAGCTTAGAAAGCAATGTGGGAGTTTCGCAACAGCTATGAGGGACCAGTATAAATCCATCAGCAAGGAGAAGGCCTTTAAACTGGGATCAATAAAAAAGGTTTGGACAAGCTTAGGTTAGAGTGAAATATTGCATGGTTCGATGTTAGAATATTTCAAACTTGTTAATTTATGTCAAACAATGATATTGGGGTCAATGGAGGATGAGAGAGTTTTCAGTACATTGGGGTTTTTGAAATCAAAGTTAAGAGACAATTGGACAAGAATTTGGAGAATTGCTTGAGGATGAAAGGAACTGCGTATAATGTCAATAAATTTCCTTTTGAAAGGGAACTCACAATCTAGAGGTCCAGATGTGAAAGAAGAGGGACCAGATTGTGCAACATAGGCTCTCCAATTTCAAGAGCCGCCAGTACTGGCAGTAGTGGCAATGGCAGTGGGCCTGGGAGAGATGATAATGATATTGAAATTGACACAAATCACACAATAAATGTTGAATTTGAGACACAAGCTGAAGAAAGTGCAAAGCAGACTTAGAATCAAGATGACTCTTTTACTTTATCTCAAGATGAGCATCGGTTTGAGGACCCTGACTCCATTTGGGAAATGGAAGAGAATTAGCAAATTTTAGGTATTTTTACTGCACTTCATGAATCAGTTTCCATTGTTCCAAAGTCCAAACTGTAGTTGATGATATTTTATATTGTATTCAATGAACATTGAAATTGTGAATCATTGCACTTCATGATATCTTATTTTATATTGTACACAAGCATTGCATGAATCATATTCCAAACTGTAGTTGATGATTTTTTATATTATATTCAAATAAATTGTGAATCATTGCACTTCAAGTTCAGGATATTTTATTTTATATTGCACTCCATGATATTTTATATTATATTGCACTTCATGAATCATATGCCAAAGTCAAACTGTAGTTGATGATATTCTATAAATTATATAGTAATCCATCATCCATGAAATTGTGATATTAAAATTTAAATTTGATCTCTTAAAAGGAAATCTATTTTTTATTTACAAAGAAACTAGCCTCCACCAACTCCACCCCAATTATCATCCACATATCAATAATCACAAAAATAAATGACACTTTGATTTTATGATTCATAAATTATGAACAATGCAAATTGTAGAAATTTGTGTGACAAGATCCATATTTTAGCCTACATAGCATCCATAAACAAATTTGAAATTCCATAGTGACATAGTCCTTCCCCCATTCCTAAAAAAATTCAATACCATCGGCCTAGCAATGCTTCATTGGCGGAACCCCCATCACAATCCTGCCGATGGCCCGATGAAAATAGCTCACAACCTAGTATCAGTGTAACAATACTCTATTGGGCTGACTCCTAAGGTGCTCTCCCGATATACCAATAGAGTCAAGTTGTCAACAAAAGTAACCATGAATTATGACCATGGGCATGAATTATCAAATTTTATCAATAATCACAAAAAATATACCACACTTTGATTTTATGAACAATGCAAATTGTAGAAATTTGTGTGACAAGATCCATATTATAGCCTACATTCACATTGCATCTATAAAAAAAATGAAATTTTGATAGTGACGTAGTCCTAAGTCCTTCCCCCATTCCTAAAAAAATTCAATACCATCAGCCTAACAATGCTTCATCGGCAAAACCCCCATCATAGTCTCTTCGATGGCCCAGTGAAAATAGCTCACAACCTAGTATCGGTGTAACAATACTCTATCGGGTTGAATCCTAAGGTGCTCTCTCGATATACCGATAGAGTCAATTTGTCAACAAAAGTAACCATGAATTATAACCATGGGCATGAATTATCGAATGCATAAAGTATATCGGGGGAACTATGGTGCATCGGGGAAACATTATCTGGCGTCCCACTGATAGAACAAAGGATAGGTGTCCATCAGTGGAGAGGGTGGCTATCGGTGAGCGACTGATGTGACATCTCGGGGCATCATGTTGTGGTGCATTTATGAACTAGAATTGGAGTGAATTATATCACAAGTTGATCGCATAGTTGTTACAAGATCCTAGAAGATTTATCTTAGGGCAGAAACAAAACAGCAAAAACTTGGAATTCTGACGCAGAAAAGACTTGTGGACTATGGAGGCGACTCAACAAGACTCACGTAAGTACTTCAGACCTAGCTGAGAAGCTATTTTCATAAAATCTTAAGATTTAAATAATGGAAGAGAGTATAGATAAACCCAAAGCTAAAAAAATAGAAAACCAAAAAGCCAAAGAGACTCCTAAATGAAGACCTGATAGATCAATGCCCTGGGTTGGGGCTGAGACCCAAGATGAGTGCTCAAATGAATCCTTCCATGGATCGACTATGGGACAAACATAAGGGCTTAGGGGATATTTGGACACCGCAACAAGGGTACGACCTCTTCATGTACCATTACAGAAAATAATTTAGGTTTCGACCAGTCTGCAATCCATGGAGGTTGAACCTGGGAAGACTTGTGGTGCCCAATGTGTTTGTGAACACAGAGCTAATTAAAGCTCTTGCTATCAGATATGACCCCAAGAAAAGAACTATTCAGTCACATGGTGGGGGTGGCATGCTTGTTATTTCTAGGGATCTTATTTCTAATGTATTTCAGTTAGAGTGTTCACTGAATTTATCATTCATGGTCAAAGATCTCTTGACAGAGTATCACCACATGGATACCAACTATAAGAGATGGAAATTAACTTTGCATAGGCCCAAGGATGAAGGAGGCCAACTTATGAGGTTCTCTAGCAGTGAAAACCCTCCTTTCCATGAAGATTTGTTTGAAGAGTCTTTCCGATACACCTATTATTCAGCTGGTTAGGTTTTGAGAATAGAGGTTCCACCTCTCATGTCGATTGGGCGAATGGTCTTAGTTGTAGACATATAGAGCAAGGATGCTAGGCCATCTGATTATGCTATCTACTTGGCCAATGCCCTAAAACGAGGGCTTGAAAAGATTAAAAATAATAGTGATAATATTAATTTTGAACTCTATTCTTTGCTTATGCATTTTCTATTGTACGAGGGACAAGTTAGAGGGGTCTGGAGTGAAGAATTAAGGATAAAAGATACAAATGAAAATGGAGATTTTAAACCTGTACAAATGTGGACTTCATTGTGGGACAATCAATTTGGTAGGTCTCATTACCTTTATTTTAAAGATTATTTTGTAAAACCATTGATGAAGTTGTTGGGGTATCCGTGCAATTATAACCTATCCCCAGAAGTACAAATATTTCTAAGACCAAAGGAAAATGACTGGAGAAATAAAGTGAATCATAACTGGGGAGACTGGCATGCTTTCCCTGATTGTACAATGATAAGGGTTTATGGGTTCGAAGGGGCTCCACACTTTTTGCCACGAGTAGTTCCTAATCAAATTGCTTATTTAGAAATTGTGAGGCAATTGGCAAAATATGATTCCAAACACATAACAAACAATTAATTATGCCCAGCACCTTATGTTTTGGAGACTTTACAATGGTTGCCAATAAAGGAAATTATCACAGTACAACCTACCTCTAGGTGATGTAAGGAAACAATTTGATGCATAAGGTTTTATTCACAAGGTGAGATTATTGTAAGGGCTATCAGTGTATGAACATTTGTTCTCAATCAAAGATGTCATAAGAAACCATGATGAGGCTTCCACCAAGGAAAGAATGGCCGCCTATAACAAGATTATGCTTGCAGAGGAATGGAAGAGAAAAAATGTCCCATCTTATTCAAAGGCATTTGATGAGATACAAAATCCTTTAACAAGAATTGAGCAACTCATTGCTCATGTCAATGAACTGGTAAAGGATGTCCCCCTAGTTATTTTTGATGCACCTCATGCAACCTATTCAAGAGTACAATCTAAAGACATAGAGCCCTTGGATTACATACCTTCACAGCCTACTCTTGAGGTATGTTTTTCTGTAGATACTAACATAAGTGAAGTAGAGAAAGGTGATGAAGAGGGTGAGCAAGTCAAACAAATCAGTGCTCTTGTGATTGCACAGATGAGCCCCCTCAAGAGAAGAATATTGTAATATTTGAGGCATCAAATGAACTATCTGATGATGTGAGGGTCAAGGTTGGACAATAGTTTATTTTTTATTATGATTTTGTTAAATCTTCTGAATTTAAATCATTTGTTTATGAATATAAAGGCAAAAAAATGAGACAACAGATACAGGATATCACTCCTGAACATAAGGTAACCGCTCTGGAGGAATTGAAAAGGGAGGTAGAAAAGGAAATAGAGTCCATCACTCCTAAAAGAGGAAGGGAATTGCTTCAAGAAGTTGGAGTGTTGCTCCTGCCAGAGTGGTATATTAGCTCTTCAATTGTATTTGATAGCTTCATAAAAAGAGGGGATAAGACAATGAACTTAATAGAAGAAGCAAGTGACAAAATGTATTCAGGATTTGGGTACAACCCAGATGAAGCCACCTTGCTTATTTGGTCATTGTATCCCCATGATAAAAGACCTGCTATAATTAGTAATCCATAACCAAGTGTTTGGTCATCTCTTGGTTCAACGAGTAGTGGATACCAACCCTATGGAGACAACAGAAGTGAACATAAATGTGGCAAAATTTACCAAAGCATAGATCAAAAAGCTGATTAAGGATAATGACAAACTGAAGATGGAGCTAGCAAATCAGAGAGAAAGAACATCTTCCTCCTCCACATCAGATTTGTACTCCCCATGGCTTGAAAAAGATAAGAGAGTGCTTGATGCATTGGCTGATGCAGCCTACTGGAAGAATTGCCATCTGAAATCCCAGGGTAAATGCAAAGAATTGGAGAAAGAAGTGAAAACCATCAAATATAACACTGTATCTAAAATGATAAAAGAAAGATTCAACAAAATGATGAAATTTGATAATGACTATTAGAAAGTATTCAAACAGAAATGCATTGCATTGGTGGAGAATAAACAATTGCAGCCTAGAATGGTGGAGAAAAAAAAGGAGCTTGTAGATAAGAATGTCATGAAAGGACAAATATTGCTGAAATATAACAAGCTGGTAGAATCACATAATGGATATCATAAGAGGCTTAGGGAATATTTCGACTTCTTTGATTCATTCCCACTCTCGACACTTCATAATGGCATTGGAAATCCGCGAGAATATGATGATTGGAAGGAAGAGCTTGTTGGGCTTCTACCTACTGCATTGGAAGAAATAAATGATGAGGATATGGTTTTACATAACACCCATAAGAAACTCAAAAAAATAATTTCTATGGAATATGATATGAAAGAGGCAATCTCTAACATGGACACCTATGATGAACAAGAGTACATCCATCACCTCTCTACAGTCAATCTATTTATTAGCCAAGCTATAGATGTGTCAGAATCATATCCAATGGAACAACCATCATATTTAGAGTAAGAACGCCAGCTAACAACATGATGAGCGCTCTATCATGGAGTAGAAGCCTTGAACAGATCTTAGGTGGTCATGGGATTTTTCTTGGAGATTAACAGGTCAGTGCATTCACCTACGACATTGTTTTATTTATAATTTCAGTTATGTTTAGTTGTCAAACATCATAAATTTTTGTAAGGGGTTTGTAGCTTGTTGCTTGTCATATATAAGAGAGATCAAGACCTGAATAGGAGATCAATGGATCATCACATCATTTTTAATTAGACTTTGGAGTAGAAAATAGTAAGAAGATAGATAATAGATTGCACCAATTCGCCCATCCATCTCATATCATAAACTATTTTTATAATGCATATCATTTGAACTTTGAAGATTAATACAATGGAGAAGGTTACACATAATTACTAATTTTCTTTCGAGTATTCAACTGTTGTGGATTCATATGCTTATAATTTATTAACTTATTTGGTTGTCTCCAAAGTGGTTGTTTATGTTATTCAAATTGAGTGTGTGGAAGTATATTTAATTTGTTAGTACATTCAATTTGAATGCTTCAGGAATAGGGGAAGTGACCATGGGTTTTTAGATTTATTTATGGACATGATCATTGATCAAGTAGTAATGTGGGCCACAAAATGGATCTTGTCACACAAATCTTTGCAATTTGTGCTAATCATAAAATCAAATGTAATGTATTTTTGCAGTATGTGGGATGTGGGTGAGGTGTAAGACTCTAGTTTGGTGGATACTGATCAGGATTTTTAGTCAAAACATAGCAATAGCTAACAGTTCAACATCCATAACTTAGAAGCTCTACCAAGAAGTAAATTTAATGAGCTAATAGTTAAACATCCATAACTTGGAAGCTCTACCAAGAAGTAAATATAATGAGCTAACAGTTCATCATCTTATAGTTCAAATGATAAAATAAATAATATAGATAATTGAACATCATCACATTACTAAATTCTGAATTTGAGATTTTTAATTGATTTTCACATGATGGAGTACATATTGGCATTGGCAATGCAAAATCTTGCCAATTCCCAAAGACAAGTTTGCACAGAGCTGAGTTGGAACTTGGAAACTCATATTATCAAAGATTGAAAATTAAAAATCAAGTCACTGTATCACCTTTTCTAGCAACTTCCACTCTTCAGGTGGTGGAATTGCCATTTGTTCTAACTTATGCTGTTTGACTTCAAGTTTTGTTAACATTTCATGATTGTAATTGGAAGTGGAACCTATATTGAATTCTTCAGTCAATTTTGCATCCAAGATTATCAGTGTTCTGATGGAATCCAAATAGTTCACATATGGGTTATGAGGAAACTGGTCCAAACCAATCTTCCTTGCACCTTCCATCTTCTTTTTGAAACCATCATTTCTAATGAATCACTCATTTGTGTCAAAAGCCTCTGGAAAACCAAGCTCTGTGAAGTTCCTTACCTTTTCATCCACCACCTTCATCTTGTCTGCAACCAAATGCAAATATTCCTTTATTCCATGCATTCTCAAACACTTTTCAATCATAGATGACAACTTCATTGAGGTTTCAATCTGATTAGTAATCCCTTTTGATTTCAAATCATTGTCACTCGCTTTGTAGACTATTTGTAGAACTTGATTTGTAGATTTCTCTAATTTCAGCATGTTTTTGTTGTCCACTAAATATTTGTTAAGCTTCTTATAATGTTGTCTGATAGCATCAATCAATTGAAACATTTCACACAAATGATCAAGCCTCTACATTATTTCATCCCAGATCTTTTGTTTCATATGCCTCACTATATCTCCACAAAATGCAGATAACTTATTTTAAGAAGACTTAATTTCTTTTTTTGCTTCCGTCAGCTCTGTCTCCAATCTTTCATCTATTTTTCTTTGTTTCTCCAATTTTTGTTCCCACTGTGCATTTCCATTCACAATGCTTAGTCTTAATTTTTTTGAAGTGGATTTTTCCTCATCATATTTCTTGTTGCTCTCATCTAGCTATGTCTACGATCTTTCATATGTTTTTCTCTGTTTCTCCAATTTTTGTTCCCGCTGTGCATTTCCATTCACAATGCTTAGTCTTAATTTTTTTGAAGTGGATTTTCCTCATCATATTTCTTGTTGCTCTCATCTAGCCTTCAGTTCAGGTCATTCACTTCTCTCTCATTTGGTTTATCCTCTTTGCTTGTTGATGTAGAGGCAAATTTTATTATTCTTTTTTCTAATTCATTCCTCTTGTTATCTGTTGCTTTCCTCTTTGCTTTCTCACTTGCTAGGTCTTCTTGTAACTTTTCTATTTGGTTCTGCAACCTTTTCTTCTCTCTATCTTGCTTTAGCAATGATGTGTACACCAATTCATTGTTCTTCTTTGATACATTAATTTTGTTAGTATTTTTTAGGCCAGAAAAATCCAATTGAAAATTGGTTACCTGGTATTTAGATTGATCCATCTGATTTGTTGGTTTGTTTTCTACTGTGGGAACAAAAAATGTGTACTCCATGATTTCTTTATTTGTGTCAAATGTGGGTAATACCATGGTTGTTGCAAGCTCTAAAGTTACAACAAACACACTCTCCATCAATTGCTTCTTTTCTTTTTTATTCAAGTCTGATTTCTTTTTAAACTCTTCAATGAAATCATAACCTAGGGAGGAAGGAACAATGGAATGCTTGAATGGTGAAGGAATAGGAGTACTTGCAATTGCTAATGATTTTTCATCCACACTAACTAGAATTGGGGGAGTGCCTGGAAATAACTCCTTTATGGTGGATCCATTGATAGTGTGACTTGGACCTGTCAAAATCCTTTGCCTCTTTTGATTGCCTTGATCACCTGGTGTTTCTTTGGTATCTTGTATTGTTTTTCTCTTGTGTGTAATTTTTTGTTGTAGCACATGTTGACCACTAGTGGTACTACTACCCATACCATTGCCACCAATGGCACTCCCAATTGCACTAAACTGTCCACCAAGGGCATGTCCTAGTTGTGATTGTATCTGACCATGAGGATGAGGATTATAAGCTCTAACAAATTGAGTTTGACTTGTATGCCCTTGGTCTACTTTTTTACCTCCAATCCCAAGGCTAGATTTATCAGTTGGTTTTCTATGCTCAACATTTGTTACCATCCAAAGGTCTTGTCTTTTGGAGTCTTTGAACCCCAAAGGACAACCTTCATAACCAATTTTCTCAAGTATGGTTGCTCCTAAAGTATATGCTGAAGCATATGCTTCTTTTGCGGCCTCACTTAAACCAGGTTTGTAATTGGCATGGCTTTGTTCTTCTTCTTCACTATTATCATTAGATTCATCATCACTTCCTTTCTTCCACACTCATCATGATGCTCTATGTTCCACAATTTTCTAAATTCTTTATCTTATTTGTTAGCTCCATACTCTGCAAGAGCTCTTGGATCACCTAGGTCCTTCCTCATAGACCAAAAGGCAGTAATTTTTTATCATCACCAATTTTTATCTGTAACTTCCTTCTCTAGAGACCCTGGAATTTTTACTCTACTAGATGTTTTATCACTTTTTTCATAAAAATTGTTGTATGTCCTGGTTGTCTTTTGGTGCAATACCATAATTTTTTCTAACAATTGTTCAAAAGAAATACCATTCTCAGCAACACTTTTCTCCATTGCTATTTTGACCTCATCCCAAGAATCCTTGTTTCTCAAGTTTTCAAGGCAAGGGTTTACTTTGATGTTGAATTCTACTTGCAGCATTCCTATTGGCCACAATCATTGATTTAATGATGTCACATGGATCATACTACCAGTGAAAAATAGCATCAAAGTAAAAAAAAATCAAAAGATTATGTGCCACACTAAATGCTTTTCTCTCGAATGTGAACCCTCCACGTGAAAAAGGTAAAGAAGGAGATAAAGTCTTCTTTTTCTGACTAAGAAAGTGTAGTTCATCAGGACTTTGCACCTGCCTTACATATTCCAATAAAAATAACATTTTTGTCACATGTATTGGAAGTTTGTATGGTTGAATTCTCGATCCATAAAATCTTAGCACAGTATATTCTTCCATTAAGTACCAATCAACCAATTGTATTTATTTTCCTAGTTGCATGTAGTTTCTATATGGCATAAGCAATCTAGGCATTGGACTATTTTTAATTGCTTGATGCAATGGAGCCAAAAATTAGTCTACAAAATGACTGTAGTTCCTTCGAGAATCGTGCATCCTTATCTCAGTGGTCCATTCATATATTGGAGCCATTTTCTTTTCCTCTGCATTACTATAGGGCTGAATTTGAAGCTTGTTGGTCTGAAACTTTCCTCTAAATTTGAATAGAAAAAGATAGCACAAGTAGGTTGTGAACCTAAATGTCTTAGTGGAACCTGCTTTAATCATTAAAAAAAAATTCTGCATGGATTGTACAATGTGTTGAATATAATTATATTTGACATGTTCATCACCATAATGGATATTATATACCATTTCAAGGAGGCTTGCACCCACTTCCAAATTGTTATCCAGACTGAGGCAAAATGCTAGCATGGAAATAGTATCCTGAACCCATGGTTTTAAAATATCCAAATTATAAGGAGGCTTATGATCACCTTTCAATTTGTTTCTATCCTGAACTATTTTATTTAAGAAATTATTTTTCTGTTTTTCTTCCATTGCTCCATAATCACTAGCAAGATTTTCTAGGTCAATGTGGTGGTTTCCAAATTCTTCAATTGTAAACCCCAACACTTTTCCAAGTTCTTCTGCATTAATGGATAAAAATTCTACTTGGTTGTATTTATTAACAATTGCTCTTTTCTTATTATCATAATTTTCGGCACAGACCATGATAAATTTTGGGCAAGGGAAAGCTTCATGTAACATCATGCGCCCTAATCCAGTTACCCACGATGCACTGACACTATTAACTAAAAATTGTGTTTTCTTTGCAACCTTATTCTAAGATGAAAATCTAACTTTTGAGATACGCCTACCATAGATTTCAGGATCATAAATATCATGGTACCCATCAGTGAAACCTGGGGTTTTAAGCAATTCTGCATAATGTATTTTTATATCGGACATTTCTCTAGTGGTACTGGTGGTAGACATGCTTATACAAATGTGAAGTTGTGAAATTTGAATTCCCTAATACCTATTAGTCCTTAATTTTAATGAATTCTTAAGTCTCTAAACCCAAACTTCAAACTTTGACAAAATAATATTTTAAGAAATGTCAAATGATGAAACGTAGCTGCAAGAATTCTTTCACTTACCCAGATTCTGAGTCCCAACTCTTGAAAACTGGAATGGCATTGTTGGAAGTGGAATTGCGGAATCCAAAACAGGGTGGTACACTGCAATGAGCATTCTGAAGAGTGAAGACTTTAAAAATCACTGCACGATTTCAAAGTGCAAAGTGCTTTAAATTCTTTTTTTCTCATAATTGGAACATTAAAGTGAATGAAACGTCTTAGGTCTACAAGACTACAAGTTGCAAATTCTTAACCGTTGATCTTTCTAAATATAACGGTTATAGGGTGATTATGGAGGTTTAAGTTGAGAAGCCCATTGCTCTGTGCATTTTATTATGGAATGCAACTACAACCATACATCAAATGTTCATCCAACGGTTGAAACTTGAGTAATTTATGATATTAACTTTAAAAAATAAACATGACACATGTTTTTAAAAGTTTCTTTAAAATTTTGTGTGCTAGGATTGGCATCAAGGCGAAGGGGCCAGTAAATTAACATTGCAAACTACAAAGGACTTGAAAAAATCTCATCGTGTGTTGACCCACTCACTTTAAAAAAATCAATAATCACTTGATAGTTGACACTTAGCAGTACAATGTGCTTTAAATGCTTTGTTTCTCGAAATTGGAACATTAAAGTGAATGAAACGTCTTCACTCTACAAGTTGCAAATTCTTAATCTTAATCGTTGATCTTTCTAAATCTAACGGTTATAGGGTGATTCTGGAGGTTTAAGTTGGCAAGCCCATCGTTCTATGCATTTCATTACGGAATGCAACTACAACCATACATCAAATGTTCATCCAACAGTTGAAACTTGAGTAATTTATGATATTAACTTACAAAAATAAACATGACACATGTGTTTTGAAGTTGTTTTAAACTTTTGCGCACTAGGATTGGCATCAAGGCGAAGGGGTCGATAACTTAACGTTGCAAAGGACTTATTATAGCCTACATAATGCAAATCGTAGAAATTTGTGTGACAAGATCCATATTATAGCCTACATAATTACATTACATCCATAAACAGATTTGAAATCCTATACTTGTAGTCCTTCCCCTATTCCTAACAAAAATCAATACCATAGGCATCAACCTAACAATGCTTTATCAGTCGAACCCCCATCACAGCCCCGTCGATGGCTCGAAGCCAAAGACTCATAAGGTGCACTCCTTGATATACCAATAGAGTCAACAAAAGTAAGCACATCATTGTAACACATAAATATCAGTGGAAAAAATGATTGCATTCCTTGATGGCCTGATATAACCATGAATTATCAAGTGCATAGCATAAAGTATATTACTTAATTTCTCAAAAGAAAAAAACTGATTTGAATATATTAATAGACACTGAAGTTTTGAACTCAGAAAATAACTCTTTACTCTAAGTGTAAATGAATAACGAAGAATAACATAACACAGCCATTTATTTTATTGCAACTGAATTTCAATGTCACATTATTACATATCTTTTTACAGATGAGTAGTTGTAGATCAGGAAAGCTCATGTTTTGTATAAATAGCATATGTCAGTGTGTCACTTTAGTACTTTACATAGACAAAATTTAATAATTTATTCCAAGTTGTTTCTCGTTACAATGGATTACAAATTGATTCCAATTTCCAAGCTTCTGTTGTTGAAAACTTACTACAAATGTAACTCTAAAAATAAATGCATGATTCCAAGCTTATGCTGGTGACAACGTAATACAAATGTGGCTCTAAAAATAAATGCATGATTCCAAGCTTCTTCTGGTGGATTTTCCAACCATGCTGGGGAAAGGGGGTTCTAATCAATCCTAGGGAAATGGGAGCCGTGAAGATAAAAAATATACTTATCCCCTTCGAGAACCAGAGTCATACAAAAGATGTAATACAAATGTCTCTTTGAAAATAAATGCATGGGGCTTGCCCAGCCAGCCATGCTAGGGAAATGGGAGTTGTTAAAATACAAGAGGAGAAGAAAAAATGCTCCCATCTTTTGCACGAAGCTTCCATGCATTGGTATAGCAGTTACCTCCATCAGATCTCCTCATCCTTGTTCAAAACCTGTCTGAGAAGTCAGGTTAATCAAATCAACTTCTTTCTAATTCCACCCATTCTGAACTTGAAGGAAATTCATCTTTTACTGATTACTCTGTATCTACATAACTATAGGCAGGAGAATTTACAGTATCCCCAATACTGCATCATCTTCTTCATGAATCCTTATTAACCCTAAAAAATAAAAACCCTTTTGGCACTATCCACTATTCACTGAATCACTATCTCTATTTATGGGCCACCAGTGCCACTACTAGCCTATATAATTAAAATGTTTAATTTGATTGACATCTGGCTACATGCCAACTCTACCTCAAGCTGACAAGCTGTTAAAATCACTGATTCACTAGTGCCACTCAAAGTTCAAACGATATGAAATCATTACAAATCTTGTTTCATTAAAGCTATGAGTTGTCCAAGAAATTGCTTCGAATGTTCATATCACTTAACTTTATCGGCAGGAAGTGACAATCTGCTACTAAATTTGTTTCTCCAACCTCCTTAATTAAGATCTGTCCTTTCGGAGGATTTAAAAGATTGCGTTAAACCTAAAGTTGGTGTTTGAAACCATTTGAGAAGACATCCCTTAATGGCGCCTTACAATTCATTAAATGAGCTGACACTTTGAAAGTTGTGCATCCCGTTGAGGTCACCCAATCGCTAAGAAACATAATTTTATATCCAATTGTATGGTAATAAAATCTCAACCATTGATTTCTATAAATCTAACGGTTCTAGTGTTATTCCAGAGGTTTCAAATCGCAAGTCTAGTGCTTTAGAGATTTACTTCCAGAATGCAACTACAGTCGTCCATCAAACATTCATCGAATGACCCCTATGATTTTTTAGCATATCTGTTTATTTCGCCACTAAATTTTTTTATTATTTTGAGATTCTTTTCAATTCGTCAACTAAAATATATTTTTTGCTTTGAAAAAAGGTTTTAACCACCAATGGAAAAAAAATTCTGGTTTGAAAAACGGTTTTAATCGCCAATGAAAATATTTTATTCGATTAAAAGAATTTGCAATTCACCAAGATTTTCCACAAACTTCTAGGGATTATAAAAGATTCACCAATTGGGATTTTTTTTCCCGAAAAATGAAAAATTCGACCAATAAAATTAATATTTTTTTATCGGGAAGTATATAGGATTTACAAGGATTTTACACCTTCACCGAGGGGGGGGGGGTTTCTTAAATTTTTCCTTGATGAATTTTGTTGATGAAATGAAAAGTGAGTTTGAAATTTCAATGATTGGAGAGCTGAAATTCTTTTTAGGATTGCAAATTACTCAGTTAGAGGATGGACTCTTTATATCTCAGTCCAAATATGTAGGAGAGTTACTAAAAAAGTTTGGCATGGAAGACTCAAAGCCAGTTGGTAGACCCATGGTAACCGGATGAAAATTAACATAGAATGAAGATTCTCCTAAAGCAAATCAAACAAGGTACGGGTCAATGATTGGTGGATTACTCTATTTGACTCAAACCAGACTAGACATTATGAATTTTGTATGTATGGTTGCTAGATATCAAGTTGATTCGAAGGAATCACATGTAACTGTTGTGAAGAGAATTTTCAGATACTTGAAAGGGACAGTTAATTTTGGGCTTTGGTATCCTAAGGATGATGATCTTACTCTGAATGCCTTTACTAATGCAAATTGGGAAGGAGATGTGGATGACATAAAAATTACTAGTGGTGCTACATTATTCTTAGGGAAGAAGTTGGTATCTTGGTTAAGTAAAAAGAAAAATTCCATTTCCTTATCTACTGCTGAGGCAGAATATATTGTTGTTGCAAACAATTGTACTCAAGTAATATGGATGAAGCAGATGCTGAGAGATACCAGAATTAAGTATGATGAGCCTATTTCTATATTTTGTGATAACTCAAGTGCCATAAACATTTCCAAGAATTTGGAGTTACATTCAAAGACAAAACATATATCTATCAAGTATCACTTTTTGAGAGACAAAGTGGGTGATAAAGAGGTTAGACTAGAGTATGTGCCCACTAAGGAACAGATTGTAGATATCTTCACTAAACCATTGCCTAAGGATACTTTTGAGTATCTCAGAAGAAATTTGGGGGTGATTTCCCGTCCTATTCTGAACTAAGATGCGATTCTTTGCATCAATCCATGCACTCATAGTCATATCTTGTTTCAGATTAATGTTGTGGTGGCTGCTACTCAAGGGGAGTATTCAGATGATTAAGATATGTGGTTCAAAGCTTGTGTACCTTTTCCATTTATGTCAAAGGGGAAGAAGAATAATGTGAAAAACCTTGGGGAGAAGAGCAGAAAACCTTGTGGAGAAGAGCAAAAATCCTTGAGGGAGAAGAGCAGAACAAAAGGGAAAAGAGTAATGTAAGGAGGAGAAGAACAGTTTGAGAAGAGTTAGTTGGGTTGATGGTATTTTTCACATCATGTGTTGCCATCGATGCCAAAGGGGGAGATTATTGGATTTTGTGGTTGTTTTGTTGATATGTGGTTGTCATTGATGTCAACACTATTAGCATTGGATGCATTGAAGGTTGTATATGTCGAGGATATTGAGAAAATTATAATATACATGTTGCAGGCTGTCTGTGAAGCTATGAAGTTCAGTGTGATGGAAAATTCAGTATGTGTGTATTCAGAAGTTGCGCTTTAAAGAGTTTTTTGTTGAGCCTATCTATTTTATATTTTGTAATTTTTAGAGGTGCGCATCAAGATTTGTGCAAGCTCTGTGTTTATGTGTTCCTACAGTTATTCTATTATTGTAGCTAATATTTCTAGAAGAAGAGAACATGATTCTGGTAATTTGTGTTTTTGTGTATGTTTGTGTGATGTTTGTTGATGTTTCTAGATCATGCTATATCCTTGTTGCACATCCACATTGATTGGTGTGATCGTGATCAGAGATTTTTTTATTGTGTGTTCAAGTTTTCATGTTCTTGGTTGACATGGTGGTTGTAGCATGTTGCAGATCCTTGTGGATTAATCTTTTAATATTTGGTGTGTTCGAGGAAGTTAATTTAGGACCTCATTATGTTGTGACCAACTATGGTTGGTGCGCATTGAGATTTATTCATGAATTGGGCCAATAGATTGTAATTTATTCTTTTATCTTTGGTCGACAGAGTTGTTGATTTAATTCCATGTAGCAGATATATAAGTGAGATTGTTTTCTTAATTTGTGATATATGAACATGAAGTGTGTATGCAAATTTTTTGAATAAATATCAAATCATTTGATTGTAGAGCAGAGTGTGAAGAAGATTGAGCGAAGTGTGAAGAAGGGTTTATTTGCTTAATCAAAACTGTGATCAGGCTTATGCAAAAGCTAATTTATTAGTTCATATTCTTCAGATGGTTTTAATCTGAATTTTTTTGTAAGGTAGTGAGTCTTCCCATTTGAGCAGTGAGCTCTAAGTAGTGTGCCTGAATGCATGAGAATTCCTTATTCATTCTCATTATACTTCTAATAGGGTATAATCTTGTGGATTAACCTCCATCATGATTTTTCCCCTAACAGGGTTTCCATGTATAAAATCTTGGTGTTCTTATGTGTTGTTGATTCATGCTTTCGGTGTTAATTATCATATCTAGGATTAAAAGATATTAGGGTTGAATAAGTTTTAAATTTTGTGACAACTAATTCACCCCCCCCTCTCAGTTGTTTATTCTTGTTTTTCCAACTAGAACTATATCTATAGAGAAATCAATATCCTCTTTGGTGGTAACCTAGGTAACTCATCTGGAAACACATCAAAAAAATTTCTCAATATAGGATACCTTTCCATATCTGTTATTCCAGTGTCATCAATTTCACCATCTTCCATCTCTTGGAATTTTTGGGAATCCATGTTATCAATACCTTCTTCAATCTTAATGGCAAAGATTTTTCACCCTTTCTTCTCATCTCTCACTAGTTGCATTGTTGAGATTTGACGAATCTTCACCTCTCTAGGTATCCCTTGGAACTTTACACAGTTATCAAGATCATCTAGGCATTCTACGGTTTTCAAATTACAATATACCTTAGCCATATGTCTCCACAACCAATTCATGACTAAGATAACATCATAAGATCCCAATGGTGTGACATATAGGTTGAATTATGTAGAGAAACAAGGTAGCTCTATTCTAGCCTCAAACAAACATTGCTCCACCTTTGATCTTGTCTAGTTTGCATACTCTACATCCCAAGACATTTCCATGTATCCAACCTTTCTAGATAATTGCTTAGCTACTCTAGGTGAAATGTAATTCTCAGTTGCACTAGTATCAATAAGAATTGAAATGGGTAAACTAAACAAAATACCTAGAGTTTCAATGGGAGTTGCTTGATACTCTACTTGACGGTCATCTATTGCAACATGTATCCTTTGTTGGAAAAAATTTCGCTCAATAGGTAGTGAACTACTGAAAGGCTTATTGGGACAATCTCTAGAAAAATGGTCTCTCCCACAAGTATAACATCCTGTAAATGGTACCTTCTTCTTCATGGGTTCTCTAGATCTACTAGTGTTTCCACTAGCATTGTTGGTATTTCCATGGTTGGAACCATTCCTCCTTCGCTCCCTTCTCAACTCTCCTCCACTATTATGGTTACCTTTTTCTCCTTTCTTAGGTACATTTTGTGAAACCTCCACCTTCTTTGGAGTTGGCTTGTCAGGAATTTCTACAACATTCTTATGTTCTTTATTTTCTTGCATATTAGAGGTATCCCTAAGATTTTTCTCTTTCTTAATTGCCTTCTCATATACACAATCCATAGTTGTTGGACCATGCATATCTACTTCTCCTCTGATCTGGTTGTTAAGTCCCATTATAAATTTTCTAATGCGGAAGCGCTCATCCTTATGATATATAGGAACACAATGCAGAAGTCAGGTAAACTTCTCCCAATACTCATTGACTGACATATTTCCTTATCTCAAACTCTAGAAATTTGTGAGTTTTTGGTCATAGTATAGTTGGGGCAACCATTGCTTGCCTAAAATCTCAACAAATTCCCACCATGTCAGCTTCCATGAGTTGATATTGAGTTCCAAAGTTTTGTTCATCCACCAAGTCGAAGCTTCTCTAGCTAATTGGTATGCACCAAAGTGACTTTAGTGGTCTCAATGTAATTTTGTGTTTCAAAATACTTTTCCATTTGAACATGCCATCCCTTAGCTTCATCACCATTGGCGCTTCCCTCAAACTTGGGTGGAACAATATTCTTCATATCCTTAGAAATTTTGGAAGCCATACACTTCTTATTTCTTTCATTAGATGGTGTTGGTGATCTTTATTTTTTGTGATCATGGGTTTCGTTATGTCCATGAGAATATTTTCACCTTCATTTTCGTTAGCAAGAACCTCTTCCTCAACCCTAGCTCTTACCCTTTCTTGTTCAAGGTTGTCCAACCTTGCTAAGATTTGGTCAAGTCTGGCTTCAATTCCTGTTGGTCCTTTCCCAACTTCTTGGCTACCGCCAATATTGGTTCATGTCCTCACCATCTTTAGAAGATCAGGTTTTACCTAAATGTTTTTATCCATGTTAGACTAAATTATGTTATCATCTATCTTATGGAAAACATTAGAAATGGAATTCATACACACATAAATAATTCCACATAAGATTAAGCACACGCTTTTGATAAACAAACAATTTTATTCATTTCATAATGATTTCAATATCCTTTGATTACATGGAGCGACTATTTAGATAGTTGAGTAGAGATTATCCATCAAATTCACTCTCTAACACATAACTTAATGGAGTATATCCTATAGACTAAGATTGTTGTTCATATCTATCTTTTTGTTCATCCCTTAATTGTTCATACCCATCCCAAAATGGATATTAGTCTTTGGATTTATCATCTGATACATAGTTACGAGTTTCAATGCCAATATGGTGTTCATCAACAATATAGTCTACCCTTTTTGCAGATATTTGTTCATGAGACTATTTCTCATCTAGCTGATCTTGAGGTACATATCCCTTAGACTCGTTACTTGAGGAAATTACTATTGCTTATGCTAATGGAAGAAATCTAGGGTCCCTAAAGATGAATGTCAGACTGATACTTCCTTCTGAGGGCATATCCCTCGAAAGTGATAATGACTCAAACTTTTATGGTGAAATGGAAGGTAGATTGTTGTACATAGCCTTCATCTTCATTTTCCTCTTCACATCACTAATCTGAGAAAGTGTGTGACTAAATTTTTTGGTGTCACTCAACTAAACGACATTGTCATAGTTGGTTCCCTCTATGGTTCTAATGATGGCTTCTCTTTCCTTCTTGGCCTTGAGGTAGCACTCATTTTTTATTACTAACTTTCGAGCCGTTAATCTGAGACGCACCATATTGGCACAAGAATTCACAACATTAGATAATGTTGGACAGAAAGAATGATGAGCTTATAGGTTCTAGAGATAAACCTAGTAGCTCTGATACCACATGTAATATGCCAAATGTTCACTTGAAGTAAATTTCCTAGGCTTTTACTATGCAAGTAAAATAAACTATGTAACAAGCCATTGCAATTAAAAAAAATTCCTAAATGCAAGTAACTATAAAAGACTAGTTTAGACAGTCATAATGTAAATACTTTAAAACTAATGTAAACAAAGGAAGAATACAATCATGCCTATGATAAGCTTTCCAGCTAATTGGTTGTACTCATAGCACTTCCAAATCAGCAACTAGCTTGGTATCGATCCTTCAACAAAGACTCAATAACCTCTTATCTCTCAAGTTGGCAAATACTCCTCTCAAAATAATAATAATCTCACTCTAAAATTCAAGAATCTTACTCACTGTTCTAGGTAGAATATTGCAAACATAAATGTATTCAAAATGCAGAGACTTTGCATAAGGAATAATTCATAGAAGAATGCATCCAAACATATGAACTTGCTCTATTTATACAACAACTTGGAGATCACACAACCTATAGATTAGGCAAGAACTTTGACAGAAAATTGCATGCACAACAACACATCAATCTCAGCTAAGAGGTGGTGAATATGAAAGCATATAATCAACTTAAACAACTATAGATCGACTTAGCTAAATGAAAACAAATAGAGACCAATTAAAATTTGCATATGATAGAATTCAATTTGCATCTCAAAACAGACATCTACAAGTTAAAGGATTCAAAGGTGGCACCAAGCATTATTATGCATTCTCAAGATGGCGCAATTTCCTTCCTCAGATAAACAATCAATAACAAATTTGTGCCATGAAGTTAAAGTATCGACTAAGTCATGATATGTGTTGATTCACTCATTAAATCAGCTTGACATAGTCATTGATATGTATTCATGCTCTTACAACTATTGATCGATGCAAAATAATATGGTAATTCAATTTACTAAGTTCATGGTTTCCTCATAAAAAGACGTTGACCTATTCTCTTATTGAACATCGACTCAATGGTTGTGTTAAATTTATAGATCACAAACTCTTCTATCATTGATAGCAAGAGCATAAAATGTGGCCCAAAGAATATAGTCATACCTATCACAAAGTCGGCTTCTAAGTTGTTCATGATAATCGACTTCAAAAGCCATATATATAGCATTTTAAATTGGTTGATATTCATTGCTTAAGATAGTTGATCTCAAAGCAAGTATCATTTAAATATATATATACATAACTTATACATATATATACTTGGGTAAAAGCACAAAATTGTGTCACACTTTCAACCAACTTATTAGCACAACTGAATTTAAGTATTTCTAACTAAAAATCAATTTTGGTCAAACATATAATCTAGTAAAATTCATTCTAGCTAAGTTAGATACCTCCATAACTTTTTCAACTAAAATTGTTGGCTAAAAATATATGGAGCACCACTTTCAGTCCAATTTACAAAAAAAATAAAATTATTTGAAAAATTTGAAGTTTCAATAACTCTTGCTAATATAGATAACATTTTTTTTTAAATATAAAAATGCCCTTTTGTAGATCCATAAGTGTAGTTTTCAAAAATATATTTATTTTACTGGTTTAATTATTATTTATATTTTTTTTTTATTTTTACTAAAAGTAGGTTATCAACACAAAATATTAGGTTCATTACCATGCCAAAGAAAAATACTAAAACTTATTAAAAATTTGAAAAAAATATGACGCAGAGATAAAAGAATATATTTCAAGATGGTATTTTTTTTTTCATTTCACATAAATATTTGATATGAAAGTTGACGTCCAATAGAAACAAATGTTTTTTGATTCACGCACATTTTAATATTTATTTAAAAATATATATTTATCAAAATTGGAAAGAAAAAAAATCCATGCACTAAAGTTTCAAGTTATAAATACACACAAAAAACTTCAAAGAAAAAAAAAATTACTATAAGAAGTTTGATGTCTCATGCAACTTTATTTTTCAGCATTTTATCAGCAGCTAAATTATAGTGTTAATTTATTAAAAACTAGTTTAAAATAATTTTTTATTTTTTTAAAAATATACAAACATAAAATATACTAAAAATACATATTTTACTAGTTTACATCATTTCAAAATCCAAAACATAGATGCCACTTTTTAGTGATTCAAATTTAAAAGTTGGATCATTGGATCAACGTTGGTCGTTTCCTTTATAAAGTGTGACACAACTTTGTGCTTTTACCCAGTTACATGTGTGTGTGTGTGTGTGTGTTATAGTATATTTCCATATTTATCATATGTCAATAAAGCATGTATATATAATCATTATACAAAATAATATATCAAAATAGCAATCACATTGTTATATTAATATATCGGTTGTTTATACATGTATATGCCTCTATGTACATGTATGCGTATGTATACATGTATTGATACATTTGTATGGGCATGTCCATTTTCCACCATATGCGTATATGGATATATGTATATACATTATATATATACACACACACGTTCAATTCACACACTAAAACATACATAATTAGTATGGTATTGATAAGAGACTACGAGCGATATATTTATGTGTATACATATGCATGTCATTGGTTCCATCAGATAGATTTACGCGTATAAGCAACGTGAGCATGAGTGTGCATAGGTGCATCTACCTATGTACCCTCATGTACGTGTTCCTTTGTGTGTATAGTCTATCATTGTCATGCATGTGTGTATGCATACACATACCTCGTATGTTTCACATATCAATACACACATAGTAACAAGGAAAGAACTCCCAAGCTCAAACAGATAAACATCATTCATGCATGCACTCAATAGTAAACTAGACTCTTACTAATGTAGACATATTGACAAAGAATGACTTACCAACTTCCCACTTGATATCTCAACTCAATTATTCTACTATGGTGTGTGTAAGCTCAAATAGGTTACATTACTGGTTATCATACCAAGACCTTCTCCTAAGTGGTACTTCCCCTCCGCATGGAGGAATCGAACATATACCTACAATCACTAACAGTTAGCTGTTCACAAAATATGCAATATAAATATGCATCTCCTAAGTTAGAATATCAACACAATATTCAACCAATCACATAAATGCATTCCTTCATATAACCTTAAATGAGATGACATTCATTCATAAAGTAGTGATAACAAAGTGCACACAAAATTTATTCATCCATAGAATTCACGTTACATTCATAATTTACCCTACATAGTAATAGTAAATAGTAATTACACAATTGTGTGTAACAAGCCTATAAGGACATAGTCGCCCAAGGCAACTTAGTCTTACCAAATCAACTTCAAACTTACAAGACAAGAGCACAAAACTCTACCTTTCTCAGATTTGTTGTCAAAATTTTATGTTACAACCTTTATGTGTTAAAATCTTGCAATCTTAGTTTAGGGCACATAGTTTAATTAAAACAATTCATTTCTAGTCAATTTCCAAGGCTCAAAAAGATCAGATCTAGGTATGGTTGACTCACGTTCATGGTTGAAATTCAATCTAATCAATTTGTTGATGTGCATCCTAATGTTCTCTTGAAAAAGGATTGATATTAGTGTTCTATGCATTAGACTTAGGATCCCTTTTTCTTCAAAACATATATACTTAACCAACTTGATGTTCTTTTTATCCTTTATAATATATTTACTTTTTCTCTTCTTTGATCACTACTCTATAATGGAGTCGACGTTGTTCTTATAGTCGAAGAAGAGTAAATTGGACTTTAAGGGGGATATTTCAGAGCCAAGGATAACGAATATCTTTGAGACCGATTCCTCCTAGTGGTTTTAGAGGCGATTAATATGGTCTTAGGGAAAGTTTCATGGAAGATGAAAAAAAAATTGATTCAATTTTATTATTACCTCTCAATTTGTAGTGGTTATGTTGGGCTTAGGGGAAGCTAAAGATAATATGAAAAATTTGGTGAAGCTCCCATTAAGCCCAAATGGTGCATGAGTCTAAAATAATTTTTGGTGTGCCATTGTGGGGCTTGGTTTCCAAAATGGTGTTAGGGTATGGATTTTTGTGCATCCCAATTATAATGGACCTTGCATGCTATTTTTATTGAATTTGTGGGGGATAATGTGGCTAAGTGTTGACACTATCCCCATTGGGGTCTATAGTTTCTAAAATCCATCACAAGGGTTTCTAATTTTGATACTGTAAATTGGTCTTTCACCTTCATTTTGATATCAAAGTATGACAAAGAGTTTGACCCCTAATTTCAACTTTGATCAAAGTTATATTATATGTTTAAGAGTATGAAGATGCAACTGTGTCTGTTAGTATAGTTTATTTTAATGTTGAAAAGTTGTAATCAAACTTATCAAAGTTAATATATATAAATCTGGTCCTCCACAAGACCAACCATTTTTGTATCTATTTTCATTATATTTTATGGGCTTTGACTCCCTTAAGCCTACTCACAAATCAAAAATAATAATACATACAAATTATTGACGTAGAATATAAATTATATTTTATATTGAAGGCTAAAAATACATTGGTATTTTTCATTATTAATATTCTCCCCTTTCCAAATATTCATGTATTATGATGCATGCCATGCAAGCAACATTAATGAATATTCATTATCAATATCCTCCTCTCCTCAAATATTAGCATATTATGAACTTGCACGAGCAACATTACTGCTTTTGCAAGCTTTTACACTCTTGAAATTATTATTTTTTTGTAAATTGTGTTTTTATGCTCTAAATGTGTACTTTCTCAATGATCTTTGTTGTCAGCTTCGCCCATGGGGCCACCATATTTTGGGTGGCAGTTTCTCATTGCAGTGCAGCACCTCTTCACAATGCAGTTTGATGATATTTGTGCAAATCAAACATGCGCTAATGTGCTATAATTAATGATGTTGATTGCACATGTCAGTGAAGCTTTGTGAAATCTTTTTGAGCGAGTATGCTAACATTTCAAGGCCCCGCAAGCACCCAAATCATGCAAATTGTGGATATTTAATGATCAATTGTAATTAATGATTGAGTGTTTGGTTAACCTCAAAAAAAATCTATAAAGAGGGATAGTGAGTTCAATTGAAATCATTTGTAAGTCCATTAAATGGTACATTGAATGCAACTTTCTTCATTTTGATAAGTATTTTGTGAGGCTAATAAGGATGATTTTATGGTATTGTTAGGGATACTCTAAATTCTCCCACATTGAGTTATGTAGTTTCAGTGGAAAAGAGAGACCAATTCCCTTTAGAATGGGTGGAATTGGAAAGAAGTTGATTTGGTTCACCTAGCTCTTGTGCCTAATTTTGAACCAGGATGAGAAGCTCAGATGGAGATAACTGCTTTCACTAGGTGTGCAGGAATAGAAGTTTTTAAATCTTTTCCCCATGGAAGCCCATCAACTTCTCATACTCCATTTTTGACAAAGGTCCTCAAAGAGGAAATGTGGACTTTCGATGTCACATTGAACAACCTTCCTAGTGGCTTGGTCCTACCCCTAGATGGTGGTATAAAATTTACTAACCCTTCAACATATTCTCAATACCTACAGTTGGTATCAAGGCATCAATATCATTTATGCACACCTTCATATTCAACAATCCAAGACAGGTATATTTTCCATGTTTATAGCTCTAAATCTTGTTTGAAAAGCCCCATGGTTTGAGGATATTATTTCCTTGAAATCCATAAACTCCACCACCACTAATACTTCAACCACAACTCGAGCTACTTAGTGAATCTATCACCTTTGTAACAAGCTAGAGAAAATCCAACAGACACTTTTACCCATTCCATGACACCACTTCTAGATTGGTATCAATTGTGTCAACTATAAAAGTGACATGTGTCAATTATACAAAGAATTATTTGCAATAAAAAAATATTTTTTGTGTTAATTGTCTATTGAAGTTACAAGTAATAATATAATATATTTCATTGAGAGTAATTAGAATTAATATTATTAGATTTCCACAAACTATGATATTGTCACTTTTGGTACTTTTGGATTTAATTGTGTGAGAGTTTATTAAAGTTAAATTGATTAGGGTTAAATTTATTAAGGTTAAACTTAAATTTATTAATATACATTATTTATTTATTTTATGTTACAGTTGTAGAATGCATATGTTAAGTTAGCATATATATCTTTAATAATTTATAATAAAGTACACTAAGAGATATCATTGTCAAGGTGTTCCATTTTTTCTATTACTTAAGTAAAATATTACTTAAATTTACTAATGTTAAATAACTTAAATAGTATAACTTTGAATTATTATGCTAAGAGGTGTAACCTGCAGTGGCAGCACCAAGTGGAGTGAAATGCATGTTAACAAAAATATGTTAAATTAAATAATTAAATAGTTGACACATGAAAGTATAATGAAAAGTTTTATAACCCGACAAAGTAAATATTAATAAAAAGACGCACATGTATAATATTGGTTCCTCTTGAAACCCTTGTTATTTTATTGAAAAAGACATTTAGAAGCATAATGACCAATTCTTCCACATTAAAAAATATGAAAGGTAATTTACCTTTATACTTGCCTGATCCCTTCTTCAACTTTCTCACAAAGTTTGCTTCTTCTTCCCCAAATTCACTATGTGAACTAGATGTTCCTTCTTTCTTCACAACTTTGAAGGTAGCTTCTCTTTTGTGTGTACCTCGAACTTCATTTCTCATCTCATGGGCAGTGAGAGACCCAAACAACTCTTCCATGGTATTTTTTATCAAATTGTTGGCTTCTTCAATAACATAAACTTTTGAATAAAACCAGTAATTGAGAGTTCTCAAAACTTTCTTTACAACCACTTAGTAAATTATTTCTTCACCTAGTCCTTTGATTCCATTTACTGCTTCATCCACCTGGAGCAAATAGCTAACAATTTTTTCCTCTTCTTTCATCCTTAGATTCTCAAACATCGTTTTGTAAGATTGTAATTTTGCTTGCTTTACATTGTCATTTCCTTCATAGAGACTTTTGAGTTTATCCCATATCTCCTTGGATGTCTTGCACTTCACTACCTTAATAAACTCTGAATTTGTTAACCCGCTTAGGATAGCATTCTTTGCTTCAATATTTTTTAATGGGCCTTCTTCACATTAGCATTTGTAATAGGATGAGCAAGTTCAGTATAATCATCCTTTGCAGCTCTCCAAACATCATACCCTAGGGAGGTGAGATAGGGTTCCATTCTTATACTCTAAAAGGAATAGTTTCTTTCATCAAATATTGGTGCTTTAGAAGAGGACTCTTTTTGAGCCATGTGCTCTATTCCAAGATCTACCTTCAGCTATTAGGCTGCACCAAGGAACTTAGTTCTGATACCAATTGTTAGAACACACTAATAAACTAAGAGGGGCATAGATCAATATATACCACAAATTAATTCAATTCAACTTTATCAACTAAATCTTTGTACTACCTTAATAGATCAAACTATACAATTCAAAGCATCAACACACAATCATAAGTCAAGATTTACGTGGAAAACCCTAGAAGGGAAAAACCACGGTGAGCAAGATGCTTGGAACTACTATCCAAATCTATCCTCACAAATAAAAACAAGATTTACAAGTTTTATCGGCTACAACCCAAAGGAAACTACAAATCTCTAAAAATTAGTTTTTATGGCTTCAACCAATGGAAAATACAACTCCCTACAAACTACAACACTTACAAAAAGAGGCTACAACCTCAGTACAACATACTTAACAATATCTCTTGATCAATCACCTCCACAACATCTTTGACATTGACATTTATCTTCAACACCCTTGCTCAACAACCTCTGCTATCTTCAACACACTTCTTCACATATATACTCATGCATATCCCTTGCATACTCACATACACTCACACCCATTTGCAACAAACTTGATCTTTCATTTATATCCTCTGCAAACTTCAAAAAAAAATCCTATGCCAGCCAAGATGAAACATGTAATATGAAACATGCAACGACCACAACAAGTTAGCTCCAAGACATTCACAACATGAGAAAACAAATGCGGTTCAAACCAAGAGATAATCAAGACATGTATTTTACCTTAGCACACATCTCCACACTAGCACACACTTCCAAACACTTGGCACAATCCTCTTAACAGACCAAGTCATTCCAACAAACACTTAACTTTCCATGTGTTAGATCTAGACCTAAATTCATATCGGAGGGACCAAATAATATCATGTGAATCACTTTAAAAAAATTATATGACTTGAAAAAATATTCTCATACACTCCTTTCACAACTTCATGCTACTTCATCCTAGGGAAAACAAAAAAATACTAAACTCAACATCACATGCAAACCTTGAAAACATAGTCTTGAAAAGGAAAATTGAAAACCAAACTTGGAGTACTCCTCAACACCTAAAACTTGAAATGAGAAGATATAATGACAATATGAACTTATTACTCAAACTGCAAGAACACATATTCAAATACAGAGAAATACATAGCATTCCTCCGACTCTTTTTGATTGCAACACCATTGTACTATTGTCCACTCTGCTAGCTCTGGAATATTCTGCGATAACTTTTATACACTAAAATTAGGAACATGCATACTTCACACTTGTCTATGTCTAACTTTCAAACCACGAGGCCATATATTCAAATATGGTGGAATGTAGAGCATTCTCTCGAGCTACTTCAGTACAAATTCTTGTTCCTTTGATTGCTTGAAAACCTTTCATCATATATTGTGTAATGCTTTGCATCAAGGGACATAGAATACAACATTCATAATAACATAGACAACAATTACAACTCTTTTCACAACTTCTTCATATCAACATACACTTCAAATTTTCAACATTCACTTATTTGTGAACAACAAAAGATATGGTACAACTATGTACAACATGCTCATGACATTCATCACCATGTCCTTCCCCTCACAACTCTTTTGAACATTACTCATTTGTCTGCTCCTCTAAACTCTTACTCTTTTGACATTTTTGATCACTACTTTGTTTATATCACATGAAACCATCCACAATACAACTATATTGACGTCAATGACAACATATGCAACAAGGAGAGATATGAAGATAGAAAAAGAGAGAGTAATGTAGTAAGAGAGAAAGGAGGTGATAGAGAAAATTAATAGAGAGAGGTATAGAGAGATATGAGGAGAGGGAGATAGAGAGATATAGATAGGGAAGGAGAAATAAAGAGTGTGTGAGAGAGATCATATATATGGAGAGAGATATGAGGAGAGGGAGATAGAGAGATATAGATAGGGAAGGAGAAATAAAGAGTGTGTGAGAGAGATCATATATATGGAGATAGATAGAGAGGGATAGAGAGAGAGGAGAAATAGAGAGAGATATAGGGAGTGATAAGGAGAGAGGGAAAGATAGGGATAGAAAGAGGGAGAGATAGATCATAGATAGATATAGTGAGAAAGATAGAGAAAGGTAAGGAGATGGAGAGAGAGAGATAAAGAGATAGAGGGGGGAGAGGGATAGAGAGATGAAGAAATAATTATATAGAGAGGGAGAGAGAAAGATATGGAAAGAGGGAGAGGGAGAGGGATAAATAAAAAGAGGGAGAGACAAAGTGAGGGTGAGATAGAGAGATAGAAAGGTAAATATAGAGATAGGAAGTCATATATGAAGATAGGTAGAGAGAGAGGGAGAGATAAAGAGAGAAGTAAATAGAGGGAGAGATGCACGAAGAAATATGGAGAGATAGAGATAGGGGTGATAGATAGAGAATAAAATACATATATAGATATAGATTTTTAAGGAGAGGGAGAGAGAGGGATGGATAGAAAGAGGGAGATACATCTAGAGATAGAGAGGGAGAGAGTAAGATAGAGGTAGAGAGGAAGATATAGGGGGAGAGAGGAAGAGGGAGAGAAATAGATAGAGAGATAGATAGAAGCAAAGGGACAAAGAAAGAGGGAGAGAAATAGATAGAGGTAGAGAGAGAGGGGGTGAGATGAAGTGATATATTTATATATAGAGAGAGAAGAGAAGAGAAATACAAAGGTAGAGAGAGAAAGGGGGATAAAGAGAGAGAGAGAGAGAGAGAGAGAGAGAGAGGTATGGATAAATAGTCCAATAGATAGATAGGGATGGAGAGAGGGAGAGGAAATGGAAGAGATGGAGAGATGTAGATAGAGGGAGAGATAAAGAGACAAGGATGGATAGGGGAGAGATAGAGAAACAGGGATATATAGGTAGAGATATATGCATATAAAGAGAGAGGAGCAAGAGAGAGTAAGAGAGATGGAATAATAAGAGAGATGTAGAGATAATGAGATATAGATAGAGGGAGAGGGAGAGGGAGAGATAGGGAGATAAAGATAGAGGATGCAAGAGTGAGAGAAAGGATGTGATAGAGACAAGTAATAGAGAGGTATAGAGAGAGATAAAGAGAGGGGGTAGATAAAGAGAAGGAGAGGTATAAGGAGAGATAGAGATAGGGGGAAGAAATATATCCCTTTATCTCTATCTCTCCCTCTCTCCAAATCTTTATATCTCTATATCTCACTCTTCCTTTCTAAATCTTCATTTGTATTTATCCCTTCCTATTGCTCTTATTTTTGTACTTACCTTGGGTATTGCTAAACCTTAGGATTGGATTTTCCTTGGGAATCCAACCCAAAGGGTATGACTTACATGTCAACACGCAAAGGTGTGTTTTTTGTTAATTGTAAAAAAATGACTAAGTCTTGAGCATGCTCTCCATTTATGCTCATATTTTAATTTTGATCTAAAAATACCACAATAACATCAAAATTTCTCTTACCTTTCTAACTATGTAATTTTTTTCTTTATTTTGAATATGTTAAGGTTTTGATCTTTCATTTCTTTTGCTAGTGTTTTTTTTATTTTTTGCCAAAAACCTATATATAGTTTTTGGCTTCATTTTCTATTTGCCCATCCAAACTTACTTTTTTACATTTCAGACTCTATATTATACACATTCAAAAAAAATTGGCTTTTACAAGTTTCCAAAAAAATAGGGGGGATCATGCTCAATTTTTCATTTTTCTAAATGTGCCCACTTCAAAAATTAGTAAAAAATCATATATTTATTAAAAGAATAGCAAAAAAAATAAGGCATACACTACATGTTAGCTAATTTTTCAACAAAATGATTTTTCAAATAATAATAAAAAGTTACATTTTAGGGAGAGCACACCAAACACTATGTTATATTTTCCTAACAAAAACATGAGTACTTTGTATGCTTGTCCTATTTGAACCCCTTAATTTCAACCATTTAAAAAAATGCACTATGACTCTTGTTCTCGTTACATCTTTAAATTTTAGAGCACTATGACTCTTGTTCTTGTTACATCTTTAAATTTTGAGTGTAACTATATTTAATTTCTCATCCAAGATAAGATTTTATTGATTCTAGAGAAAAGTTGTCACTTAAGACCCCCTTTTGGTCCCCCATTTCCATGCACATACCCCTAATAGTGAGTAACCATTCCTAGGGTCTTCCCAAAATAAGTCTTTCTCTCCATTGTGAACCCTCCATGACAATATTTGTCTCAAAATCTTCACAGTAAGATTAGCTTCTTACTTGTTGATAAGAAGTTTCATATTTTAGAGCTAACTAGAAGGTTTGAGACTGTGAAGATTTTCTCCTTGTCCCTAGTATTTAAATATTTCACCTACATCACTCTACACCATTTTGCTTCTAGATTTTTGTACATGTTCCAAGCCAATTTTCTCCCAATGCTAAGTTTTGAGCTTCAATGTCTTGAATCACCATGCCTCTCAAAGATTTAGGCTTACGGGCTTTGTCCCAAGGGATTATTCTTACCTTGTTTTGTGTACATTTCCTTTCTATAGAAAGTTTTTTACATCTTTTTTAGTTATGTGATAAAACTAGAGGGAGGTTTTAATATTGACATCTTTTTTAGTATGGTTGCTAGGACATATTTAATCATTACAATTTTACTCACAAATGTAAGCCATCTACCTTTTAGGAGAATGATTTTTATTGAGTTGCCGAATTAGCCTTCTTCCAAAACTCACACTTACTAGGAAATAAAGCAATAGAAGAGAGGAAAAGCCAAATTTGGAGATTGAAATTATATCCTACTAACCAGGCCTGGAATTTGATGGTTAATTTGACCGTTTTTGTCATTTTAGACCATAGTTTACAACTTTAAAATTTATTAAACCGTAGAACTTGACTTGCTAAAATTTTACATAACCATATATATGACACTTTAAATTATTTGTAAACCGTAAAATTTTATTATAGGATAATATAATATAATATAATAGTTTTATTTATAATATTATTTTATAATAATTTGTTATAAAAATATAAATGATTTTTTTTACAATGTTTATTTTGAATTTTTTTAAATTGATGTAAAAATATATATTAAATTTAAATATTTTCAAAGAATGTTTATCTTCAATAAAAATTAAAAAGCAATTTAGAAATAAATCTTTGCTTTTTTTAATTGCCTTTTATATTAAAAATCAATTTACAAACAAATCTTTGCTTTGTCTATACTTATTATTTATTGTTTCTTTAAATATATTTAGAAACAAATCTTTCTAAATCTTTGCTTTGTTTTATTGTTTTTTATATTAAAAATCAATTTACAAACAAATCTTTGCTTTGTCTATACTTGTTAATATTTTTTTTAATTTTTAAATCAATTTGGAAACAAATCTTTGTGTAAAGAAGAGTCTCCGATAATAATTTGAGGATTAGCTTCCAACTTGATGTAAGGTTTTTTTATGCATAGTAGTGGTACTATTATTTTAGATTGTGTAGCAGCTTGGTGCTCTTTGATGGTCTTACTTAAACCCTGCTCCTATATATCTAGTGGTTTCCAACTTTATGGTCCATTTTTGTCTTGGTTTCATGAGATGACCTGTTTTTGGCAATACATTGATTGTTCTTTATTTTATCATGATAATGTCAATGATTAGCTTTTAGAATCCTCTGCAGTAGCCAAGGGAAGAATAGTACAGTTGTGAATGTCAAGGTGAACCACTTGAAACAATCGAGTTGAACTAATCACTGTGAAGTTTGTCCAAAGGAAGAGGTCTTCTTGTTTGTAGTTTTGTTTTTTATTTTGTTGTTGATTGCTGCTCTTTTTCACATCTTTAGACTACCTTTTTGTAAGTTGCATTCTTTTAATATAAAAAAAAATTACTCAATTTTTTTGACAACTTATCTGTTTCTTAAAACGTCAATTGAAAGGTTATAAAATGACCAAACCGTCATGAAAATTTTATATGACAGGCAAGGGTGGCCGTCAAATTCCAGGCCTACTACTAACTTGGGAATAGTCAAATAATTACAATAGACTATTTGATACGATTTTGTCCTATAAGTTCTTGCATGCATTTAGATTTAATCAAAATCTATAAATTATGTATACACTTAATTGTTAAGTGAAAAAACAAATATTTTTACATCTATTCCATTGGAAGATTGCACCAATCATGATGAGAATTGTATACAGCCTAGTCACTTGATGGTTTGACTAGAGAATTTGCATAACAATAACATTATATTTTTTTTGGTATATAGATGTACTCCTTCATTATATTGCTCTCCCTTCTCTTTCTTTTGCTAATTATTTGCATTCAATGTTAAATTTCTTTTGAATTTCAAAATAAAATTCTTCTTTAAGTCAAATCTATTCAATTTAAACTACTAAAAATTATAAAATCAAACTATTTAATCAGATATTATAAGTTAATACAGATTAATATTAAAACATATTTACATATTAAATTACAAAATAAATACCAAATCTTTTAACTCTCAAAATAAATTTAATAACTTACACATAACTATCCAAATAATACCCAAATACCTTATACATAACTAGGGGAGAAGACCCGGTAGTTGTGCACCCTAACTTCATGCTTCTAAATATACTACGTGGAAATTTCAAATCACTCTCAATTTTTTATAGCAGCTTACTTGACAAGTCTCCTTTTAACTTTCGTTTCAAGGCCACATCATCAACTATGATGTCACATCAGCATGTTTTTTGTCAAGGTGTCCAAAAAGGCCCAAAAAAGAAGTGAGACCAATACTTGTGCATTCACATCATGGGTAGTTGAGTGTCGATGTGTCATCACATGATTAATTGCTTTTTAGATCAAAGGAATACATTTTGTTTAATTATGAGTAGTCAAGTCACAACTATTGAACATTATATAAACAGCTACTATCACAACTATTGAAATATATTCAGCTAGCGGATCCTCTCCCCTATCCAAATAATACACGAAGAATTTCCAAAATACTAACATATTAGTAACATAGAAGAATTAATTGCTCTACAATGTGAGATGACAAGGTGAAATTCCTCTTTATATAGACGATTAGGAATATATAGAGGAGGGTGAGAGAGTGGGTTACGTACCTGGCATTCTACTGGTAACTTAAGAATTACATATCATTAGATAAGATAGATTTGCATCAACTTTAATCAGAGAAGCTGTCGATAATTATTTGGAGTGTTTAAATGGATAAAATTAACTTTCTACACAAGCATTCCGTCTCATGATGGAGCTGTGATAAAGCTTTCAGCAGTCACGTTGGCATTTCATGTCTTGGGATGAACGTAATATCAACTGCTTCCTGTCTGTATTGTAGACCTTTTTCATTGATTTGGAGATAAGTTAGTGACGAGCTTAAGAAACATTCGACAAATATTTTTTGTTTGGATTGTAATCAAAGCAAAATCAACTTGTCGAAATTATTTTGCATTCATTAATAATAAGGCTCAAATAACGAGCCATTCTCTCGTGCATGCACACCGTTGCGTACGGAAGTTATTTGCGCCTCTCAAGGAAATTCTGAGTTATTTATTTACATGTGGGCAAGTTGTTGACTTGTTTGCATTGAAAAGTGGAGCTGAACAGCCAACGCAAATCCGGGCACATATCCCCATTTTTACATAAAATATATTCTCCTTCAGCATAACGTACGTCACGAGTTAGAGGCTCGTGCTAAGAACTCTGCGAATTTGTTTATTCTCTGTCCACCACATTTGTGGTTTAAACAAGCGCTTTCCTTCATTAGGAAGAGCATTAGTCTTTACCACTCTGTAACCATAATAACCAATGAAGTAAAGATTTGAGTAAAGGAAAAATGAATTCTGACTGAATTGTTAGCTTTTTGTGTCCAATCTCCTCACATTTCTAAGCATTCTAGATCACTCAAATTTTTGTTTCACTGGACAGAGAAAAAATTTCACATTATTTCTTCTCATTCACATAGATTAGTGGTTTCAATCATTTAAAATTGGTATGCAGTGCATATCATAAGACTTTTAGAGTTCCTTTCCTGTCTATAAATCGTTTTACGACTCCATTTCTTGACAAAAGAAATTAAATTTACAAAATATTGAAAACAAAATTTACTGTAACAGAGCCTTGGAAGAAGCTGCATAGAAACATTTAAACCCTACGTTACATTAATGTATGTAAACCATCGTAATTTTTAAAAAATATTTAATTTAATTTATATTTTCGTTTAATATTTGGATTAAAAGATACAGAAATTAAATATTATAATTTTATGGACTGAAAAACCCATACCAATTAAACTGTATGTGTTATTTCAATGCTATGTAAAATTAAAAAGGGCAGAATACAAAGCAATAGACAAGGATGCTTATTAAGAATCAAAGATACAAATAGATAGACTATAAAACACTGCTTGTCAATGTGTTTACATGGCACATAGCTATAGAAAGAAATCTGAGCTACAGAACCTGCAATTTTTTAGGTTATCTCGGCTCTGATCAGACTTGAGATGCTTGATAGGCAAGCAATCGAAGTACATATTTAAGCAGGATAAGCTGTTGTGTACTGACAGACACCTTCATAGAATGGGTGGAAGTCAAATTCATACTGTGCTGTTGAACTCTTGTAATCCTACATCTGATGGAGTGAAGTTTCTGAAATTGCCTGCCTCCACGACCAACAAATCGAGTATATTGACAAACCTTTTATCTCTAGCCAGTTCACTAATGAAAAGAGGCGCATTTTTTTTTTAACTTCATAATAATCCATGATAATGTGAAGAATCTCTAAAGAGAGTGATATTAACCTCGTGATACAAACATGCTAGAACCAAATAAATATCTCTACCATATACAAGTTTGAATATTTTGTTTAATCAAGAAAATGCAGGGCAGCCTTCAACTACAATGCCCTTGGCAGTGGGGCATGATGCCAAAGGGCATCCATCCAAATTTGCTCCCCACCAATTCAAGGAAATATTTTCCAATCCCAAGCACACATATAGTAGCACTCCCATGAATGCCAATCCTGCATCCAACCCAGCTGAAAGCACATAATTATGCCTTTGCCACCAATCTTTCTTGTATCTATAGATAACAAAGCTAAAAATGAATCCCGTTAGTATCCAGCTTGTGTAATTGACTGCTGTTGCAGGGGGCATCATTCCTGTTGCCCCAATTAGGATTGGCATATTAATCAATCTGATCCATTCTTTGTCTGGGTATGCCTTATGAACCAGCCATACCAGAAGTGGAGCAATTGCCCCACCTAAGAAAAACCAGCTGATGGACTCATATTTACCGAGGTTTCCAAAAATCCTCCTGGGTCCTATCAATCCCCATATCACAGAGGCATCGTAGAAAACCCGGTCCATCGGGCAAGTCCAGGGGCTGTTTGAAGGCAAGACACCTGTGTCACAGATATTGGGAATGGTATCCATCATCCACCAGGCTGTTCCTAAGTACACAATTGCTGAAATTAACGTGCCTACTACCTTTAAAAAAAAAAAAAAAGGATCAAATTAGTTAACATGAAATTTATAAATTTGAAGCCCTTGAAAAGTACTATTCGAGTTCAATTATATACCTGTGCCACGAACATATTTCGCGGGGGGATTTTCATATAATGACCCAGTTTAAAGTCCTGTAAGAATGTGAGGGCTTGACTCATGCTAATGTAACCGTATACTTTGAAGCATATGTTTGCAACTGGTCTTCCAGGATAAATGTAACCTATGATGTATTCCGTGATGATGTTCAGGCCTGGAGCCTGCAGCACCCAGATAACAAACACATTTTGTTTGTAGCTGTAAATACTCTAAAACTCTACAGAGATATTATGATTAAGATAACAGAGATTACCATTTTAACATCAGAAATACAAGTATTAAAACAAGATAAATTTGAAATCAACTCCTACATAGCCATTAACATCCCCTGTGTTGCCACAATTTTTATTTATTTATTTATAACCTTTGGTGCCACAATATTTGATTGGGAACTATTTGCACATGTCAATTTCTCAAATGCAAACTTAGGTTTATTTCAAGTTTGCGAGTTGCGACTTAGTGTGTGTTCTGTAAAAGCAGTGAGCTAACTAGCTCTGAAACAGTGCCTCAGAAATTACATTTTGAATAATAAGTAGAACAAAAATACCTAGAATTTCAGCTACAATAAGGCTTACACTGATTTCAGATGATTATATTCACAATTAAGATCATGGCATGGGAGGAATACAAAAACATTCAATGACTCGGGAAATTCTTCAGCACTAAACAATAGTTACGTGAGAGACAGAAGAACACCTATAAGCGTTCCTTTCTCTTTTCAAAACTTGTGAGGGACGCAAATGGAAGGGGGCTATTGCTTTAATATCCAAGCAGGGTGGTTCCATGAAAAATTTCAATTTTAAAAATGCGAAGAGGAGGTTGGAGATATGCATCTGCTGCTTTGAGTTTTATAATTTTATTGGTACATGGAAAATTGATATTTTTGAGGGAAATATTATATCCAGTAGAAACCAGATTAACACTTCGAAGTTTTAAATAAACGTCACGGAGTTAATAATTTATGTTCCTCCATGTAACCCAAATTAAACCGTGTATGCAACCTGCACCAGAAAAACAGCTCTTTCAAACTGGTGCATTAGCATATGCCTAACCTTTAGTGGAGAACCTCACTGAAGATATAACTATGGATCCTGATTTTCACAGGAATATAAAATATTTTCTGTTTAGCTACAAGAATTGAGATTTAGATAACGAAAAAACAATCATTAAGCACAAAGTTTTGAAGGCTGACTAAAAAAGTTACTCATAGGATTCATCCAAGGTTACCTGATTAGTAGTTGCAGCAATAATTCCAATAGGAAGTGTGAAGACCAGAGCAATAAGACATGCGAACAGTACTCCCCACCAGGGCAATTGAAGCTGATCAATGTAGTACTCACATGCAAAGATGGACAAAGCAATATTACCAATTAGTATTAGTTGGAACCATAATTCCGGCACCTGTTTGTATTTTCTCATTATCTTGGTGTGCACGTCAACTCTACGATCTCTAAAAGCGGACATGCTCAGGTGCCAAATTTCTCTGCACCAAAAACAATGACATATTAATAGATGCAGCCAATCAGATGACATCTCAAAGTTCTATTGAATTCAAAAACAAGATACTAGAAATGGAGATGGATACATACTTTCCATGGAAAAGAAGTACATGAACTATTGTGGCAGTCAATGCAGCGAATCCCACTCCATACGTCATAGCAAAGAAGGTACTTAGATTTAATGTGCCATACTTCTTATACGCGTTTAAGTCCAGATTGAAATTTGAATCGATGATCTTGGAGATATTGTACGTTTGGCCAGAGGAGGTAAAAAGATGACTTGAAAATATGGGAAATGTCTTTGCGTCAAAAAGATTCAGCCAATATGCTAATGGTGTGATCACATACATTACAAACCCAAATCCAACAGCTACATTGGCAATGGCAAACCAAGGACTGGCAAGCGGGCTTCCCAAATACGAAGAAATTGTAGACCAATCAAGACCAATGACACCTATACCAAGACCTTCCAATCCTGAACCCAGTTGTTGTGCCATCACAGATTTTGGAAATATCCAGCAAACCCATGAAAGTGATGTGATCATGGGAAACATATATCCGGGTAAAACATAATAGGAAAAACTACATGTAAGAACTAATAGAAAGAACTGATTCCTCGTAAGGCCTCCCTTGGGCCTCTTCTCCTTTTCATGAAGAGCTCTGCAATCATAACAATTGAAACAGCATAAAATTACTTAATGTCCAAGCGTCCAACAAGTCCAATTTGGTGTATCGAATTTTAATAAAATTTTAATTCTAAATGAATACATAAAAAAGTGGGGTTGCCAAGATGTACATATTCAAAGTAAACGAGTCCCCAATGCATCTCTATCCATATGGGGCAAGAAAAGAAAAAACAAGTGATGACCTAAAGTAAATAATGGTAGTACCTAATAGATCTGTCCAAGTAGAAAAAATAAAGAAAGCATCAAGCGAGTACAAGAGAAAACGAAAAATGGCACAAGAAAGATGTTAAAAAATATACACAGTTAATATAAGATTCATGTCATCCTTTGCTACCCTTGAAAGTTGAGATCATTGTGATTTATAAGATTTGCGTTGATACTTGGATGACATTTTTGAGGTCTGCTCTACCAAAGATGCTATTTGATTCCAACGTCTCTTTCAGTAAGGGCTATTCAAAGTTTGTGCCACTCTTAGTGTTCGAAGCCATGGTCTTACTGATTTATTAGGTATGTGCTGATGTTGGGCTGAGGCATTTGGGGTCTGTTATACTTCTGCCTGAGAAACAATGTAATTCTAAGAGAGCCAAAGGTATCTTGCAGCATGGGTTACCTAAAGGCTGCTGCACATGACATTTCATAACAAGTGATCACTTTGAGGCTATTGAGGTCTACTCCACCTAAAGATACAATAAGATTCCCAGGCCCCATGTGGAATGTGCTATCCAAAGTCCATTGTACTCTAGAGATTTGAGGCCACATGTGGTGATTTTCAAGGCTTGTATTGATATTGAACTCAGGCCTTTGAGGTATCCTCATATAAGATACGATGTGATTCCAAGGTCTGTTATGTCATGGAAAATCCAGAGATAGGGACACTCTTGAAGTTTGAGGCCAAGGTGACTTATAAGATTTATAATGATTTTTGCTCAAGGCCTTTTGAGGTCTGTACTACCTCTGATACAATGTAAATTTAAGGGCCCTTGCAGCATGGCTATCTAGAAGTAGAGTATGAAAGTATATGAGTGGGGAGCAGATTCCCCGCAAACCCAGCATAGAGATGCTCATATTTTAAATCAGAGGTTTCTTTTTATTAGTTCTTCATCTGAGAAGGAAAGGTTAATCACCTGAAAAGAGAAACCTGGACAAGATTTGAAGGCCACCACATGGCAGCAGGCTCCACTAAATATCTTCTAAAGATTCCTGCCCATCCAAATCCCAGTATCTGCAAATAAGAAATATCACCCAGTTACATTACAGTCTACATGGAACAAAATTTTCTTTCACTACAAGAGGTAAAGAAATGAACCTGTGTTGTGAGAATAATAAGAAAAGCAACGAACAGATCCAATTTCTCCTTGTAGAAAATCTTGACAGCGCTGACTATATGAATAGCATACACACTGCCAGCACCTGAATTAGCGAAAATTGTAATAAGCACATGCTCCTTCATGTTAAATGGTCCCGGATTCATAGAGAACTCCCACTTGCTTCCAGCGAAAAACTTCCTCTTGCTTAAGGTAGCTGCCATTATCCGGCCAAGAGGGAGTACTGCAATCTGAGCAGAGATTGCAGTTACAGACAGGGGCTCTGTTCTGTACCAAAAGAACTGATTCAGAAACGATAGCACCACACATGACAGAACACCAAGGACCCACATTCTGAAGGTCAAAGTAGGCATGCTTGGGTCATCTGTTGTAGGCACAGTAAGTGCCACCTGTTCAACTGGTGATTGTTCACTTTCATCCCATGTAGAAACAACTCCGTTCTCTTCTTTCTTGTCGATGGGTTTCGCAGGATCCACATCCTTGTATGAACTGCTGTCTCGTCCTCCATCTTCTCTGCTGTCTGTAGATCCTTTAAAAATTGTAAATCAAGTAGATTTTTATTGGCATTCATGAAATCTTACAAGGTTCGAACTATAGGTAAAAACAAAACAATTGCAGATTTTATACTTCTCTTACAGCTTTTAGAAAAGACAACAAACAAAACGATACCATCCGATACCATCTTGACATGAGAATTTCTTAATCCAACACCATGCAAAAAATTTAAGAAAATTAATTATTTTTATAAGTTTTGTGTGATCCAGTTAGGAAAAAAAAAGGCTTCTTAAACATACCTGACTACTTTTCAACTCTAAATATCTCTTATTCATTCCTAGGTTGCGAGTGTGACTAATAAAATTCAAAATAATTGCTCTATTTTAAATAGCTTCCGGGACGGATAAAAATAGACTAGGTGGGATTCATACAGCAGAGGAGTATTACAACTTCGTCTGGGTGGAATACTGAGAATGATTTTGATAGGCAGTCCTTGGTCTATGGAGCTTAGACTGAGAAGAGACAGTTCTACTTCTTCATTGCAGTATCCAAACAAAGACCCTGTTTATGACAGCTATCTCAGACTTTTTATTTTATCAACTCGTGGTCTTTTAAGGAATAATTTTGAGTCTTTGGCTGCTGGTGGATATTCTGCAGAGTTTATGGACCTCCTTATGATTTTGTTTGGGCCTGTTGTTAGCTGATTTGGGCAACAATTTGTTGCTACTGAGTCTGTTTTGTTGCTGTTAAATAACAGTATTATTCACTATTCTTTGGGACTGTTTTGCTGCTGTTTTGTAACAGCCTTATAGCTGTTTTTTGTTGTAAATTTTTTTATGTTTATTTCAATAACATAAAAATAGACTAAGGATTACACTTGTTGAAAGTTTTGTAAATGGGGTTGCAAGTTAAGTGGGCTTAATCTTGGGAAAACTGCGTGATTAAGTTAGCTTGAGCTGGAGCAATACTGGGATGGATGACCTCCGGGACGGCACAGTGCTTCTATGAGCATCACCTAAATGCAATGAGTGTTAAGTAGACCATTCATTGTCATGAAAGAAGGCTTCTTCTGAACCACTACTCATCACTACTCATGAAACATGGGTCAATGAGTTTGACTCCAAAACATATAAATAGACTAAGGATTACAGGCTGAGGCTTTCCATAGTTTCTTCTAATATTTAAAATATAATTTTTTAATTGTTAGACAGTTGTATTGAACTGAGTGGATGCGATGGAGACATCGATTTTAACATAATTTTTCCAAATAATATATTTTGACAACTATTTTTTTAGGTGAAAAAAATTATTATTATATTTTTAAAATTAATTATTTGTATAAAATATTTCAAAAATAGTATATTTTAGATTAAAATTTTAATTAATTAAAAATAATACTTTTATGAAAAATTATTGTAAGAGACTGGTGAAAATTGTAATATTATTTACGAGTTTTGGTTAATATTAATTTGTAATCAACTCATTATAATTTGTATAATATTAATGATAATTGATAATATTGTTCATATCATTAATATTCTACAAATTAATTTTGAGATTATATTCTATCTGTTATCATCAAATTATAATATAATTAATAAAAACTTTAAATTAAAAAATTTCATGATATTCTCCATCACTTTAAATTAATTTGCACTATTATAATATAATTAATTAATAAAAAACTTTAAATCATTTTACAAATTTCATGAAATTGTCGATCACTTTAAATCAGATCTTATCAAAATCTATCAAGAGGAAATTTTGAAATATATATTAAAATATTAGACCGTAAAACATTTAATTATTTTAAAAACTTTTACTCTGATATATATATAAAATTAAATTAAACTAATATAAAAAGAAACATTTTATTGAATAAATTACAATTTTTAATAGATTCCTGTAAATCTTTAAAATTGAAAATGAAAAGAAAAATAAAATAAAAATATCTTCTGCATTTAAAAAAAAATCTCCGCCCCACCTAATTCTTAAATTATTTTCAGTTGACAACTGTACAATATGATAAGCATTAAAGATATCCTTTTTCGATCTCTCTTGCCCTTTCTGTCTCTACAGGACAGAAGCGACTAAGGGAAAAACGCTAATTTATATGAGAACGCACAGTTAAATTTGCATCATTCAAAACATGAACGATTCGTATGTGCAATAAATATTCTCCCTGCACAAACTAACTATGTATCTTATGAAAGTTAAAACCTTTTACTGTAAAATGTACTCTGTATTAAAAAAAAATCTCTGTCCCCACCTACTTCTTAAATTCTTTTCAGCTTAGCAACTGTACAACGCGATAAGCATTATAAGAAACACTTTTCTCTCTCCGTTTTTACGGAACAGAAGCGACGAAGGGAAAAAAAACACAAATTATATGAGAACGCAAACAGTTATATTTACATCATTGTAAAGGTAAACGATTCTTCTGTGCAACAAATATTCTCCCTGCACAAACTAGCTAAAAGCGGCAGTTCTGCGAATTAAAATATTTCAGGCTTGACGAAAATAAAGGTGTGAAATGAAAAACCAATCGATTGTTGAAGAGGAAAAAACGATAAGCAAACTAGTGTATTAATATGTACCTTTCATTGTAAAAGAATGATCGACTTCCAAAGCAGCAAAACCTTCCTTCCTTCCTTTACCGAGCTGAAATGAAGCAGAGCAGAGGCCAGGAAAGCATCTCCACGAGGAATATTTAACCTGCAGAATTACAAGACGTTGCGGCACTTGGACGATTTCGCTTTCACCTCCTTTTCAGGCAACTTGTATTTACCTCCGTCAAAATATAGGTGAACTCCATTTATGTCGCGCTTAAATAAGGGCGGTATAGACTCGGTGTTCATGTGGACTAGCTCTTACAGTTAAGTTTCTCAAAGTCTTCGTATACGACAAACAGAACTTTTCAACGAGATGCATGTGCTATTTTTAGAATTGGAGTTAAATACAGAGCGCCATTTCATCGGTAATAAGAGGTGATATGATTATATATGTCTAGTACCTACTTCATGCCATATTTATTATTATTTATATGTTGTCAAATTTATGTCTATTTATATCAATTAATTGGTATAATTCAATTCATTGTAATAGACTATAATTAGTATTTGTTGTAAATTATAAAGGATGTTTTCATGCATAAATTTGATTGTTGGACAACAATAATTTGGAATCTTTTTCTATTTTAAAAGAGCAGCTATTGTTTAGGAAATAAAGGAGCAGCTATTGTTTAGGAAACAAAAATAAGCTGCCAAAAAATAGGAGGGATTGAAAATAAGTTGTTTACCTCATGTCCTCATGCAGCGGCTTAGCTTATTTTGGCTAGCAGTCATTGCTCAACTTATTTAGGAGTTATTTGTGGAACTGATGGCCCCATGAATGCTTAATTTTTCTGCTTATTTTTTAACAGCCAGTTTAAATTTGTATTAACAGTATTAATAATAATTTGTACCAAAAAAATATAGAAAAAGAAAAAAGAAAGCAAATCTTAAAAAAGAGAGAAATAAATTTGTGGAGCCATGTGGATTTTTAACAACTTATTTTTTAATAGCCAGTTTAAATTTGTATTAACAATATTAATAATAATTTGTACCAAAAAAAAATAGAAAAAGAAAAAAGAAAGCAAATCTTAAAAAAGAGGGAAAGAAATTTGTGGAGCCACGTGGATTATTAACAATATGCAGTTGCTGCTTATTTCCAGCCCTCCCTATTTTCCCACAGCTTATTTTCGATTCCTAAACAGTAGCTGCTCCATTAATATAGGAAAAGATTCCAAATTATCCTTTCCCAACAATAAAATTTATGCATGGGAACACTCCCATTGCTTAAATTTAAGCAGAAAATGGAGTTAAGCAGCCGCATGGGAACACAATTGTGAAAAATGTCAAGTGGCTTCACAATTTTCCTTATAGAAATTATTAATAATAATATAATATTGTTCATTCATTTAAATTATCAAGCAACAAATTGTGATACAGTGCAACAACAAGGTACATATTTTCATACATAAAATTAAATTTTTAATTTTATTGAAAGTATGCATTTGATTGTGGTTCTTTGCGATATAGATCTTGCGCTGCATCTACCCATTTTTAAAGAATTTAATCGCAACATAGATAATTTTTGTTTGAATGCGTACATTGTTTTTTATCTTTATTTATAAGTGTTTGAACTTTATTAATGATTTTATAAATTATATTATGAAGACAACAAATTTGTGTCATTGGAATATGATGCACATTACAGATATTTTAAATGTAACAAAAAGATTATTAAGTGAATTTAGGCTCAAACATGCACTATACACAATGGGGAGGTTTACTTCAAACATGAGAATGGATCTCCACCATTCAATCCACATACAATATATATGAGAATGGATCTCCACTGTTCCATCCATTATGTTATTAGATGATCAGGGAGATGAATGGGAATAGCAAAAGTTTTGAATATCTGAAATATGAATAGACTAACCAAATCATTTAACTCTACATAACTTACATGGGGTTAGACTTCTTAAAATTTATTCTTAGGTCAATCCATATTGTTAGGGAATAGACTGACAAGAGGAGTTAAAAGCTGCAAAACCTAAAATTATATAGAACATTCATCAAATATGAAATAAATAAGATGGAGATTGCACTATGGTCTGTTCGGAAAAAAATTGATTGCGGAACAACATTTCCTAATGTCAAAGACTCAAAGGAGAATGAAGATATGTCTTTATTGTTTACAATTATAATTCATTAAGATGCACATGAAAGAAATAATAGAATAGAGAAATAAACTCAAACTCAATTGACACCAGATTTACGTGGAAAAACCCTTATGGGAGAAAAACCCACCACACCAAAAAAGATCACTTGTATTACAGTAAATGAATTGCATACACATTACAAACTCTTCTTTTCATATGCCAATTTATAGCAACAACATTTCCCTGATCAACCTTGTACATAATATCATTGTTACAATGCTTTCGAAAACTACATACAATGAAATTCACTAACGGATCATTCAACCAACCAACCAGACCCTCAACCAAACTTTTCATTCATACTTAAGTGGTATGTTCGTTTCCCACAAGAGAACGGTCACAATAGTTCAACTGCCAATCGGTTTGCATTATGCTTCTCTCATTGGTTCAAAACAAACCATGTAGGATAGACACTTGGTCAAAAGACTTCAACTGTATGGCTCGTCGACAAGATAATAGATCGTGCCTCACTGATGCCAGACTACACATAGACCATCACACGCTACATCGGCTTCTATTGATCTATCGCTCAGACTTGGTGAAGTCTCCCCAATCTTAGGACCATTGACAAAACTAACGCTATCAACAACAAGCTATAAATTCATACCGATGGTTCAAGTTTCCCCGATGTCCCAAAGAACACCAAGACCACACATATCGGAAAGAGTCACACCGATCATTCATTAGGAGAAAATCCATCGGCAAGAGTAATACTATCAACAAGAGATCAGGAAGTCACGTTAACAACTCAAGTCTCCCTGATGTGTCCATCAGCAAGAGCCTCCCCGATGATCTTCATCGCCCAGACATCTGCCATCGGAATGAGTTAGAAATCTCACTCTAACTGCTTTGGTCATGCCAATGGTTCTTATCGACAAGAAAATACGGAGTCACGTCGATATCGCCTCAACTTCTGTTGTCAGAATGAGTTTGGAATCTCACTCTGACAATTCACGTCACCCCGATGACTTTTGTCGACAAGATAGGTCCTAGGTCACAACGATCTGATCCCTCCAAGTCTTTAGAACACAGTTGCTTGTTGACAAGACATTCCAAGGGTTTCACCGATACTGCTCTTTCAGGAGTTCCATGTCACTAAGCATTGAGAAACTTCTTCCAATAATCTCCCACTTGACGAAGATCTTAATGACACCTCCAGAGCACAACAAAACTACTGAGATTCATGGGCACCAAGGCCCATTGAAATAGTACACCACCTATACTTGTTTGTGCTCACTGGTTTCGTTAATGCATTTGCAACATTTTCCAGAGTATCCACCTTTTCTAAAGAGACCTTTCCATCCTCTACCATATCTCGTACAAAGTGATACCGCACATCAATATGTTTCATCGTGGCATAGAAAGTAGGATTTTTTGCCACATAAATAGCACTTTGACTATCACAGTAAATTATAATGTGTCTGACATCAAACCCAGTGTTAGAACACAAATGTTTGAACCAAATTGCTTCTTTATAGGCATAATTTGCTGCCATGTACTCAGCCTCCATAGTGGACAAAGCGACTATAGCTTTTTGATTGCTCATCCAACTAATTGCACCACCATTCAACATGAAAGTGTATCCACTGGTGGACCTTATACTATCAATGTCCCCTGCCCATACAAAATCCACATATTCATGAATGTTGAGATTCCTCTATGATCCAACCAAATTGCCATGGTAACACAGAGCATATTTTGAAGTGCCCCTCAAATATCTAAACACTCTTTTCACAGCATCCTAATGCGTCCTTCATGGATTTTCCATAAATCGACTAAGAACTCCCACTACTTGAGCAATGTCTGGCCTTGTATAGACCATTGCATACATTAAACTGCCAACTGCACTAGCATAAGGCACTCTGGCCATGTCCTCCATCTCAATAGGAGATTTTGGACAATCTTCAACAGATAGCTTTGTCCCTTGCAAAATTGGAACAACTAGTTGCTTGCAATCATTCATACCAAATCTCTCCAAAATAGTATTAATATACTTACTCTGGCTAATCCAAAGCTTTCTGCCATTTTTGTCCCTGGTTATTTCCATCCCCAAAATATACCTGGCTACACCAAGATATCTCATTTCAAAATTTACAGACAACTGAGATTTTAGATCAGAAATCATTAACTTACTATTGTCTATGAACAACGTATCATCAATGTAAAGGGAAATAATAAGAACACGATCATTTTCAATCTTGTAGTACACACAATGATCTGATTTTTATCTTACAAATCCCAAAGACAAAACAAAAGTGTCAAATTTCTGGTACCACATTCTAGGAGATTATTTTAATCCATACAAAGATTTTTTCAACTTGCAAACCAGATTTTCTTTACCTTTTTCTCACAAAGTGCTCAGGCTAGGACATATAGATTTCTTCTTCAAGATCGCCATAAAGAAATGTCGTCTTCACATCCATCTGTTCAATATCTAAGTCATATGTTGTTTCAAGTGACAAAAGAAATCTGATAGAGAAAGAAATTCTCCATAATCAATTCTCTCTACCTGGGAATAACCCTTCGCAACCAATCTCGCTTTATACTTTTCGACACAACCATCCAAACCAATTTTCTTTTTAAACACCCATTTGCAGCCCACGGGCTTTCTACCTTCAGGCGATGGGACCAGATCCCAAATATCATTTTTCTTTAATGATACCATTTCTTCATTCATGGCTTCCAACCAAGAATCTGAATCAGACATTTCAATTGCCTCTTTTACAGTCATAGGCTCATCAATATTAGTAATCAAAGCGTAGGCACAAATAGAATCTATCATAGAGAATCCATACCTAGCCGGTTGTTTCTTTTTGCGTGTAGACCTTCTCATAGGTTGTGGTTCGTCTTCTTGTTCAGAACTCTCAGAACTACTCAAACTCTCCCCAATTTTAGGTACACTTTCAATGTGTTGTTCCTTTTTTTTTGGAGTTAGAGGTATCTCGACAACATCATTATCCTTTTTATCTTCTTCCATCCTTGACTGTAGATCCACTGAACAAGGTTTCAATTCTCAAAAGATTACACTTCTATTGTACAATACCTTCTTAGTCATAGGGTTCCAAAGCTTGTATCCTTTCACACCAAGGCCATAGCCAATGAAGATACATTTTTCAGCTTTGTTATCTAATTTAGATCTCTTTACATCCAACACATAAACATATGCTTCGTAGCCAAAGACACAAATATGTCTCAGAGAGGGATTCTTACCAAACCAAACTTCCATAGGTGTTTTATCAATAAGTGTTGACAAAGGAGACTAATTTAACAAGTAACATGTTGTAGCCACAGCCTCAAACTTAGCCTAGAACTTTTTCTCCAAACCAGCATTGCTCAACATACTTCTTGCCTTCTCCATCAATGTCTTGTTCAACCTTTCAACAACTCCATTTTTCTATGGAGTGTAAGGTGTTATTTTATGCCTTTTAATCCCATGGTATTTGCAATACCTTTCAAACTCATCAAAACAAAACTCGCTGCCATTGTTAGTCCTTAAACGTTTTATTTTTCTTCTAGTCTGATTTTCCACAAGGTTTTTAAATTCCTTAAAATGACTGAACACTTTTGATTTACTTTTTTTTTAAATACACAAATGCCCTTCTCGAATAATCATCAATGCAAAAAGAATAATACTTAGACTTTGATAACAGAGGAACATCCACTGGACCACACACATCAGAATGAATATAATCCAAAACACTAGAAGATTTATGAGGACTAGAATAAAATGAAACACAGTGATGTTTTCCATATATATAGTGTTCACAAAATTCAAATTCTAGGTTGCAATCATCAAGCCCCTCAACTAGGTTTTTATTTTTCAAGGCTTTCAAACCTTTTTCACCAATGTAATCAAGCCTTCGATGCCAGAGCATAGTCTTTTCTGCTAGAATTTTAACTTCCAAAGAATTTTCCCTAATAGAAAAATTTTCATTCTTCTCTTTATGAACAAACTTTTGTGGCTTTGCAAAGACACTATTGCATTGAACATCTAGTGCATCAAGCTTGTATAGAGTACCAATTCGGGCACCCCTAGCCACCACCATCGAGCCTCTAGTCATTTTATAGCCATTGCCAGAGAATGAGACTTACACTCCAACATCATTCAACTTTCTTACAAAAAGTAAATTTTGAGCTAGACCTGGTATATGCATTACACCATCAATTCCCTTAATTCTACCATCAAGAAATTGAATTTTGACTCTTCCAAGACCAACTATCTCCAAAGATGAATCACTTGCCAAACACACCTTTCCACCATCATATTCTTCATGCTCTATAAACCAATCTTTGTGAGATGTCATGTGGAAAGATGCTCCAGAATCAATCAGCCAAACATCATTTGTTGCCTGAGTTTCCAACACTGCAATGAAGGCATTTGCTTCACTCTGAGAATAATCATTGTCGGAAGAGTTCTTCTTCTTCTTTTTCTCCTCTTTGCAATCCTTTCAGACATGACCAAGATGCCACAAATTCTAACACTTCACCTTGGACTTCTTGCCAGGAGACTTTGATCTCCCTTCTTATTTCGATTTGGACTTTTTGTCCTTCTTCTTACCTTTTTCTTTTGATCTACCTCGAATAGCTAGAGCCTCCTTCGCTATCTCAGAAGAGCTGGATCTGCCAAACAGAGCCTTATCAGCCCCTTTGCTTTTTGAATTGCTAGTTCCCATTCTTCTTGCTTCATTCCTGAAGGCTTTGTTCCAGACACGGTGACCCAGATTTCACGATCAACCAACAGATCTTCCATTTTGAGTTTCCACAACTCAAAATTGTTGCCATTGAATTTCTCAATTTCAATCCTTCCAGACGTACTTGTCATTGTCATCTCAATCTGTAATTTAAATTACCAGACTTCTACAAGACTTTCACTAAATAGAAATTGACACAAAAAACCCAACCAACTCACAAGGATAACACAACTGGCCAGACTCTGATACCACTTGTTAGGAAAAAATTCGATTGTGGAACAAAATTTTCTAATGTCAAAGACTCAGAGGAGAATGAAGATATGCCTTTATTGTTTACAATTACAATTCATTAAGACGCACATGAAAGAAATAACAAAATAGAGAAATAAACTCAAACTCAATTGACACCAGATTTACGTGGGAAAACCCTTATGTGTGAAAAACTCACCACACCAAAGAAGATCACTTGTATTACAGTAAATGAATTACATATATGTTACAGACTCTTCTTTTCAAATGTCAATTTATAGCAACAACATTTCCTTGATCAACCTTGTACAAAATATCACTGTTACAATGCTTTTGAAAATTGCATACAATGAAATTCACTAACAAATCATTCGACCAACCAACCAGACCCTCAACTGAACTGTTCATTCATACTCAAGAGGTTTGTTCGTTTACCACTAGAGAATGATCACAACAATTCAATTTCCAATCGGTTTGCATTCTGCTTCTCTCATTGGTTCAAAACAAACCATGTAGGATAGAAACTTGGTCAAAATACTTCAATTGTATCACTCATCAGGGAGACAACAGACTGTGTCTCACCGATGCCAGACTGCCCACAGACCATCACACATTGCACCGACTTCTACTGGTCTATTGATTAGACTTGGTGAAGTCTCCTCGATCTCAAGACCATCGGAAAAACCAATGCTATCACCAACAAACTGGAAAGTAATACCGATGGTTGAAGTCTCCCGGATGTCCCAAAGAACACCAAGACCACACATATCGACAAGAGTCACACCGATCATTCATCAGGAGTAGATCTATTGACAAGAGTAATACTATCGGCAAGAGATGAGGAAGTCACGTCAACAACTCAAGTCTCCCCGACACATCCATCAGCAAGAGTCTCCTCAATGATCTTCATCACCCAAACATTTGCCAACGAAATGAGTTAGAAATCTCACTCTGATTTCTCTGGTCACACTGATGGTTCTTATCAACAAGACGATCATGGGGTCACGTCGATATCGCCCAAACTTATGTTGTCGGAATGAGTTTGGAATCTCACTCTGACAATTCATGTCACTCCGATGACTTCTGTCGACAAGACAGGTCCTAGGTCACTACGATTTGATCCCTCCAAGTCTTTAGAACACAATTGCTTGTCGGCAAGACATTCCAAGGGTCTCACTGATACTGCTCTTTCAAGAGTTCCATGTCAGTAAGCATTGAGGCACTTTTTCCAACATGGTCAACACATAGAATATGAGTTGATGAGAGTATTGGTTGCATGGCGACATTTTTAGATAATAGGGGATCGATGGATAAAAAATGTAGGAATTTTAGTGATATCCCAATCTGTCATGTCCATTAATTTGCAGGGAGGGTATTTGTAAGGTGTCGTATTAAGGGAAGGTGGATTTTTTCTATTAATGGGTTTAGTAGATTGTATAATGCATTTGAATAGTAGGAGCCATTGATCATGGAAAATCAACACTAAATCTATGGTTTATTGTTCAATACCATTTAAGGTAACCCAAACATGTAAACATTAGTTTTTTATGTTGTTAAAAGACAACTGATATCAATTATATGCTTTTTATGTTTTTTCTATTTCTATGCTAATCCAAACCATATTTTGTTATTTCTTTCACTGAAATTATTTTGGTATTGGAACTTTTGTAGATAGCTTTGTTTCATTTCATATGTTTAAATGAGATTTATTTTTCTATTCATCATGCAAATTGTCAATTCGGTTGTTTTAATGTAGATGCCAATGATATACTATTTTCCATGGATAACACTACATACTGTCCAATTCATTGACATGGTTTCTTGAATTTCACATCATTACTTTCACAAGATGACATAAATAATAATGTTTTCTCATCTAATAATGAATATTACCTAGATTTTGTTCCTAATACACAAGTGAACAATGAAGAAGTGGTCACTAAAGAAGTGGTCATTGAAAAGGTAGTTCTGACTAGTGAAGTAGAAGTCATAGAAAATCAATGCCATGCGCCTTCTCAAGAAAAAATAAGAGTTTTTGGAGCATTGCAAACACAATAATTCTAATCAAAGCTAAGACAATTGAGAGAGATACACAATCAAGTGGTGGTGCAATGAGAAAAGCATTAAATTCTATTGAAAAGTGGAAAATTATTCAAGAATATTGCTCTACTCATGGTGTTCATCACACAACCACCCAATGTTGAGATCATTGGGAGCATATTCAACCTAATTAAAAAATAATTAGAGACTATGAACATAATATTCCATCTGGGCATGACAGTTACTGGAAAATGACAAGTTGAGAAAGGGCTGAAAAGAAACTTCCTACAAAGGTCATTTTTGAGCTTCATGATGCAATAGAGACCACATTTGGTAAATATCAAGCCATCAATCTGGGAAATATCACTATTGACTCTTCTGATACAACATACTTATTTGATTAGAATAATATTCCAAATGAAGATGAACCATTGCATGAACTTGAAACACCAAATATGGAAAGTCATGAGCCATGCAAAAGTGGTAGTGAAAGGGACAAATAGTGCACAGGAAAAAAATGAAAATCATTTAGTCATGCAATAGGCATGAAGGATGTTATTGTTGAGAACAATAGGTTGTTGATTTCTACTTTACAAATGGTTGAGGAGAGACGCATGAAACGCCATGAACAATTCTTGAACAAGGATGATTTAAATGAAGAAAGGTTACTGAAACTTGAAGAGTAGAAAATTAATGTCCAAATGAGCATGGTTTCAACATTGAACAATATTGGTCAAGAAATATTGAAAATCAACCAATCATTTACAAAAGAAGATTGATTTTGTATTAGGAAAAATAAACTTCAGTTCAGTTTTTAGTATGCATAGAATAGGTATACGTAAGAAGTGAAAAATACCATATGACATGTTTTTCATGAAGCATATATAGTTGTAACTGAATGCAGAGTAGGAATTACTTTAGTTTTGTCTATGTTTGAATGTATTCTTTGATGTTCGAATAAGCCAAAGACCTCTATTTAGAGAGGCTATTGTAATATGTTTTTTATGAAGGAAGTTGAATATAATTATGTCTTGTTATAGAAATTAGGCGTGCTCTATTTTTCTCTATTTTTTCTTTGCCTTGGCAACAGATAATATAAATCAAAGGAGTATAATATAAAATAACTCAGTTTAACAGTTACAATTATAATCCATTGGAAATTTCTTGTACTTATAACAGTTACACTCCAGTAAAAAATTTGATAATCCTTGTTAGCTAACACTTTTCATGGTTTAGCTTCACATTGGTAATTATTTTGCAAAAGAGTTGCCACAAATTCATTTAGTCATAAATTGGGGTTGTTTATAATAAATTTAGTTGACCTCTACTTTTTTTTATATAAATTGCTTCACATTGTTATATTAAATTGTATCATAGTATTTGTAATTACATTATTATCAACCATGTATTTGTAATTGATTCATACTGTTGATTTGTACTATACAACCATGTCCATTATCATATAGCATAAAGATTGGTAGACATTGATAATGTTGAAGGAATGGTATTAACTTGTAAGCATAATTGAATTGTACGTAGCCTAGAGAAAAAATTGACAATCACTGAGTAAACCTATTAATTAGATGTGTCTTATAGTATGGTGTGATGTTCAAGTTTACTAGTGAGTTTCCAGTTGAAAGTTTAGTTTGCATTCTAGTTGTTATTTAGTATTTACAGTTCTAGTTGTCGTTAGATTTATAGTAAGTGTGAAGGTATTATTTTATTATAAATATATGGAAGTGATATTTCAAAATATTGCAATGAGAGTTTTCTCTAGAATATTGTATTTCATTGCATTTTCAAGAGATAAATCTGGTATTAATATTGTATGCAACAAAATTATAAAAAGTGAATTGTACCATCATACTGTGAGCAACACAATCATTGCATTTCGTTGCATTTTTAAGAGATAAATATGGTATTGATACAAGTAAGCAACACAATTATAAATCTAGTACTCCATAGGTTGTTGTATCATCATACCGTGAGCTGTTATTATTTCAAATTTTAAAAAAGTGTTGTGCAGACAATAAAGAGAGTTCTAAGTCAATCCCAAAGACCTTTGTACACTCTCCTATGAGAATCACAATGTTTAGAAAAGAGGCATTGAATGGTCTAAGGATTAATTGATCAATCAAGGCTTCCATATAAGTGCCAATACTATTATTAAAGGGAGCACAATTCATTTTAAGAGTTTTCTTTATTTGTTGTAGCCATATTCATTATATTATATTGTGATGCTAGCTATTGTACTACTCTTCAAAAAGTGAAATCAATATAATTTGGGAAATTCATCCTAGCTACGTCTATCGATGGTATTATTTTGTCTTTTAATAGAAATTGGTTTGAAATGAGAATATATGATAAAACATTAATATCAAATTTGAACAAATATATTTATGGTGTTCAAAAAAAAAAATTGACATATTTTTGCAATACCAGTTAGATGTATCTTATAGTGAATAAGTTGGGGCATAAATCTTGCATAATATGTAGTAATATGGTTGTTGTGGTTGTTCAAAAAAATTTCTCAACTATTTTGGGGTTTTACTGAATCCTTATCTTTTTGAAACATTTTAAAATTTCAAGTTCTATTGAGAAATGAAGAATTTATGATAGTTTACCACTACTTAGTAATTATGCTTGTGTTTTCAATGTCGAATGTGAAGGCCACTGAGTAAGGTTAATTGATTAAGTTGATGAACTATGGTGTAGTTTTCTAGGATACATAGGTAGGTTTGTTTCTTATGAGCTCTCTCCTAGGACTGTCCTACTAAGTATTATGAAATTTTATTGATTATGAATTCTTATTCATATTGTTATCTGAAATAGTACCATTGTATTTGTAATTACAATATTTAGAATGTGTAACTAGAGTATAGATATTGTTTTTAATTTCTTAAGTGTATTTTTTTTATTGATTAATTTTAATTTTGCTTCATATGTGATGGATTCCAGTGATAGAAAAAGGGCCAGAGTATTGTTAGAAGACTCAACTAACATTGCAATTTTGGTGTGATATTGAAGATTCAATGAACATATTAAAGAAACATAAGAAAGAATCATCTCAAGCTTCTCGTCATTCAGATGATGAGGTAGAAGATGAAATAAATTTGGAGGTTCATGCAATATGTTGTGAACAACAAAGTTTACTCCTCAATTCAGATTTTTATACTTGTGAATGGGAAGGGAAGGTTAGTGTTGAGTGGTATATCAAGCCACGTTCCTTGCATTGGTGGAACCATTACTTTTTTTAAGTTAAATGTGATGACAAATGATTTCGTAGTATCTTTAGATTATCGTATGAATTGTTTGAGTTTCTATATCAATCATTGTATGAATATCTTAAGCAAGGTGATATACCTCTATCATTAGCAACATCTATCAAGAGTAGGGTCCTTTTAGTTGAGAAATAGGTGGCTAGATTGGTATTTAATATTATCATCTAGAATGTCTATGGTTAACATAAGTGAACTTTTTGGGTGTGGAAAGTCAATAGTTGCAAGAGTTGTGACAAAGTTCATCAATGGTATGCATGTTAGTTTTTGAAACTACATATGATGGCCAAGTAATCATTCAACACTTGAACTTGTCAAGCATGGATTTCACCAAAAACAAGGTGTTGGTGTAATTAAATGTTTTGTACCTTGTCCTAGGTCATAATTACACCTTATTTAAGTTTACTTAGGGACCACATAGGAGTTGTTGGAGAATTTCCACCTTTGGTGGACTTATCTTCTTATTATTTTATCACCACCACCTTTCATGGACATATCATGTGATTAGGTTTCCACCTTTTGTGGTAGATCCACTATTTATGGTGGTTATCACATTATCACCTTTCCACTTTAGGTGGAGTGATAACTTTTCATTGTTGTCTCATCTCATAAGATTACGACACTTGTCATAATATTATGCACTCCTATGTTCTCACCCTGGCTATATAACCAAGGGGTCTCTTATTGTAAAATGAAGCAATTCAATTATCATTGACATTGAATACAATTTATTCTTGTTATATTATTTTCTCTCTTCTTTGTGCTTTCTATTTGATCCATAGATCTTGGCATCCATAGTCAATTATAACATGGTATCAGAGCATGTTTGATTCTAACATGGTATCAGAGTGGGTTGGGTGCCATTGGAGAGTCTATTTCTAAAGGGAGGTACCAAATTTGGGGAGGTTTTATTTTTGGCTCTTTATTGCAGGTTTATATCGGAGCTTGTTGGTGTAAATCTAAGCTCACCATTACGTCTGGAAGGTTCGAGAAAGTTGATTTTTCCTTTTGTTTCATCCAAATCGGACATATGAGGCCAAATCTATGAGGGTTTGAAGCTGCATTGTGGTTGCCAGATCCATAAGGTAGCTGCATTTTTGGAGCATTTTGGGTCAAATCTGACCCTGCCATCGCGTCCAGAAGGGCCAAAAATCCTAAGATCGACTATCCAATTGTCCAAATCGGAGAAAGTCATTTGGTGAGGCAATTTTTTTTTGCCTGAAGAGCCATACGGCCCCCCAGGTCATCATAATTACAGTCGGGTACGATTTTTTTTAAAACAAATTTTGAAAAAAATTTATGAAAATTTTTATTCTACCCATGGTAAAGTCGATTAAATTTTTGCAAATATTGTATTTGTAAAAAAAAATTATAAAAAAAATAAAAATCAAAAGTTTAAAAAAAAAAAAGGAGGGGCAAAAGAATTTTTTGCGGACAGGGTACATACAGTACCCTATACACGCAGATTTGGCAGGTACTGGCGGGTACCATAGAGGCCACGTGCTATGGCTCGCGGCCCCACCAGCACCTGTGGTTCCCCAATACCGTCGGCAATTCCTCAGCCGGCGGCACAAATCCGGCCACAATTCCGATGGCGGTAAAGCAGAAATCGGCAAGAATATTCTGGAAACAGAAAAGCATATTCTGACAGCGAACATTCCGGCAAAATGAATATTTCGGTAGTGGTACACGTCGATGGTGACAGCCTGAAAACTATCAAATTTAATGTCATGTTTTTTTGACATCAGCACTGCGTCAGCGCCCATTTGAAAATTTTGGACCCCTTTCTGTTTGCATTTTCAATTTTGTAGGCGATCTTCAAAGCTTTATAACTTGATCATTTTGGCTCCTTTTTCCAAGATTTTTTTTTTGATTTGGGCTAATTTTTCGTGATCTACATAGTGGTGCAATCAGTTTTTGGTTTTGGCTTTTGGTTTTTCCAGAAATTGCAGATTCTCATAGGTGTTGCTGCTTCGTCCTCATTTTGGGAACTTTGGGAGCCCATAACTTGCTCCTATGGTAACATTTTTGAGTGCTGTTTTTTTTGAAAGTACATGATTTTTTGTGTAATTTCCATTAGTGTGATCATATTTATCTCATCTACTGTAATTTTTTCACTATGAGTTTGTGGCCTATTTTGACAATTTGCATGTACCAAAATCAAAGTCCACTTTGCTATTTTTGGCAGTGGCAATTGTAAACACACTAAGTATAAAGTGCCAAATCAGATATTGCTTGGGGGTTTCTTGATTGAGTGATTTGGGGGGGGTCTCTTGGTGCATTTTTTTGATTTTTTTGCTTGTGCTCTCTCATTTTCATGGATCATTCTAAGGTTTCTTTGCTCACATCATATAATTATTCAACATGGCCTCAAAATGCATGGAGTATTCTAATGAAAAAAGGTCACTCTCTATATGTTGAAAATAAGGTACCTGAACCTACAGATGCAGATTAAAAGTAAAAATGGATGATCAAACATACCAAAGCTCTTGGATGTCTTCATAGACTTGTTTATCAAGATTTGTTGTTTCAGATTGAATTATGTAACAATTCTCATGAAGCTTGGGAAAAATTGAAAACATTGTATGGTACTATAGATGAAGTAAGAGGCTACCAAATTGATAATGACTTGATGAGCCTTGATCCTAAGAACTTTGACAACATCCAAGACTACATCACTAAGGTTAATGATCTAAGCAAGCAATGTAAAGCATGTGGAATTGATAAAAAGGATATTCAGTTGGTCTACAATACAATGAACAAACTTGGTCCTGATTATGCTTCTTTTGTTTCTAGCTTTCATACTCATAGATTGACTATGGGGTCTACATATACTACACCTTCATTTGAATCATTTTCTGAGATGTTGATACATGAGCAACAAAAGCTTATCTCAATGGGTCTCATCAAGACTACTAAATCTCAGGAATTATTGGTTAATCAAGTGAAAGAATCAGAATCAGATAAGAAACCTAAGAAAGCAAAGAATAATCTACATTCAGATCAAACAAAGAAAAAATCCTCTTTCAAAGGGGAATCATCTAAGAAGGAGAGGCATTTTTGTGCATATTGCAAGAAGGATGGACATGAAGAACACTATTGTTATAAGAAGGACATTGATGAGCTGAAGAATCTTCTCAAAAAGAATCAAATTGATTTGCCTTCTAGAATTTCTAAATCACCTTCTTCTCCTTCTTCAAAACAGTCTAACGAAAAAGTTCATTTGGCATCTACATCAGGAAATAAAGGTCAAGCTCTTTGTGCTTATTCAAGTCTAGGATCAGGTAGATGGCTTCTAGATTCAGGAGCATCACATCATATGGCATCTTCACAATCTATATTCTCTTCATTTCAGCCTTGTTCTATGTCTCCTATCTTGATGGGAAACAATACATACATGAGTGTAATAGGGAAGGGATCTATTAGTTTTGGGGACAACACTTTCCAAGATGTTTTGTGTGTTCCTCATTTGACGAATAATCTTCTTTCCATATATTAGATTACACATGGTGGAGATGGGAGAACTGTGGAGTTCACACCTGATTCAGTCATCATTCGAGACTTGGAGAGTAGAGCGATTATTGCTACTGGGGTGGTTGATCATTCATCTCCATTGTATACCTTTGCAGATTTTGCTTCTGATGGTGACATTGTTCCTTCGGCTATTGATCACACTTCTAGTGTTAACCATGATTCAGAGGAGACATTTGGCTACTTGAACTTGGGAGTTCTCACATCAACTCCAGTACTTGAGCCATGCATTTCATCTCCTCCATCTACTGTTGTAGTTGATGATGCTTGTGATTCCATAGTTTGGGTTCCTTGTGATTCAGTGTAGCAGGACATACATTGTCTTCCAGATATGGCTACTTTGGATGGCTTCCTAACAGGTATTTCAGACTTGTTTGTGGAGTCTCATCTTGCAGATTTGGGGGACATCATTGATGACATCCATTTTCTCTTTGATGAAGATGCTCCTTCTTCAGTTGTTGTGAGGGAATACTCTGATCCTCTTGTTCATTCTCTACATGATCATTCCTTTCAGTTTGACATGAGTGTGGATACTTTTGGATAGCATTTTAGGGAGGCTTCTTTGTCTTTGGAGGGGATATCTTTCTCTTTGGATCATGTTCTACATTCTTCTCTACTAGGTGTTGGATTGTACTCTTCAACAGTGTGGCCTAGAATGCCTGTTTGGAGTGTATCTGCTTTTGGCATCGACATGGAAATACTTGAGCATCATTCAGAGACATCATTCATCCTGCATACATCCTTGGTTTTGTTTCTTCCTAAGGGGAGGAACGTTGTTCGGTGAAATTGGATCATCTTCAACATTCAATGTCGAGCTTCTACCATTATTGTAGGAGACTCAACATTGAAGAGGGGCTGCCTTGTCTCTCTTCTACTTCTCTCTTATGGGGGGGTCTTTTTCCTCACATGGGGTTTTTACCTTCTCATGCATCATTGAGAGCATTTATATTTTGTATTTCATCTCTCTTTTGGGGAGGAGTTTTGTCCCACTAGGTTTTCTCCTTTTCTCTGTTTGTGAGAGATTGCATTGCATTTGTACATGGGTACCTAACATGGCCTAGTTGTCGGGACCCATCTTGCATTGTTTGCATTTGTGTACATTCTCCCTAAGTTGCACTAAAGGGGGGGTGTTGGTGTAATTAAATGTTTTATACCTTGTCCTAGGTCATAATTACACCTTAGTTAAGTTTACTTAGGGACCACATAGGAGTTGTTGGAGAATTTCCACCTTTGGTGGACTTATCTTCTTATTACTTTATCACCTCCACCTTTCATGGACATATCATGTGATTAGGTTTCCACCTTTTGTGGTAGATCCTCTATTTGTGGTGGTTATCACATTATCACCTTTCCACTTTAGGTGGAGCGATAGCTTTTCATTGTTGTCTCATGTCATAAGATTATGACACTTTTCATAATCTTATGCACTCCTATGTTCTCACCTTGGCTATATAACCAAGGGGTCTCTCATTGTAAAATAAAGCAATTCCATTATCATTGACATTGAATACAGTTTATTCTTGTCATATTATTTTCTCTCTTCTTTGTGCTTTCTATTTGGTCCATAGATCTTGGTATCCATAGCCAATTCTAACACAAGGCTTTCCGAATTGTTGTGGGGATATAGATGTAACCCATATTGATTTTGAGCTTCCACCTAATAAATGCTCATCTAATTGGTATGATCATGATCACAATTATAGTATTTCATTACAAGCCATCATTGATAGTAATATGCACTTCATGGATGTTTTATAGGTTGGCCTAGATCTATAAACGATACTAGGATCCTAAGAAAATATTCCTTCTACAAGTTATGCAAAGGTGGACAGAGGTTAAATGGAATTTCAGTTTCTATTGGTTCATCAACTATGAGAGAGTATATTGTTGGTGATGGCGGATATCCATTGCTACCATGTGGTTAATCACACCTTTTAGTGGAGTTGCAACAAATGACCAAAGGTTATTCAACTTTAAACTATCTTCAACTCGGATTATTTTTGAGTGTGCCTTTGGAAAGCTAAAATATGTTTGGCGAATTTTAAATTTCAAAAATTTGTCATCCAAATTTGTGGATGTTGCCAGAAACTATTTTTGTGCGTTGTATTTTGCATAATATTATGTTGACAGTTGAAGAAGAAGACGGTGAAGCTACTTGCCTTGATGAGTATGAGAATATTATAGCAAACAATGAAGCAATATCAAGGGATTATGTTGTAGGGTTAACTCGAATCTCCTTAATGGAATTCATCAATGACAATGAAAATATTGCATGCATCTAAACAGTTGAAGGCTGAATTTTGATCAAGACTTTGAAATCTTCTTACCCATTTTTGTGAATTTTGTCACCTTTATTATGGCTCTTTTTGCAATAAATCATGATTAGTTTTATGATATATTAGCTGCCAAAAAATAATATATTTACTTAAATCAGTTTTTATGCTTACTTTTGCACTATTATTTTCATTCTTTCCTATTGCGGGGTTTCTTCATATACTAATGCATTCCTTTGTTTCTCATGAGCTATTATGTACACAAAAGCAATTTTTTTGAATGTTTTATGCTCTAACAAAGTCATCTTCAATATTCAATATTATCTAACAAATTCAATTGGTTTATATATAAGTGTGTAACTATGCACAAACTTGTAAAATCATTATGCTTTTATTCTTTCATTTCTAATGCATTGAGGGTAATATTAAAAGAACCTCACATAAACAACTGACATGTTGTTGTGACAGTGTAAAAGCTTTAGTTTTTTTTCACTAAGGTCAATTTTATAACCTGTTGTCTGAATAAGGTTTACCTATTGGAAGTGTTTTGTTTGAGGTTCTATGTACTGTCATCTGAAAAGTAAAGTAAGATAGATTCTTGTATGTTAATATTTTTTATTTTCAATTTTTGTATTAAGTAGCTTGTCAAATGTAAAATTGAATGCAAATTTTGCTAGCATCCTTTCTATCAATACAAATTGAGAGCATTATAACAAATATGAATATCTTCATTTGTTAATTCTTAGTCAATAATAACATATTTGAATTCCCTGTCAATAATTCTTTATCAAAATTAACAACAAATGGTAATTAAATATAAAAATATATAGTTCATAAAAATTAATGGCAAGGTATGATAATTAAATATAACGATATACAGTTGAATTATGTTCTTATTTTAATAGAGGAAAAAATAATTTAAAAGATATACATTTAAAAAAATACAATTTAAAATGACTACTTAAAAATAAGCAACAAAATTAAATATACATGGGGACACCAACTCCACAAATTTCTCCTAAAAAAATGAGCAATGACTGCAAATGAAAATAAGCTAAGCAACTGCATGGGGACCTGAGGTAATAGATTGTAAATTCTACTTGCATTTGGTTGGATTAAATAATTAATAATAAATGCTAAATAATGGAATGAAATAAACCGAGACAAATCTATTTTTTTTTCTTAAAAAATTATTTATTGTCTGATTTTGAAATATTTGTATGCAAATTTAAAACATAAAGCAATGCAAATGAAAAAAAAAATTGCCATCAAATTGGCAAAAGTTACTGCCAATAGAATGTTCCCATCCAATTGGAAAATCAATATTTATTTGGCTTTTATGTGATGAGTGAGATTTTGGAGGCTCTTACCATTAAACTTAAGAAAGGGGTTGTGTTGATCAAGGAGAGCATGCTCTGGATATGTAATAGGGGGTTGAGGCTATCTTTTGGTTTGATTCTTGGGATGGATTTTCCCCCATTTTGCATCAATTTCCTAATTTGGCGAATCCGTGTCAATACTTTTTGGAGGTTAGTTGGTAAAGGGTGAGTGATTTTAAGAATTTCTATCCTTGTGGGCAGGTAGAGGTGGCTAGGTGGAAGGATCCTTGTGATTGGTTTTTTCTCAGGTTGGAGGAGGATTTTGTTGTGCTTCAAAATATTTTGGCTAGTAGAAAATGCAATTCCCTTAGGGATACATATATTCTGGCTTGGAGCCTGAATCCTAAGGGTGCTTTCACTGTGGCTAGTGGTTATCAAGAGTTATTGTCTTGTAAGTTTGGAGGTTGGAGGTCCCTTGGTGGAAACATGTGTGGAAGAATTTTTCATGGCCAAAGTGTAATTGTTTTGTGTGGGCTCTAGCTTGGAATAGATATTTGACTTGGGATAATCTTTGTAAGAAGGGATTCTAGGGTCCCTCTATTTGTGTTTTGTGTGTTTACAATGAGGAAGATTCTTCCCATTTGTTTTTCCATTGTCCTTATTCTATGCTTCTCTAGAATTGGTGGTGGGATGTTTGGAAACATCCTTGTGTAATGCCTCACCACGCAACCCTAGAGGAAGTTGCAATTAACTACTCAAACACACTAATTTTTTTTTTTTGTTTTAAGTACAAACAACATGCAAGTTCACAACCCATTGCCAACAACCTCTAAGGTTATGAGATTGAGGTTAATTTAGAGCCTCAACAAAAAACATGAATTGAAACCATAACATTTATTTACTTAAGATATCAAAAACACATACATTCCAAACAAGATAAATTACATCAAAGCATAAGAGATAACATGCAATTTCATTTATCAATAATTTAAACAATAAGATTACATCTCTCATTCCCTGAATGAGGTAAATCCAATAAGCATGATTACAATTACAACTTTCCACCTTGATAACAAATGAGGGGTAATAAATCACTAGATCAACTGAAATGGATAAAGCATGAAATGAAACTGGATCCCACGAGCTCTCCAACTGGAAATATCACCCATACGTACAAGAAGAAAACCCAATGGAGTAAGGTGCGCGTTCCACCCAACCAAGTGGTACCTGAAGGCCCACCCCCCGTGCTAGGAGATAGTATCATGGATTCCTAGCCAAGACCATCTACCTCTAGGCACAGGCTAAAATAAAATAGACTAAATCAAATATAAACACATCACTAACACCAAGGTTACATTACTTCAAGAGTTAATTAATCAAATTTCATCACTGATACGAACATACAGCTTACTTAGGAGAAGTGTCATCACAATGTTACATGGGTTATCCTGGTAAGTCTTCCTAGGTCCCGACCCCCATCTCGGGTTATCCTGGTAACCTCTAACAACTTTCGGCCCCTCATGCAATCCAATGCGGAATCAATTATCTTTCATAGAGACAAGATAACGATCTTTCTATTCTAGGCCTTCTCATCTTATCCCAAGTCTATACAATCCCTTGCATCCATGAGCGAGGCATAATTATCTTATTAAGTGTTTGATACTACCTAATCCTGTAATTAGTTTAATTATGTTATCACTAGATTAACTAACTTACAATGAGTTATCCTGGCACCATTTTGTGTGCCAACCCTCGTTGTAAGCCACTCCTCTAAGACAACACGTGGAACAACTCCACAACCCAATGGTACACAAGTGTGACCTAAGGATATCAAATCCCTATCCACAACATAAAGTCAACACATCCTTGTTCGTGATAACCGGGTAACAAACTGGATACAGTTAGATGCACTACCCAAGGCAAACCAAAGGTTGACTAACATAATAGGACAACCCGCATAATTAAAACCCCATCCCTACCCCACAATTTCCCCCAAGCAAAAACAAAAGCAGTTTACAATTAACATGAACAATTCAACAGGAATTAAATCTACTTTGGATTTACTAAATCCACTTCCTATATTAACATTCAGTAATTTATTGCCTTAGTAAAACTGAATTAATAACGTCTCTTTCAAACGAAAGATAAAATTTAACCCAACATTCAATTCCCTAATTGCTCTTAAATAATAATAAAACAGCTTTTACTTCTATGCTTCAGAACGTATTGTTTAAAATAAATAATTGTTTCTTATTTTCAACATAAATCATTTTAAAAATAATTAACTCATCTATTAAACATATTCCTTAAAAATCAAATATACTGATCTATCAAAATACATTATTTTAAAATCAATCCAGTATTTTGAGTATTGTTTTAATTTAAAATTTCACGATTACATTATAATCTTGTCATCATTTAAATCATTATTTATACATATATATATATTTAAAAAATATATATACATACATTAAAATTACAAAATAACACAACAATATATATATATATATATAAATATATATATATATACATAATATTTATATATATACACCTATGTATTATATATATATTATATATATCTATATTTAATTATTTAATTAATATATATTAATATTTTAATATTATATAAATATAATATTAAAATATTAAAATATATATTATATAAAAAAAATCTAACTCATAAAGTTTTTAGGGTACACGTCCCTTGGAAACTGCACGCATAAACCAAAGTTTGGGGCGACTGCTGTGTGCACAACCGACCCCATTGTTGGTGGCGTTGTGCTATGCACCGCCGACCACCAACAATGGCGACGATTGTGTTAGCAGCGGTTGCGGGGGTGTGGGGGTCGCGTTGGGCGCGGCTCCACCACATGCCTCCCATGGGGGGGAGAGGGGGAGAGGGAAGGAGGGGAGGGGGTGGGGTGAGCCCCCAATGCTCTCTTCCACATGTACCATGTTTTATTTTTTTTATTTTTTTAAAAAAACCTATGGATCTTGAAACTGTGTACTTCTCTGGTTTTTTTTAAAAAAATTGACAACATAACCCCTCAACATTAGCAAATATAATATATATATATATATATATATATATATATATATATATATATATATATATATATATATATATATATATATATATATATGAATTTATATATCAACAAAAGAAAAGAATTTGCATAATTAATTGAGGAAATCATACTTAAAATGACCATTTTCTGTCAAGAACATCATTTTTTTCTTTCCTTATCAAATTTCATTTTCAAGCAGAGGTTTTTTCCAAATTTTGAAGAAAGATTAACATGGGTTTTCTTTGCAAATCAAAGAGAGTTTAAATATTTTCAAACGACAATTAAAGTTATGTGAATCTTTTCAAATGAAAACTAATTTAATAAAAGAAAACCTGGTTCTTCCAAAAATCTTGAAAGGTTGTCAATGGTGCTTTGAAATTCTGCTTCTAATTCCAACTCCTCCTAGAATCCAACTTGCTTCTTCCAAATCCAAAATCAAAACAACCAATTCTTTTCTCCTACTTTTTTTTATTTTCAATTTTTCATCCTTTTGAAAAACTTATGAAAATAAAAAATAATAGCCAAAAAAAAAGAAAATATATATTCAACCACCATAATCAATTTTCAAAAACAAAAAAGCAAATATCTCTATTTTTCAATTTTTTTTTTCAAAATTTCTAGAAATGAAATTTAAAACCTTTTTTCTTTAATTTTGAATTTCCAACAATATATCCATAAATTTCAAAATGAATAACTTAACTTATTTCAATATAATTAATTTAATTAATCAATAAAATAAATCTAATTCAAGATTAAATTATTTATTAATTAAATTAAATCACATTTCTAACATTAAACCAGATAATTTTAATCAACAATCTTAACTACAAAAGCATGTATTTACCTTTATAGCATGCAATTAAATAATCAAAGAGAATGAACGATATTAAAGCAACTTAACTTGACTAAAACTCGACGACACGCTATGACCAGGGTGATGACTTGGCATGAAAAAACCTAGCTACTATCTCCCAATCGAATACCATTGGCCAGTGGACATGCTCAAACCTGTGAAACCAGGTGGAGTCGATGTCCTGTACCTGTCAACCTGCAAACAAGAGTACAACGAATATGCATATATAACATAATAAGACACACCGTGAAGAGGAAATCATGGAATTGTAGGGCATTCACAAGCGAGTGGTACGATATCATCCCCTTCACCAATACAGTGTAACTAACTGATGAATCTAACATATTAATTTAATCAAAAGCATGAAGCATTATTAATTCAAATATCCACTAAGCTAATCCAAAACATTTCATAATGATCACATCAAAATAAAATACCATCACATCAAAATATAACATTCACATTGCTTTACAGACAACGATTAAATAGTAACTGAGTACCAAAGTCAAAGTACTAACAAAAACACAACATAAAGGAGAAGAACATTGTTCGCACAATAGAGCAAAATGGAGGGGTATTACACCTTGTGCTCATGCGTCTTGACCCCCTTCCCAAGCCTCTTTCCTTCAAATTGTGTGGAGCATTGGTCCTACATTCATCCTTTGGAAAATTTGGTTAGTGAGGAATCATAGGATTTTTCCTAGGCATAGGATGATGGTTCAACAAGTTTGGCATAAAATTATTGGTATGATCCAAGAGATAGTGGAAGCCAAATATGAAGTGACTTTTCCATTGGAAAGAAGTGATGATGAGATTGTGAACAGATTGGGCTTGTAGGGGTTGAATTTGGTATTTGCTTGTGTAAGAAGAGGAAGGAGGGCTAAAAATAAGGTTCAAAGGGTTGGAAGATGGTTGCCTCCTTCGATAGATTTTCTGAATATTAATACTGACGATTTCTCTAGGGGTAACCCTGGGCCTGCTGGGATTGGTGGGGTTGGCAGAGACTATCATGGTTTGGTCATTTTCTTTTTCTCCATCCATAAAGGGTGGCATTCTTACAATTTTATGAAGGGTCGGCAATTCTCTGGGCTATTGAGAATGCTTGTGCCTTGGGTTGGTGAAATATTATCTGTAAATCTGATTCACAGATTATTGTTAATATGTTGCTCGAGCAAAAGGTGGTTGAAGTTAATTGGTAGATTGTGTTGGTGATTCGACAGATTTTGCAGAGGTGCTCTACATTGGAAGTGGTGTCTTTTGTCCACATTCTGCGAGAATGGAATAGGGTTATTGACGATCTGGCTAAGTGGGCTTCACAACATGAGGATGATTGGAGGATTGAGGGGTGTAGCCAATTATCCCCTCAGTATGTTCATGATTTAAAGAAGGTCATTGTTGATGATATGGAGGAATAAGATGCTAGTGGTTGCTTGGATGGTGGCTTTTGTTGGATGTTTTGGTATTTTCCTTTGTGGGAGCTCACGGGTTCCCCGATCCTTATGTATTGTTGATTTCTTGATTTCAATAAAGTTTTTACCCCCTTTATAATAATAATATTTTTTTATATAATATATTTCAAATATATTAAATTATTAAAAAATAATATATTATTAAATATAATATTATTATATTTTAGTTTATTACATAATATATTTCAAATATATTAAATTATTAAAAAATAATATATTATTATATTGTAGTTTATTACATAATATATTTTAAATATATTAAATTATTAAAAAGTATTTATATTTTTTTTTCTTATATATAATAGTTTGAGTAATATTCTTTACTTTTCAAAGTGTGAACATCCTATTTGAACTACAAACAATTTCAAAACTCAAATAAAAGACAACACTTGTGACAACAATCAATCGAAAAAATAAACAATACGTGAACTATCATTTAAATCGACAGGCCATAAGGATAATATGTAGATGCTTGATTATCAAATGGATGGGATATGAAGAGATGATAAAATAAGAGGGATGGGCCTGTCTTAAATAGATTTTCCAAGTGGAAAATGGAGGCTAAATACAAAGATGGAATAGAGTGCTAGGATTTAATTATATGAATACAATTCATAGCCATTTTACAAATGTCAAAGGAGGATGAGAGGTTCTAGATAAGTGGTGGATATTATATTAAAATTTGAGGTTAAAGGAGATGTTAGCAAGTAGGAATAATATTAGAAGATGAGGTAGAGAAACCAACATTCTCACACATGTGTGAGCATGGAGGCAACATGTGTGAGGATAGAAGTTGGGATGAGTCAAGATTAAGGGGTGAGGTGGAGGTCAATATGTCTCCAAATTAGCATGCTCACACATTTTTAAGAAAGGAGTGGATGAATAAGAATTCTCACACATGTGTAAACAAGGAGTGGGATAAACAAGCATGCTCACATATGTGTAAGAATAAAGTAGTATGAACAAGCATGCTCACACATGTGTAAGAATTTGCAGTGGGATGAACAAGCATGTTCACACATGTGTAAGCAAGGAGTGGATGAATAAGCATGCTCACACATGTGTAAGAAAGGAGTGGGATGAACAAGCATGCTCACATATGTGTAAACATAGAGTGGGATGAACAAGCATGCTCACGCATGTGTAAGCATGGATTGGGATGAACAAGCATGCTCACACATGTGTAAGCACAGAGTAGGATGAACAAGAATTCTCACACATGTGGGAGCATGGGGGAATTGAGGGCACATGGAAGAAAGATAATTGTTGATACTTTGATCTATATGGATGCACTGAGATTAAAAGGCCAAGGGTTAGTGATGATGTGGAATATTATTAGAAAAAATGTTAAGGGTGAATTAATTAGTTACCTAAATCAATCAATTAAGGATTAATTAATTGATCTAGTTAGAAGAATTGAGAGCTAAGGTAATTGATTTAATTAATTAACCTTGCAAAATAAATGAATGGTTAAGGTAATTAATTAAATAATAGCATATTTAATTAATTTACAAAAAACTAGTGTGAAGAAATGGTGGTGATTTTGGGTTGTCTACACAAAGCTTCACATATTATTTGTGAAGGAAAATAATCCACTTTCACAAATATTTGAGGGTAAATAAATTAGTAATTATATTATATAGGGCACATTGATAAGTGTATTTAGAACAACAACTAGGGTGAAGTAAGATTCATTATTTATATTTGTGAAGTTAGTTTGTATAAATTGAATTTAAATTAGTAAATATGAATACACTACCATTAACTCAATAATAACCCTAGAAATCTTATGAATATTATAATATAAACAAGGGTGTCTCAAGAGATTCAATATAAGACAAAATTTATAGAGTTTAAATATGTATCCATATATTCCCATAATAATGTTCATAGTGCTAATCAAAAACATATTTTGAAAAATATAAAAAACAAGTATATGAAATACAAATGATAACACACCAAATTTTTAATCCAAATATAACATCAATGTTTCCACATTTGTACAACACTTTTATTCTTAAAGAGATTCATAATAATAAATTATTGACATTGCTACCTATACATAATGAAGTAATGATGGATAGTTCCACAGTAGGAACTAATTTTTATGATGGTTTTTTTGACCCTATTGAGATAAACCCATTACTAATTGAATACAATTGATATATTTTCATTTTAAAGGCTGGTACAATCTCTTTCCTAATGCTCCACTAACTCTCCTTAACTTTAATCAACACATATTCTAACCTAATTAAAAACTCCCATAAAAAAGGTATGCAAAGCACAAAAGAAACCATTTCTCATTTAACCCATATTATAAGCTATGTAAATGAAAGTTTTTGACATGGTATTAATATATAGAGTTCAAATGTAAATGTCAATCACACTCAAAGATACATTTTATTAGTGCACATAGTTATTGGTTCCAAAATCCCTAAAGGTAAGCCTCTTCCCGAGTGCTATGGGTGTCAAACTTAGGGCAAGCCCTTCAACTTTATGATCAATTATGACCACTTTGGACCAATTTGCTAAGGTGGGTAAGACCTTCTTCGACTTCAATATTGACTAGACCCAAGGGATCTTCCTTAGACATATCTTGAATAGGATTAAACACAATTGAAAATAGAAAATTGGATATTTTTGTATTAGTACCAAGTGTATTCCTAACCCTAAAATTTTTCACTAAGCCAATGACTAATCCACTACTATAACTTTGATTAAGCTAACAATCACATCAAAACATCACAATAATATGTGGGTATGCACAACATGATTATTTAGGATGATTACAATTTAAGGATCACTAAGGATGGTTTCCTTGGTTATAATGTTAAATCATGAAGTGTATACAAACTACTTCCTACTTCTAATCTATTGGTGAATGATTTTTTTAGTTTAGGTGCATAGTGGATCATTTCTTCTAGAACCAATTCCTAATCCATCAGATTATAGTCACACACACTAAGAAATAGAACACATTAAAATAAAAAAGAATATCACATGTGTATATACCTGTACCACAAGTATGATATTAAACAAATCAACATACTTAGTAATCCGTCCCCATACTATAAAAACCTATATTTAATAAATAAATGGCCATTACAAAGCTTAAAATATATCTTACAATGTTGTGGCATTCATTAAATATATATTACATTCATAATAGCACATATGATAAGAGGAAACCTTAAAATAGAATCCCTAAAGATCTAAAAATGGAGTCATGAAGACATTGAGTTACATAATCATTTACAATATTAACCTCCTTGTGATTTAAATTAGATGTTTCTCAAATAAAAATTAAACATGGAGGAGTTAAAACCCTAGAATCTCCTTTGCACTTGTAGTCGAGTGGAAACCCAAAATGGTTGACCTTTTTTGGAAAATGAACTAACATGTATACTGCTTTGTCAATTGCCCTATCACTTTGGGAATCAAGGAAGAACTAGAATTCATGAGTGAGTCATGCTAAACAAGCTTATATCCTATGAAATCTATTGAATAAGTCCAATATGGAATAAGAATGAGGGCCATAAGGAGCTAGAACTCAACCACCACATTAATTATTGTATGGTTTGCCTTCATCCTCCACTACTAAAAGTACATGTAAATATGTGCCCTTAAGATTAAAAATTATTTCTAGGTAGGAAAACCCTCTTGGAGTAGTTGTGGCATCAAATATCGTCATTAATGGCGGCATGGGTCATGTAAGGAGGTAGGTGGGAGTGAATAGTACAAAATAGAGGAGTTGAGGAGTTTCAAGGTTATTGGGGATCATGGATCAAAGATACCTTTAATCTATACTAGTTTTTAGGGATTGAGGATCAAGAGCACATCATACCTCATTCCTAAAGCATGAAAATAAGAGTATTTCCACATTGTCGACTATGAAAAGATACATGAAAGAAGATATCAAGACTCAAGGGTCTTGAGGATACTAAGGAATTTATACAAGGCATACAAATAAATATAGGTCTAAACTCATGAATCCAATAAGGTAATGTATAGTGAGAAACACCAAGGACCAAGAGTTGAGGATACTTAATAACTCATGACAAAAGTACCATCTTAGAGGTATTCTTGCATCTCTGACTTTGAAAGATATATAGAAATAAATATTGAGATTCGAGGATCGGGGATACAAAGGAACCAATACCATAAGGCATGTAAGTAAAGGGATGACAAAAAATATGACTCCAAAAAACAACATAGTAAAAAGTATCAAGAATCGAGGATTGGGGATATGACATACCTCATGCCACAAGGGATGCAAATAAGAACATGATCAAATCTATGACTTTGAAAGGTAACTTAGTGTAAAGTGTCAGATTTTAGGGGTTTGAGGAAAATAATTTTGATAAGAGAATGTATAAAATTTTAACAAGATAAAGAGGAAAAGATGGGGATCAGAGGAAATGTGTGGCATGATGAAAAAATATTAAACGTTAACATTTAGCATAGTCTTTGGAATTTAAATAAATAACCTCCACACTTGAATTTTTTGGGACCTTTACAATTTCTAATACATGATAGGCACATGGGGGATGAAGAGCGGGGACACTTATGCAAACATGTGATCAAACAAGACCCATATAAAGACTTCTTAGATTGGCTATATATGATGATAATAATAAGGCCATGATTAATGCATAAGAGGGTCATGACCTAAGCATAATTTATTCATAGTCAAATTAAGTGCCAACACATTTTATATAAATAATTTATTAATAATTTCAAAATAAATAAATTATATAGCTATTTTCATGTTCTCTTTTATATAATGTAAATAATCTTAACGTGACAAGTTACCTTAGATGAGGTGGGCCTTAGTCCTTCAATCTTTATCTTATATAATTGAAGCTTTCAATTTATAATTTATGTAGGTTGTCATATGTCCTACCTTCTTTCCTCTCGATCTCCTTGGGCCTCCCAATCTATCTTCACACTTACCCTCATTAAGTGGTTTAGTCCAATTTTAGTCTACATTCCATAATCCATTTCATTTCTCATTTTTATCCTAATGATGGATCACAAAGTGTGATCCAAAATATTGATGTAATTTTTTTTTACATATTTTACTTCAAAAATATTCTAAATCAAATAATAATTAAGGCATTTGAAAAGGAGTTCAAATTTCAAGGCATGTAAGATATATATGTATTCTAAGGAGCTTGGAGTGCATTTTAGAGATCTTAGAGTGCATGCACATTATTTCATACAAAAATATTGACAATTTTTTTAGCCATTTAAGATGAATCTTATAAGTAATGAATAATTTCTGCTAAATTCTATAAAGGGAGAAGAAATCCAATTCTTAAAAATAATTGCTCAAATTTGTACAATTTTTTTTATCAAAAATATTGTACGAGATAATATACATACTCTTGAAACTCTATTAAATTCTCTCCAAACTCACTAGATTGAATATACACCTTTCATGTTTGAAAATTTGTATAACTTTAGTGAACACCACTCTCTAAAATTACACCATAGGAGAAGTAGTAAAATAATTGATGTTATATTATTTTTAACCAAAAGAAGACACATTTGAGTTCATCGTAGCCCACATGTAATCTCATCAAATTGAAATATCTACCACAAATTGATGAGAGGCATTTACATTCCATTTTATCCTATATTTTAGACATTTTAATATACCTTAATACCCTATTTCATACTCCATTTTCATTACATATCATGTAACTTTACCACCTTTATGTTGTATATGATTCAATATAAATAAGGGATGTTAATATCATTTTTAGGTAAAATAAAATAAAATAAATATTAGATTGTATTTGCTAGCCTTTGTTATCATTTTAGCCTTGGAAAATAAATCTTGAAGCAGGCTATTGGAGGAGAAAACAAACATCATGTAGTCATGAATACACTTGGTAGCAAATAATTTCACTTGTTAATCTATTTTTAAGTAGTTATTTTTTGTGTTGGATATTAGTTATTTTGTTATAATAGTTGGTGATTTATTTTACTCATATGGTATAATATAATATGTATTATTTTTTGTTGCAAATAATTAAGTTGTGATGGTCATAGGCCAAAAAAATAGTTATTTCATGGAAAATAAATTCGTATATTTGTGGCTAATTTTATTCCAACTCGCAAGCCATGTAAAATAAGTAAAAAAATATTATTTACCTTATTTATTATATGTCTTGAGGAGGCTAGAGAATAGGGTAGAAAATAGGAAAGCGAATATGAGAGAAGGCTAGAAAATAACACTACTAAAATGTAGCAACAATATGGACTTGGACAAGGTTAGCTCCCTGCATGAGGAGGATGACGAGGGTAAGGATGTTTTTAATATTAATAAAGAAAATATTGTTGATGTTTTGGGAGCCACCAAAGAGGGTTCCATTATTTTCTATAAGATTTTTAAATGGATTTTCCATGAACTTAATATGACAAATGTGAAAGTGTGTGGTGTAATGAGCAAAGCGGAGGATTCCCATGTTCAAGATCAGATTGATGATATGATGAATTCCTTGAAAATTGTGGCGGAGGAAACATTTCTGATGAAACCAAATCTTGAAGGAAGAGTCTTCACCTTGGAAAACCACATTGAAAAGTTATATGATAACATGGATAAAGGAAGGGAGGGGAACAAATTAGGGTTCAATATCAAATCTATTGGTATTACTTCCCCTATGGACAGTGTCAAAAATGATAAGGAGGTTGATGATAATGGTGTTGATGGCAAGTCTATGGAAGGGGAGGTGCTTGGTAATAAGGGTGGTGAGGAGGGTTTTGTTTTGATTAGTGAGGTTAAATCGGGTGGGCCTCGGGTTAGGACCCATAACAAGACCAAAGCTCAGGCAGGTGCTCCTGTTAAAAAATTATCTGTTGTTGGGGATGAAGGCCTGAAGAATGTGGCATGCGATGTGGAGGTTGTTGATATCCTAAAAAATATGTAATGTTGTTGGGTGGGGTCCTACTTTTTTGCTGAATTTTTTCTGGTGTTTTGTTGTGGTTGGGTTGATATGCTCTAGTTGATTTTATCTTTCATTTCAATTGTTTTTTTGTGTGAAGGGTTTTGAGCCCCTTCAAAACCCATTTTTTTACCTCTAATCAAAACAATAGAAAATAACACAAAAGTATGAGAAAAAATGTAATATTTTTCTAAACAAATACAATAGCTCAAGATTTGAGAGAGGTTTGGTAGTTTCTCAATCACCTCATGGATTGGGAGGAGGGCCCACTCTTAGGAAATGATGGTGATATTTTTTATTTTTTAATATTTCTTGTTATCATTTCATTTTAGTATTGTGTGATTAAATTATAAACTACACAGTTTTTTATTCATATGTATCGTAATAATTTAGTAAAGTGTATTTTAGATCTAGTAAATTAGTTTAAATTATTTTTTAGTACATTATTTTATTTTAAATCAGTTTCAGAAATCTGCATAGTTCCTATGGTAGCCCACACAATTCATTTAACAAACTGTTCCAACAACATGCACAATTTTTAGCAAAATTCTTATAGTAGTTTTAATGAATGTTTTTATTTTTTTAGTTGCATTCATCCACAATCACCTCACTACCTACAAACCTTGCAAATATGGTTACTATGCCTTTCATAAGTTCATGCCCCAGAATTGATTGACACGTAAAGCAAATTAAAATTTTATTATTAAACATTAAATCTACCACAATATTTACCCTAATTTTGGCCTATCATAAATTGTTCTATTTATATTATTATATTTTTGTTAAAATATTGATTGAATATTTTTATTAAAAAACACCGTGCATTGTCACACATTATAGTTGACATGTCATAGGTTGACATATGAATTGAATGAATGTGTAACCAAAATATTTAATGACACTAGATAATCTAAGTATATATTAATATTTTATATTTGATAAAATATAATATTTTGTATGTTGTAGTTACAAACCATCTAATAGAAATTTAAAGTTAGTAATTATTTAATGATTATAAATAATGGATTAATATTATTTTAAAATCATTGTTATTAGAGTGAAAGACATGTTATTTAAGAGCATATCTAATGAAGAATTCATGTTTCTATATGAGAGAAAAACCCTCGATGCCATAGAAGTGGCCCAAGATAGCCTTCACACAATTAAAACTAAGAAGAACAAGGCTATGCTTATGAAATTGGATTTGTTTAAGGCATGTGATCATGCTAGCTCTGGCTTTATCTATGTATATTGTTGATCCACATTGGTTTTTATTTATAAATGGTGAATTGGATTATTGGTTGTGTGACCTTTATTTTTTATTTTGATAAATAGATTTGCATCATATGTTTTTAGTACTTATAGGTATTTGAGGCAAGGTTGTGTGCTTTATCCACTACTTTTATTATATATTTTTGAGGCCTTAGTAGGACTCTTATTACTACAAAGTGTAATGGTGAAATCAAAGGCATATTGGCAAGAAAATCTATTTATATTTCTCACCTCCTCTTTATGGATGATGTGCTAGTATGTTTTGATGATTTTAGGAGATATCTTACTAAATTAAAAGTGATTCTTGACTTATTCTATGTGGCCATTAGAATAGTGATCAACATGCAAAATTCATTCATTTCCTTCAATTAGATGGGGGTACAAAAATAGAGATGGGTACTTTAATGTTTTTAAAGTCAACATTTAGATTCACATTATGGCTTAAGTACTTGGGATTTTTATTTAAACATAAGGTAAAAATGATTAGCTTTGTTGATAAGAGGATTTTTTTGTGTACAATAGGGGAGAGGATCTGGTAGTTGTGCACCCTAACTTCGCGCTTCTAATTATCCTACTTGGAAATTTCAAATCACTCCCAATTTTTTACAGCAGCTTACTTGGCAAGTCCCCTGCTTATAACTAAGGTTTCAGGGCCATATCATCAAATATGATGCCACATCAGCATGCTTTTTGTCAAGGTGTCCAAAAAGGCCCAAAAAAAAAGTGAGACCAATACTTGTGAATTCACAACATGTTTTATTGAGCGCTGATGTGGAATCACATGATTGGTTGCTTTTTAGATCAAAGGAATACATTTTGTTTAACTATGGGTAGTTATCATCAACACTAACAAATTTAAAGTCACAACTATTAGTCCAATATTGATAAAAATATTGGCCATTATATTAACAACTACTATCACAACTATTGAAACATGCTCAGGTACTGGGTCCTCTCCCCTAGATGGTTTTCATTGGGGGTTGTCTAGATTTTAGAAGTTATACTTGTCTAATGAATTGCATTGGTTCATATTCAATAGTTTCTTAGAGAAAATGAGGAATATTTTTTTTAAATTGATTTGGGTGGGGAAGAAATAAAAAATATGGGATACCTATAGTTAACTATTTTCTTTAGCCAAGTTAAAGGATGAAGGGTGATAGGTTTAAAAAATACCCCTCCTTTTAGTGGAGCTCCTATTGTTAAAAGGTTTCAAAAGCTTACTATAAAAGGGGAATTTGGAATCAAATCATAACTTAGAAATATATTGTGCTTCTCATTGTTGAAGAATGGATTAAAATATTGGTAAAAACTACTCAAATTATTCTATTATGTGAAAAGATATGGTTCATTCCTTTCCTATTATTAGGAACTAGTTGAATTGGAAGTTGGATAAAGTAGATAGGATTAGAGTTTGCATTGAATCACTAGTGGGGTGTAGAAATGCACATATTTTTGAAGAATTGATCCTACAAAAAATTTTGGATGGTCATTATTACTATGGCTCATGTCATGGATTCTTCTACCACTAGTGTGTAGCAACAAGGTTGAAACTTTACTAACACTCTTTATTTGTTTAACAAATTCGATGGGATAATTGTGTGGTATATGTGGGGAGACTAAATTATATCCATTTTTGTATTAGTGTGGAAAAGGATGAATTAGTTTGGTCTATAATTTTTTCTTAGGGGGAATAAACTAATATATTGGGGTACAATGTGTGTTTTCTTATATATGGTCTATGATCTTTACCCTTGGTGGTTGAAGTGTTAAATTTTGAAAGCTAAAAGCACCACTAAAGACTATTTTTATGCTTTAAAGAAAAAGGCCTTGACCTAAGAAGTGTTAAGTAAATAAGCTGGTAGGATCCTAGGTAGTATTATTTATATAAGATAGGTTTGGATACCATTGATCATCTATTAGTTTCTTGTCCTTAATTAGTTAAAGTTTGGATGGAGATGGAGGGGTTGACTAGTTTGAGGAATACTTAGATCAAGATTATATTTGAGTGTTTGGATAAGTGGTGTTAGCAAAGTGACTTAATTTTTTTTGGCTTTTCTATTGATTATCTCTTAGGGTATTTGGTTGGCTTGAATTTTTTTATTTTTCAAAATTGTTTGATTCCTAAATTTTAATGCTCTTCCCAAATATATACCATTTTTGAAAAAAATAACTCCCTCAAAAGATGAGAACCCAGAGGAATTTGGTCCACCCTCCCATATTGAGGATTGGTGCTTGGGGTTTACTTTGACTAGGATAACCAAATTTTACCTAATAATTATGGGGTTGGAGGTATTTTGTATCTCAACTTGGTTCATTTTATCATATTAGGGCTAGTCTAGGCAAAAGCACAAACAATTTACTAAGCTTATGGCAATAAATAATTCTATGAAATTGGTTGTGGACGACGAGGTTAAAAATATCTAGGTCTTTAGTGGTTTAGATGTGATCACAAAATAGTTCAATGGGGTAATATATAATTAAAAATTTAAATATCTCTCCATTATAAATTCATATTGATAGGATGACCTTCTCTCATGTGTATAGGTATTACTAGTTATTAGAGATTTTGGTACTAATAGTTATTTTACCCTACCAATCAAGTCATTTTCTCATTTTTGGTCTTTTATTTATGTGAGGCCTATTTTCTCTTTCAATATCATTCACACTTTATGCATTAAATTGGGATATGGATACTTGTAGACTTGTGCATTCATATTTTGGTTTTAAGTATCATGATAGAATAGTATAGTTTGTACCTAGATTATTATGATTAGATTGACTCACCTTCATGATTATATTATTTTGAATTAAATTATTAGATGTATTATGATCAATCATTGTTATGCACTCTTGTTTAACATGTAATTATGACTAGATAGGTATATCCATATCAGACTAATACATTGATATATTTTATTTTGATATGAGAGATTATTTATTATATTTACATGGATGTGATTAGATTAATGTAATTAGGTTATAAGTATGTCTATGATGCTTAAATCAAACATATTTTAAATAAAACTAGAAAGAAATATTATAATTATATATAGATGATGAGCTACAAATTTGGAATGAATTATTAATAATTTCTATGTTGGATTTAAATTAATACAAATATAATCATGATATGAACTACTAAGATGAATGGTGATAGTTATATAGATTAGTAATATTGTTATCATATAGGAATAATTTTAATCATCATCACAATTGTTTTAGCTATTTTCTTTGGATGTATTTGATGGTCGTCTCAAGTGTGCAAGTAATTAAAAAGTTACCAATAGAAAAAACAGGAGATCCTCTACAACCTAGCTATGTTTTTCTTAGTTGTACCATGGTCCAAAGTCCATAAGTGTATTAAGACCCCCTTTTGTGTTAAATATTACATAACTTAATTATATTTCTTATTTTAATTATTTTAGTAATATATTTAAGTTATGATAAAGTATATTATGTGTGTTCAAGTGTCTCCTTGAAGTGCAATCTTGGACTCACACTTGTAGTGAATTTTTAAAGGGATTAAAATATTATTTGTCTTTATTTTTATGTGAAAATAGCTCCCCATGAAATCACCTATAAGGTAAGTATCTTGTATGATATGAATGTTGGGATTTAGAAAAAAATTGGATTGGAAGTAAGATATGACTAAAAATCTGAGAGATTATGAGTAGACTTGTCATCTCTCAATCTCTCCTTCCTTGTGTTGGAACACCTAAATTTTGAGTCTCATTTCATGTCTTAGCCAACTTTTCCCAAAATTATAATTGATCTGGACATCTTATAGGGCTTACATTTCTTAGCATCAATGGATATATCATAAAAAATTAGGTTTGATTGTCTTTTGATTTTTTTTAAATTCACTAAGGGGCAAAAGTTATGCCCATGCAAGTTTATGTCTTCCATTTGGATCAAGCCATCTTCCCCGCAAGGTGCAATTTAGATGATTTCTCCCACAATGATGTAGAATAGTAGGGTTTTTCCACCCCAAGGTTTGAAAGTGAAAAAATGACCAAGTGTTGGTTTTGTGAGATTTCCTTTCTCAATTGGACTTCCATTGTCTAATTTGATCATTTAGTTCACTTGCCTTTTTTCTGTATTGTGGGTTGGATAGGCCCATCTTGCCTCAATGCTGACATAATCAGACTTTGAAGGTTTTTGAAAATGATGCTCACCTTTTCATGAGAACTTGATTGGTTCTAATAGAAATTTTTGTGTGGGGTGGATGTAGAGCAAGATTTCATGAGTGCACATGGACCTCATTTTTTTGTAAGTTTTTTTTTGTAGGAATTTGGTTAGCTACTAATTTTCGGGTTTTAGCTACTAAACTAAATGTGTTTCTTGACCAATGCATATGGGTTTTTTCACCTAGTGTTGATGGAGGTGGAAATCTTGCAATGTATTTATGGTCACATCTTCCATGAAAACCTCTCAAAGTTTTGAAATTTTGACACTATGCAGTATCAAATTTCACATGAACTAGGTTTTGAGTCCAATTACCTAATGCCACATGTCATTTAAAGAGAACCCTTGGAGCCACATCAAAAATCTAAAATTTAGCTAAGTATGAAACTACAAAATCTTGTGCATCTTGAAGAAGGTTTTAATGGGTACTTCTAAATATGATTTGATCCAAGTTTTGATGAAAAACAAGAAAGTTATGGAAATAGAGACTTTCAAGTCCATCAGAACGTTTATGGGTTAGATGGGTTCATCTAAACTTGCAGGTTTGGGCATCTTAATTGAAATTTATTTTGTGCACTTACAAATAACTTTTTCATAGGTGCACTTGGAGGTTATTTTCCTACATAAGCTTTCAAAGTGAAAAATTGGATAAGTTAATTTTCAAAGATTAGGGATGGATGATACCTCATGACCCATACCCTTGTTGGGAGTCAGGGGTGACAATGAATTCATCCCTCTAGGAATGCATATAAGAACAAGCTTGAACATGTGATCCTAATGTGGTAGTCTAGTGAAAAGTGTCAGGGACCAGGGTTTAGGAATACCAAGGAGAAGGTATTTGGGTAAATGGATGGGTGAAACCATTATTTTGAAAGTTAACTTATTGTGAAGGATTAGAAAGTTGGGCTTGGATAAAAAATATGCCATTGAGTCAAATTTTGAAACTCTAACAAAGGCAAGGGAAAAAGTGGGGAATAGATGAAAGGGATGTCATGAAGGAAAAATCCAAATTTCTAACAAGGAAAATGGGTTAAGGTGGGGAATGAAAAAAAGGAGAGCCTTGAGAAACATTTGGAGGAGTCATATTTGTGTTTGGATTGTGTTCTACATTAGTTTCCAAATAGTTTGGGATTGTCATCTTCATCAATATGACCTAGAATACTTGAATTGATTGTGGTATATTTCAACATTGATGTGGGGACACTTGAGTATAATTTAGAAACATCACACTTCATATTTCTTCCCTCATCTTCCTTTTTGGAATGAGAATAAATCCTACATATATTCTTTGTTTTGTTTCTTCTTAATGGGCTAAATGGTGTTTAACATTATTAGATCATCTTCAACATCAATTTCAAGCACCTATCATCATTGTAGGAGACTCTACTTTAAGAAGAGTTTGAATAGTTTTTCTTCTTCTTCTCTCTTTTAGGGAGGAGTTTTGTTTCATTGGGTCTTCTCCTTTTCTCCACTTTATGAGATATTGTATTGTACTTGGGTACCTCATCGAGGCTATTTTTCATGACCTAGTTTATAGAGCTCACCTAAGATATTCTTAATGGGGTGTTAGTGTAGGCTTTAATCTTTCTTAGGAGTGCTAAGGATCTATGTTTCTATTCTTAGCCACTTTCTATTATTAGCTAGCCATGTTCTTTTTCTAGCTAGATCTAAATTAAGTGGTTATATGCCTATTTTTAGGCACCACTACTTTTAAGTGATTGTTATGTAATCCATATTATGAGTTAATTTATTATTACCTTTATCTATTGCTTTGTATATTTTTTGTTTTCAATCTCATAGGTATGAGCATGCAATTTTTCATCTTACGTGGCTCACTAGTACATGCATTCATTCTAATGATCTTGGCGATTTCTTAAAATAGGTGTTTGTGCCATTGTAGTAGTGATGAGAAAGGAAAAAATCTTTTTTTTAATATTGTTGGCTGGGGTTGGATATTTTATACTTGTGATTACTATAAATATTTTCTTAAACCTTTATTCTATGGCACTTAATTTCTTACAACTAGGTAACTAGGGCTCTTTCTTTATATGCCATGTGCATCTAAATGATTAATGTTAGTAATATTGGGCAATGACATATAGACATATAGAGAACAAACAAATTAATTTAGGGCATATAGTGGTATGTATATGGAGATAAATTTATGCATGTGGGTTAAATTGGGCATCTCGACATTACTAGATATAATATCTCAAAATTAAAAAAATTCATACAAGAGCATGTTCACCTGAGCTTGAATAGAGGTTATCATTAGGATTTATGCATCACATTAAATAGTTTGTATTCAAGAATTTAAATAGTATCAAGGTTGGTATCATAGTTAAGATATGGAAGAGTGTGTGATTTTATTATAGTAAGAAAAATGAATCCTATTGATATATTGAGTAACTTCATTCATTTTTAATTTTATGTGTAGATGAAAGTGTTTGTGAAGCATAAAATTTTACAATTTTTGTGATCTTTATAAATGAAAAAATAATTTAGATATATAAATAATTGCATTAATAGGATGTTGAAGTCAAGATTCATTTACAAAAAATCAAATTTGTTAAAGGGAAGCCTATCAAAAATTACAACTATACATTTCACACTCAAATGCAAACAATGATCTTTATATTGAGATTGATAAATAAAATAATCCAAATATCTATTTTGTGAAATATTTTCATTCCCAAAAGCAAGGAACATTATACTAATAATTGCAATCATGTACTTTATCTTATCTTTAATTTTTTTTTATTGAAAAAAAATATTTATGAAGAAAAGGTTGCCGTTAGAAATACAAGAAATAAATGTACAAAATAGACCAACAAATATTACAATAAAAAATACATTTACAATCGATATTTTTTCAAGAAGACTACAAAACAAGGTTGAAACATCCAAACCAAATGAACAAAAACCCAAGCAACAATCAATTTTGCAAAAAACGATCTTAATCCCTACACTATACAAAATTTAATTTTGCTCAATAGTTGCTCAACTTGCAATTTGGTTTGTTGAATCTAGAGATCTATATTGAAATTATTCATAGCCATGATTTGGAGGAGAGAAAATAAGGTAGCAAGCCGATAAAAATATTAGATTAAATCCTTACAAATACAAATTATCAATTATTATTATTGTTATTAAAGATAAATTTACATCTGTTTCTCCATATATGCAACAAAATGACATGTCTAGCACCATCAAAAATAACATTAGCATGTAACTATCCCCAAGAAGAGATTATTTCCAACTTAGCTTGTGATAAACAAATAACAAGGAAATCATTAAACATGTCATTACACTATTTTTTAACAAATTGGCAACCCCAAAAAATATGCTTCATGTTCTCATGCTTGTGATAAAATGGACAATTAATCGGCTGGAACATAATACACTTCAACCTGTCCCTAATGGGAAGTTTGAAGTGTAGTATCTTCCAGGCAATTAATTGAGCATCTAAATTAATTTTTGATCTCCAAATTTGAGTAGTTAATTTTGACCAAATTTTTTTACTGAACATATAGTTTCATTTAAAATTCAAGTGAGAGAGAAAATTAGGAAGTAACTACAAGTATATCTTTTTGAAAGGAAGAAAATTGGGGTGGATTATATTCTTGGGAGATAGAAACCACAATCTTCCTCACTCTCATTCAAGGACAAACCCTAGATATCTCAACCTTAAGTATGCTAAGGAGAAATAGATCTTGCAATTTAGGGTTGTCCTAGGATCTGATTGTAAACTAATTAGGGTTTCACCACCAAGCTAGGGCTTGGAAAGACTAATTAAATGTAATGTGTAATGCTTAACCCTAATATGATGCAAGATCTAACTAAATAACCTAAAAATGTATGCAAAAGAAAATAAAAAGTTGCAAGATGAAATGTGTGTACTTGGAAATTTGTAGAAGACTGGAATGAGCTTTGAAACATTAAAAATCCTAGAATTTTGGCCTATTAGGACTCATATGCTAGTATGGGCATATCAATCCCAGATCTGGTTTCTGATCTGGTATAGGTTTTTGGAAAAAGGGTATCTGGAATTTCAAAGATCTAGAAAAATGCCTGTAGTGGGACCCATATGCCACTTCTGGTGTATTAGTTTTGTTCCACTTTTTTGGGAATTGAAAGTTCAAACCTATACTCCAATCTCTATTCTTCCCTTACAAATTGATTTTTAGATCTGAATCTATAAAAATTCCTACAAAACAAAATATAGACTTGATTTGTTTATGGGGGTTTGCCTCAGTCAAAACCCTACTTTGGTAATTAAACCTTGACAGAAACAATGAAACATGGATGTAAATAGAAATATAAGCCCTAACCTTAAGTGTGTCTAAAATTAGGTAATGTGAAATGCAATGCAACCCTATTCTAATGTGCTAGAATGAGATGCATGAATGAAACATGAATATTAATGACATACTTTGAGAGATCTCAAATCACCCAAATGATCCCTAATAATGCTTTTACCTTCCTTAGGTTGTATGTAGAGTGATAATGGAGGATGGAATCACTTAGGAAATAAGTCATTAGCTTGGCTTGATGGCTAGTTGCATCTCCCCAACCTAGAATCCATCGTGATTCACCATATACAACCATGATCAACCCTTGACAATGCTAGATCTTGAATGAAAGTGAGCTTTAAGACCTAGAAAAACATTTTTATGTTGCTCCAAGAATTTAAATTTACTTTCTTTTGAAACTTGAATGCTCTTGTGAAAGAATGTTTGAAGACTTTGAATGCTTGGATCTTGAAAATTCTCTTAGAAAATTCTTCCTTAGATGATATAATGACTTAGAAGCTTGCTTATTTAGGTATTTACACCTAATTTACCGTTATTTAGATCTCAAAAGCCGACATCAACCAAAGACTTGAATTAAAAAGGTGAATTTCTCACTCAAACCTTAAAAAATTCCCAAATGGGACTCATAGGCCCAAGGTGGCATATGAGTCCCACCCTAGATTTTCAGGGTGGGTTGTTAGAAATTTAAGTTCTTTTGATGATTTTGTCAAGTTTTTAGCTAAAATAAGCCTCGAGATCCAAAATAAAGGGTCTTAGGGGCCTATTAATGATGACTTAAAGAGGTATTTAATGCAAGGGTGCTAAAAATAGGTCTAAATTAAGTGTGAAATTGCACTATTTTCAAAAGCATACAATTTTCTACATTGCACTTTTTTAATGGAAACAATAAAAAAGGAAAAGATGAAATCCATAACCAATATTTGAAGAAAGTGGATTGGATAGGGGTACATATTTTTATAGACAACTCTAGCAACACCAAGGACTACATGAAAAAAAAGAACTCTTTATATTTGTTTCTTATATTGAAATGAGTTTTTAACAATGTCATCGTAACTAGCTCATTGTATGAAAATACCAAAGGTATCTGATATTGCAAACCCCTTTTTTAAACATGAGATAGGACTATTTTAGAAAGCTTAAAGCAAGGGATTGTCCCTTAGAAAGAATATGTTTGTTCCACCAAATAGAAGAGGTGGAGAAGTTGAAGCCATGTTGAAGAGAGTTTCCTCTCCATTTTAAGATATGACAAACATGTTACCAAGCCTTCCAAATAGACTAAGGGGAGGTGAAGCCTTGATTGAGAAAAATGAATCATGAATAATTTTATCTAACCATCGTATTGGTTGTCATTTTCCTTTGACTAAAGCAAGATTAATTTGATACTATATAAGGATCTTGCATGGTTCACCCCCTTTCATAGATCTAATAATCCATTTAGATGCCAAACAAATCCCTTGTGTTCTTAGATCTATGAGCCCTAAACCACCTTTAGGTTTTGGCTGAATATAATGAGATCATGATGTGGATATATATCCTAGATTACCATCCCATTTAGCCCATGGAATATTTGAATAGTTTTGATTAAGTTCATATAACCTTTTTTAGAAGGCATCCAATATTATCAACCGAAGATTTTATTCTTGAGTTTATTAAGATACCAATTCCACATATCAAAAAGTGAAACCCCAATACCAAAGGGTATTTTGAGGTACCTCATAATTTCCCCATGTTTGATTTGTTTCTATTCCTTGGGAATCCATTGGGGGATAGACCCAACTTGAACCATCAAGAATTTTGTATTATTATGTCCTAGTTTAAATCCTAAAACATCACGACACAACTCCAATATGTCCATAACATTAGAAATATCTTTTTCAAAATTCTATAAAAAATAATAAACTGACATTTTCATAATGAGAATTAATTACAACACTATGAGGAATATAAATTACTAAAAAAGACTTGCTTGCTAATGGAAATTTAAAGAAGATAACCCATAGCATCAATCATAAGAACACAGAGGTATGGAGCTAAAAGAAATCCTTGTCAAACTGAACTTTGATAATATTAATCTAAGCATTAGCATCTTAAAAAACATTTGAATATATGCTCAAACTTTAGGACCAAAACCCAACCATTGAAGCATATTGAGAATAAGTCTCCAACAAACTCTATCATATGACTTATCAAAATCAAGTTTAATCAAGATAGAATTTTGGCACATTTATTGAGCCCATTCACAAGTTTCCCATGGTAACATGATATTATCAAGAATATATTTTCCATCAATAAAGCATGTCTGCTCAATTATAATAATTACTTACTCCATTGGTTTTATCTTGATAGCCAATTCTTTTGCAAAAAGAATGTATGAGGTATTAAGTAATGTGATAGGACACCAACCCAAGATGGTGTTGGAAGTGGATTCACTCTGAGAGGGGGGGGGGGTGAATCGGAGTGGAATAATTTTAAATTTTGACTTTGAAAGCATAATGAAAATTTTACTAATTTTAACCCAATGTGACATATTTGTTTAAGCAAGTGAACATTCACACTTTAGATCAGATTGACATGAAACTTGACTAGCATTTACAACCCGTATTAAAAGCATCATATGATATTATTCAATCAAATATTTATGAACAATCTTGTTGTGTTTTATGAACAGAACTATAAAACTTCATAAAATGCAACTTTGTCTTTCTTTTGACAAACTTTTGAGCATTCATATAATGAACATAAAATACAAATGTAAATTCACTTTATGAAAGAATTTTTGCATCAGATTTTCACAATCTAAATTTGCATGACAAACTTGAAAAAATTGACTTTAAACTTTTAAACAACCTTAAAGTATCAGAGCATTGACCAACTGAAAGAGCACAATAACATAAATGACTGAAACAAAGATTATGCAAGATAGACACAAATCACACAAATGAGAGACACATAAATTATTGAGTGGAAAACCCTCCTGGGGTAGAAAAACCACTCCTAAATTGTCTTACTGGCTTAATTTCAAAACCATTGCTTACAATGCCTTATAGGCTAATTTCTGAGCACCTACTCAAGGAGCACCAACCCCTCATTTAGAGACACAAATATCAAGGAGCACCAACCCCTATTTATTTTACAAAATTACAATAACACAAAGTATCTCTCTGTTTTCTAGATAAGCTCATAGAAACCCATACCCTTAATATATCTAATACCCTAAAGATTCCCAAGATGAATCCTTAAAATATTAAATAAACTAAGTAAGAACATTTGCTCTGCATCATATTTTTAGACTTTTATTACAGAGCATTTTCAATATCTCTTTCCCTTTTTGAGATAATCACAATTAAAATCTCAACTTCTCACATTTCTTCAATACAATATCTGTAATGTACTCACACTGGTTTTCACTATACTTCATAGTCCTTTCTCATAGTTCTGAAAAAACAGTTAACTCTTTCTCTCTATTTTTTTTTCAAGAATCTTATAAAAAACTAACTTCACTTTGCTTTATCTTCTTATATATATTTCATCATTACATCTCAAGAAAAATTACAACACTGTAACTTGTCTCATTTTTAAAAATAACAAAGGTAATTTCTTGTACCCAACTTCTATCGAAAAACATGTTGCCACATATTGCAGCCATTTTGAGAATATGCTCAACATGGAGGTTTTCTTCTAAAAAAAGTGTTCAGCATTAAGGTTTTCTTCTGATAAAAATGTTCAAGGAATATGCATTTTTAGAAAGAAGATAAAACCCTATCCACATAAGGAGCTTGCACAGGCAATGCTGACTGAAACAACATTAAAACAAAAAAATACTCTGTGTACAATACCCTTGAAAACTGTTGTAATAATAATGTAACCAAAACCCTATTTTTGAGCATTCAAAACACAACTTATCACTGAATCAAGTGAAACACCGAAATGATTTGCAAAAGGCATGGTTACCCACTAAATAAAAACACAACCTCTTAATGCAAGAGCGGAAAAAATGGTATGATAAAATATTTGGGTATGCAATTTAGACTATAGTAACCGACATGCATTATTTCTGACCATGAACAAATAAACCCATTTTATCATTTTCTAGAAAGAAGCAAACATTTGTCTTCTATTATTTGAGCCAATATAAGTAAAATTTTTTCAAAAGATAGTTGATAAGGTGAATACCTGAGGAGAACGATAGAGAGATTATCATGGAGATATTTACTAGACCGACAAAGAGAAAAACATCAAAGACTTATTCCAATTTTGAGCCTTCAACCAAAGACAAGAGGCTGACACAACCATCGACCAAGGCAAGGATCTTTCAGATACCCCCATTTGTTGTCAAAGAGTTGCAGAAACTCAACAAACACTATGTAACAACTATGAGAAGATTTCTATGGTGGCAGCCAAGATAGGGTTCCAAACCCTCAAGCTTGTGAAACAATATGATTGCGCTAAAATTTCCAATGCAAAGCAACCAATGACTTTTCAAGTATTGATAAAGTTTGAAGTTTGAAAGGAATAAAGTCAAAATTAGAAACCTCATAATACATTCTGAATTCTGTGGACAAACCAATGCAATGCATGCCGACAATCTCATTACCACCGAATGCCTACAAATTGTCGATCATCATTAACAATGTTCAATGATTAATCAAGTAAGAATACCAACACAATTATGTCATTTGAAATTTTCCATGACCACTTAAAAAAATGTCGATTACCTTAGCCATCATTGTTACGAAGAAATCAAAAACCATGTCACTTTCATAGTGGCTTTTAAATAATCAAAACCTCATACCTGATATCGACCTTGAGGCCTAGTGAATTATCAAGCATTAGACTTGATATCATATATGAACTTTATACAAAGCCATTTTCCATGACATAAAGCACGATATATCCAATACCTTTTGAAATGTAATAAAGTCTTATTCCATGCCAAAAAAAAAACATGTCAACTATAAATAGGCTGATCACAAGAACTATAGTTGGCTTGAGTGCACTTTTAAAATTTGCTATGCAATAATGCCAACCAAGGAACTTACCAAAAATTTATATCACTTATAAACCATGCAAACCTCTTAATCACCTTTTGATGCCGATTTCATCCACATACTTTGATGTCCATTTTCAATATCCGATGACATAATTAAAGTATCAAGCATATATGCCAAGAGATATACATATGTGCATAAACAAAACACAATAAAATGTGATAACCAAAACCACAAAACGTGAAGCCCTTATGCACCTGAAAAATGAATATTTTCACATCTGAAGTACTGATTGTTTTGGAAAACTGAGCCTACAAATGTTCAACATGATCGATAACCTGTGTGCCATGATCATTCTGAATACCCTTACAATAAACTACGCCAATTGTGACAATGTCAAATGAATACCAAATATAAAATATGCCAATCAAATGCCAAAATAATACCAAACTGTGAAATGCCAAGGCACCAACCAAAGGTGGTTTTGACATCAAGGATAAATGCCACAAAAAAATCCAACAGATGGAGTCTTCCATTTTTCCTTTAGGGAGAAGTTTGATTATGTCACCATTAATTTTCAGACCTAAAGATTATTTTTTAAATGCCTCTAAGTATAAGCAATACAAATATTCCTTAATATGTTGCCACATGACCTAATAGAATTTCATAGGAAGCCCATCGTTGCCTAGAATTTTATTAGGGCCCATGGATAAGAGAGCATTTTCCAACTCCTCCAAGGATAAAATTATATCTAAATATTGGTTATATCCAAAATCTATTTTTTTAAGGAATATAACCTTTGACAATGTTAAGAATATTACACCATTCTCGTAGTTGTTAGTATAATAATAATTAATTAGGTTTGTTTGAGTTTTTAAAAAAACTAAATATATACAGGAGTTATTATAGGAGATTCCTTATAATATAGGAAATGAAACTCCTATATATGTAATATCTTATTGAATGCAAACAAAGAGAAACATAGTATTATTTGAGTACTTTTCATGTGAATATTTCAACTATAGCTAAGATCTCTAATATGGTATCGGGGTAGGTTTAATGAATTAGGTTGGTGATATTATTCTCCAATCCATTTATGTGGAAATCCTTATCAAACTACATTGTTATACACCATAAGATAATTAGTGTTAGTCTTAGAATTGGTCTCTGTGAAATTTTTTCCCTTTTTTGGTTGGTTGAGGCTCGTTATATTTTTCACCATTGATGTGGTAGGAGGAATCAAATAGCGGTCTCAACACTTATTTGGGTGCCTTTGATTTTAAAATATCTAGTTTGTTGAAGGAGTCTCAACTTGAGTTAAGAAATTGATTGCCAGTATTGGGTGTGATTTGTGTGTGGAAAAATACCATGAACTGATGCTATGTGAGAAGGAAATCATGCCAACAAAAATCAAGGAAATACCATCCAAAAGTATACAGGCCCCATCTTGCTTAGTTCCTTCATTTTCTTTCTATCCATATACAAGTGCATTTTATATTTTTAGTATATCGTATCGAGCTAGGTATCTAATATTTTCTAGATTTGGTGTCCAATTAAGTATTTGAAGAGATTTTAATAATGAAAAAATAACTTTCCCAATGAGCATGCAGATTTCTCAAGTTTTAAGCATGAGATTGCTGATGATGGAGGAATTGGAAAAAATAGGTTCATAAAGTGTGGAACGGAAAATATAGGAGGATGAGAAATGAAAGGAAAGAGACAAATAACATTGTTGGCATCTTTGAGGAGAATAGGTGGCATTGGCCTCAAGAGAGGCAATTTGTTTACTAGAGAGATTTGGAGCTTTAGTTTATCGAGGCTTCCATATTGATGTAAGGGCATCCAACCCTCAATCATAAACTCCCAACAACATAATATGCAACCCAAAATTGTTTGAAACAAAATAAAAATCTACAAGAAGTATTCTTTAATATTTTATTCAAAATCTCTTGAAATTACATAACAACTCAACATTTTTGAAATTAAATTGTTTTACAACCATATGGGCTGATGTAAATCATTAAAATCAGATATCAATCTGATATGTGACAACAACCAATCATCAAAGATAAACTCAGATTCCTCTTCTTCCTAGATATCATCTCCTTGGTTATGAAATTGACTCTTCAATCCACATTCTTCAACAACCAACTTTTTTGATATTCAATCAGGGGTTCCAAATATTTTGTTGCTGCAAAAGTCTTCTTCTATCCTACACAAATAAGTGTTATGCGGATCCAAACCAAAATCCACGCGAAAGGATACTCTCTTTCAAATTATGGAAAATGATAATTTACAAAATTGTCAAATCTCAACCTTCAACATGCAGCCACAACTCCATTTCCTATAGCCTCCATCTTCCACAACCAACCTGGGAAGAATGCATTGAAAATACATTCCAAAAAATTAAATTCTCATCCAAAAATAAAAAATCAAAACCACTCTCGAGAAAATCTACACCTTTCTCTTCTTCCTCAAAAATCTACCCTCTTGACAAACTCAAAAATTGCCAAATAAAACACTTAGCACTACTTTCAAAAATATTATTTTTCCCTCGTTTGAAAAGGCTACTCCAATAACTAGAAAAACCATAAAAAAATCTATGATGCATTTTAGTAACTCCCCACAAAAATCCATGCCAATATTAGCATTTTAATTTTTTATGCTTTTCAAACATTGAAATTGATTTCCCGCACTATATCTCGCTTCAAGATTTGCAACAATAGAATAAGACCAATTATTTAATATATTATTTTTAGCATAATTTTGTAATGTATTCCTCTAGTTAAATAATTACCAAACTTTAGAAAAATTTAAATTCTTTTTTTTGGTTGATGCAAGATTTCTCTCACAACCTAGGATGCTCTTGCATGACATATGAATATAGTGCACTAGAACTGATTATCACAATGAGATTGTGAGTTTGCACCATTAAAAAAAACACCAAGCATTTTTGTAAATAACATTTTATATGTTATTCTCCTCAATAAAGTTGACTTGACTGTTGAGTAACATATAAACATTGAGAAATCATATGTTGTAAAGGCACTAAGAAGGAAAAATCAAAATAACATGTCATATGCTCAGTCTGATGCCATGTGGATCTCAATTTTATTCTTGAATGTAAGGTGCATATCATATTAAGCATGTTGCACACCTAAATTCTTTGTCAAGTTGAGACCAACTAAAAAATAAGTAGCCACAACCATGATAGTCAAGTAAAAACAATGTGTGTGGTGGAGAAAAGATCATTTGCATGAGTCTTTGATGTTCGCTTAGCACCTGATGAGAAATTCGAAGAATATCTGAGACATCTTGGACGAGATGATGTGTTGGGTAATAAATTTTATTATTCTAGAAATTATAGTTAATTTTTAATAGTTTTATAGTGGTAGGTTATTGTTTAGTTATTGTTGGGTGCTGCCACAATAGTGTTTTACAATTTTTGAGAGGAACTAATTTTTTCTGAAATCACATATTTTAAAAAAATATAATGATTTAAGCCTTAAAAATTTCCATTTTATGGATTCCAATTGAAGAGGGTTTGATCAAACCACCTTAGATCAAACCCCCTTGGATAGAACCTCGCTAGTTTTAAACCATACCTATAAATGAGTCTCCTTTACACCTATCAAAATGATGATAAAAAATCACTTTTGATTTACTTTTTGGGGGATCAAATGAGTTCATTTAAAATTTATTTGAAATTATTATGGTATTCTTCGGAATGAGCTATCCAACGAATATAATTTTAATATGTTTTGGTTTTATTATGTATTTATTTTTTTAGTTTTATTAAACATAGGTTTTTCATTAAAAAAGAAGGTATTTGTTATGCACATGGAAAAATAGTAGATTATCAAAAAATAAAATAAAAATATGAGTGCACCAAATATTGAAGTCCTTGATCCAATAAAAAATAAAATTGAATTTTGATATATACAAAAAAAGTTATGCGTCATACGATCACGCTATGTCTGAATTGTAATTGGTTTGACTTCGAAACTTGATTAAAGAAAAAATATTCAATAAAAATATATCTAACCAAGTGGAAGCACTAGATATCAAAGTTACAAATCTAAATTCGAAAGAATCAAAATTTTATCCTTCATGGAAAAAAATTTATGCATTATACAGTCTGCGTCACTTTTTAAACATGCTATTTTTTGAAAAAAACCAATTTTTGTGGGAGACGGAAAACAAAGTGCAATCTGATTCCAAATTTTTTGAATAAAATATTTTTAGAATCTACAGAAAAAATGCGACGAGATTCTAGTTTGCATCATCTTCAAATTCCTAACGGTTTAGCCGCTATTGGTGCCCGAATGTGAATATTTAGTTAAAAATAATAATTTTACTGTCCAGTTTGACCAAAAATTGTAAACCACTATTGTGGGATCACCCTACTTAATGTTTCAAAATGTCTTATAAGTTCTTATAGTGATATTTTGTCTCCTACTCTAAAAGTCAAGTTCTGTAGTGTCTAATTTCACAAGTTATTAGAAATTGTGTCATGAAATGTAATACCCCTCCGTTTTGCTTCTTGTTTGGTTTGCTTTATGCTATGTTTGGTTGTAGTTACTTTGATACTGGATACATTTTGTTATGATGATTTGATCGCTACTATTGAGCGACAACTATTATTGTGGGATGTAGTTATCGGATTATTGTTTCACATGCATTATGGATTAATGATTGATCTGTATAGGATCTAGACTATTTGCAGTATTGAAATGCTTAACTTTTACAAAGATTATTCCAAGTTTACGAAATTTGAATTCATGCATACATTAACAAATTTATGCATTAAAACTTTAAAAGAGAAACTGAATACGAGAGAGAGAAGAAGAGAAGTGCAAACAGCGTTTGATTACGGAGTTCGTCACAAACGTGACTACGTCTCCGGGTCCACTCCAATAGAGAAACCGATCCGATTAACTCCAAAAAATCAATTACAAAAATACCACAACCATTCTTCAAGCACTTCGGTAGGATAACAATGCTCTGACATGCAAGAATGGCTCAAAATAATCTCCACAAGACCTCTCTTTCGTCACCTCAGCTTCAAGACTTCATCACCTGGAAAAAAAAACTTAATCTCCACTCTCACCTCACACTCCCCTTTAAATACAAAAATTTCACCCAATTTGGCCCTTAACCAAAAGATTTTACAATATTCCCCTTATCTCCATTTTTACATATAAATCCCTATTAAACAACCTAATCTCCCATATAATCTTTAATAATATTTTAGCCCTTATATTCTTGAATCGGGCTTTACAAATTTGGGAGATTATTTTTCAATAAAAGGTTGTTTGTTTTTAAATAAAAAAAGCATTCGGTTTTAAACAAATTAACAAAACCGACCGAAGCCTATCAAATTCCAAACCCGTCGCATGGCTTGTTGGTGGGCTTGCCTTTTGGAGACGCGGTGGTTCCAGGTTCAACTCCCGACAGTTGCAATTTTAAAAACAAACTCCAAAATTAATGTAAAAAAACAAAACCCAATGCCAAAAATAGTAAACACAAGCTGCCGGGCTTAGTGGTGGAGCTCGGGCGTAGTAGCATGAAGGTTGGGGGTTCGAAACCTCCCAACAAATCTTTTAACAAATTCAACAACTTAACCATCCATCGGCGCAAGAGGGAAGCCACGTGGCATGCCGAGGAGGTGCCACGTGGCAGAGCATGATTCGTTGACGGTGCTGACTAAGCTGCTGATGTGGCTGCCACCGGGTGCTGACGTGGCCACTGACTGTGCTGATGATGTGGCGTACGGACTGCCACATGTCAGCCTTTGATTGGATCTGTACATTACCAACGTGGATGCCACATGGCAAATTCTGATTCGTCCACTTCACCGTCCATACAGTACGGAATGCTGACGTCAGCATCCGTACGGTCCTCCTCAAAAGTCAACTGTAAACTTTGACCACTGATAAGTTGAGCATACGATGTCATATTTCGACGAAACGAACGTTGCCGGAATCGTCTCAACGAGCTCTTCGTGATGGTGCCAACTTCAACAACTTTTGATGACATCATTTTTTCTACTTCTCGGATGCCCTCTGATCCCAGTTTGACCCAAGGTTTGACTGGCCATAACTTGTACAAACGGACCCCTTTTCGCTTCGTTCAAGTTGCGTTGAAATCAAGACGTCGAGCTCTTTCTGATGGTGCTGATTATGGAGAGAAATGAGACACTTTAATTTCTACTAAAATATCCCCTGGATCAATGATGTTGTAGAGTTAACATGAGATATTATTATGAGATTATTGGAATTATGATGGAAGTATTAGTTTCGATGAGTGTATTGGTGAAGAGGACGGTTTTGCATCACTCGTTTGCGAGCGCCCTGTGAATTCGTAATTCCTTCTTCACGGTGTGTATTATATGCTAGATATATCATATGATGTTGTTTACTTGGTTGCAGGATTGCAGGTACATGACATCGACCCCACCTAGTTTCACAGGTTTGAGCGTGTCGATCCAACGGTTAAGTTGAACGGGAGATAGTAGCTAGGTAACATGTGTCAAGTCTATACCCTAGCCTTAGTGTGTCGTCAGTTGTGTGTGTCGAGTTATTGTCTGTCTTGTTTTAATGTTATTTATTTCTGAAGCATTCCTGATTTGGAAATAGATATTTAGAATAATTGCATTTAAATCATGTTGATGGTTATTTAATTTAAATAATGCAATGTGGATAAAAGTTTATATTTAAATTAATTAATTATATTTAATTTATTTAATTAATTAAATTTAATCCAAGGGGTTGAATTTAGTTATTAAATAATTAAATTAATTAATTAAACGTGATGCAAGAGAATGAAAGGAAATAAAAGAATTGAAATTAATTTTGGAATTTAATTTAGACGTGTGGGAATTAAATTGGAAATTGTAATTAAATGTTTATTTGAGAAATTGGTTGCAACTTTGGAAATTAATTTATTATTTGAAATTTCATTTTAAATTGAAAGTGGGTTTTTGAAAAGTGAAATTGAAATTAAAATTAAAATTGAAATTGAAAGTGAAATTGAAATTGAAATATCTAATTTGCATGTAATGTGAATTAGGGTTGTAAATATTGAAATTGAAATTGAAATTGAAATATCTAATTTGCATGTAATGTGAATTAGGGTTGAATTAGGTATTTTTGATTTATAAGAATATATGTTTTAATTTTAGGGAAACAGAAAGTTTTTTTAGAAAGAAATACATTTTTACAACAGGGAAGAAATTTTGGAAAATCTGTATAAGGGTTTGAAGAAAGTTTGATTGTAGAATTGATTGAAAGAAATATTGTTTGCATTTGTTTGGTTTTGGATTGGATTCATTGGAGGATTGAAGAAAATTCAGGAAATCTTTGGAGGAGGCTTGCATCAAAAATTCATCTCTTCCTGTAGTTTCTTGTACCAGGTTTTCCTTTTTGTGTTTTATTGTTCTTGATTGTTTCTTTAAAATAGTAATGAGTAAAGATTTGTTTGTTAAATCTGTTTTAGAAAATAAATTTGATATTAGAGGAAAGGAATTAAATAAATTTACAGCCTTTGCTTGTGAAAATTCTTGAGTGAAAATTGTGAAAATCTTAGTTGAATTTAAATTATTTGGAGAAATTGATTTTATTGTTATTGAAATTAAACATAGAGATTGAACAATGCATTTAGAATGTTTTTAGAAAATGAAACCTTATTTTATTATTAAAAAAATGGATTTTAAAATCTGCAGTATAGTTATATTTTTTCATGGTAAAATGGTATGGTTGCGTCGCCTATAACTTTACTTTCACAAACTGAGTTTTTAGGAAATTTAAAGGGTTTTTGAATTTTGAAATTTTATTACCCCTGTCCAAAAATCGTAAATACCTAGATCGTAGTTTTTGAGTTATGCTTGAAACATGAGACTGCTGTTAAATTATTTTTCCATGACTGCTTTGAAAATAAAATAATAATAAATTGATATTTATAAATATTAATATTTTATGTATTGTTATTATAATATTAAAGTATTATATTTATTTATATTATTTTTAAATAAAATTTGTATATTAGATTAGTGGAATTAAAATTATAAACATTTGGGAAATTATTGTTATTTTAAAATGGCTTGTTAAAGTTTAATTGAAAGAGTTAAATATTTGATTTAAAGAATGCAATATATTATTGAATAGAGATTTAAAATTGGATTGATTAGTGTATATGGAAAATGGATAGAGAAACAATATGTTATTATATTAAAGTGATTGAATGTATTAAATAGAAAATGGAATGAGATGTAAGATTTGGTTAAGAAATGGAAAGAGTTTATTTGCATGGATTTGTGTCGATTTAAAAGTAAATTAAGAAGTTGTTTTATTGATGAGGCAATCAATTATATTATTTATTAATTTTGATTTAGATTAATTGAATCAGTGTGATTGGATTATGAAAGAGATATGGATTTAGTATATCCAAAAGTAGTATCTTCCTTATGATTATCTTAAAAGATTTAATTCTCTGTATTCAGTAAAGGGAAATAAGTTTAATTGTTTTAGATTTCCAATAATAAAAAGGGAAATAGAGGTTATGATTATTTTAGATGATCTAGTTATCATGTCTTTGACTTTGTCAACACTACCTATTGAATGAGTATGGATTTAGGAAATCCAAATATTAGATTTGATTGATGACTTGAATGCTTTTGTTGCTATGTCGTCAAGTTATATTGTTGGTTTTGGGATTTAGTGTTAGTCCTAAATTATAAATCTTCCAGAAGAACTTGGATGATAAGGGTTGTTGAATCTTTATGCCATCCAGTTGTTTTCCCTTGGGTAGTGCATGACGTTTTTTCAGTTTTACCCAGTTTTCATGAACGGGGATGTTTGCACCTCCTTGGTTTAGGAGCAGATTATGGGATTTGTGTCTCCTTGTATGGAGTGACCTTATTATGTGGTTTCATCTTGTTGCCTCCTGTGAAAGGAGTGGACTATGTTTTGTTGCCTCCAAGATGTTTGGACTGAGATATTTTGTACCTCCTGTGAAAGGAGTGGACTATGTGTTGTTCCTCCAAGATGTTGGAGTGAGTTTCTACTATTTGTATCCTCCTTGTGTTGGAGTGGATTATGATGCCTAGTTGGTATGCACTTGTGGTTCCCTTGGTGGATTGTTTGGATGTGTGTTGTCGAATAGAAGAGTGGCTTCTGTTAGGCGCCAGAGCCCAAAGAGGTAAACTGGATAACCTTCAGGAGTGATTTAATCAAGTGATAATTAAAATAATGTACTTAGAAGATTTGGACTAACTTCACATTAATCAAGATAATTCAATCCTCACTCATAGACACAAGGGCTTGTTTAGACTTGGGATGAGTGAGAAGGCCCGAAATGACAAGATCAACTATCTAGTTCTTACGAGAGGTAGTTGATTCTGCGTGAGTGAGTATGAGTGTCGGGATTCGGTTGAGGCCACCAGGATTACTTGTGCTGGAGCCTATGAAGAATGCCCAGAGGAGATCTCATGAAAAACCTTGCGATGACACTCTATCTATGACAACTGTTGTTAATTATTTTATGTGTATGGTTATTTGAACATACTTGATCTACTTTATGTCTGGAAGCAATGTGACCTATGTCAGTGATGTTGGAGTTGTACTTGTATTGTATTTGATTTGTACTTGAGTTGTACTTGATTCGTACTTGTATGGTGAATGAGTTGTACTTGTTAACTCATTTGGTTGGTTATAACAGTATGAGTCAGTATGAGTCTGCCTTTGGTTAGAGGTAGTAGATCTTTGTCCATGTTACTTTGTTACTATCTCCTAGCATGGGGGGTGGGCCTTCGGGTACCACATTGGTAGGGTGGAACATGCACCAAAACCGTTGGGTCCCCATTGATCTTCAGTACTTGGTGGCGAGACATCCAGATGGACAGCTCGCGGTTCTTGTTGTAATTTCTTGCATTGTAATATTTTAACTTGTATAAGTTATTTTATCCCTCTTATGTTTATGAGGTGGAATTTTGTAATTGTAATTCTTTGTACTATTGTCTCATTCTGGGAATGAGTGATGTAACTATTGGATCAAGATAATGTTTATGAGATTGTATCTTGGTTGATTATCTTATTATGTTATGTGGTATTCTTATGATGTATGATGTTTATTTCATAAAGTTCATAAGGCTATGGTTATATGTATTATGTATGTGTGGGTTTAGATAATCCTAACCTTGTAGCCTTAGAGGTTGTTGTTAACTAGTAAGTGAATGTGTATGTTAAATGCACTTTATAAAAAAAAAATTGGTTCGCTTATGATGTTAATTGCAACTTCCTTTAAGGTTACTTGGCGGGGCATTACATGAAAACTATGTATTAAAATTTAAAAATGTAATTTTTTTTGCCTCAATTTTAATTGGACATACTATCGCTTGTATGTGACGTCCATCTCGTGGGGGGGCATTCTAAAATTGAGCCTCAAAAAATAATTTTCTAAGTAGCAAACCAGTTGAAGGATGGAGGCACAAAATGTTGGAGGATAAGTACTAGCATCCTCTCATCAGTCACTAGCGATGGGGCCACAAAACTATTTTAGTGAAAAAATTATTTGTGCCAAAACTAAATACAATATCAATTTATAGGTGACAATGATAACTGTCTCATATCATTTGTGATCAGAGTGGAAAATATCCATAATGTTGGCTACATACACAACAATGAGGACTTCTCAATTTTGTATTTGTGATTGGATGTCTGTGTCTCCAATCACAATTCTTAGTTGTTTGTGAATGGATGTGTTTGTCCCCATTCACAAGATGGTGCATGTGATCAAAAGTGTTTGTATCCAATCACATTTATTGAGTAATTATGATTCAATGTGTTTGTCCCCAATCTTAATCAAGTTGTGAGAAAATGTGTGTCCTTGTCCATAACTATGTTGAATAAATGTGTTTTTCCCTATCCAAACTTGTTGTAAAACCTTGAGTAGAATTTTTCATCCCTATCCTTGGTTCTATGGGTAGATGTGTTTGTCCCTATCCTTGGGAGAAGTTCAAAAGCATATTGAGCTGATTTCCACTATTTCTTGTCATGATTAGAAGTGTATGTCCCTACTCTTACCTTATGATGAACTAATAAGTGTGGTCATCAATTATTGTTGGTCCACTTATCCCCATTTGTATAATGATGCAATATGGGGGGTGTTAGGAATATTACATCATTCCTATATTTGTTAGTATACTAATTATTAATTAGGTTTGTTTGAGTTGTTAAAAAAATTCAATACATTAAGGAGTTGTTATAAGAGGTTCCTTATAATATAAGAAATGCAAATCCTATATATGTAATATCTTATTGAAAAAAAAGAAGAGAAGCATGGTATTATTTGAGTATTTCAACTATAGCTAATATCTCTAATAGACAATATCCTACCATTGATTATCTTTAAAAATATTTTCATAAATTCATTTGAAAATATTACATATAAGAAGGATTAGTTTGAACAATATCAAATTTATTCATTATAGCTCCAATTCTTTATTTTTTATGTTTATAATTGAGATTTTTTTTAAAATATTTTGTGCCCTTGTTTCCTTCTTTTATCAAATGTAGTCTAGATATGACTTTGGCCCATTTTCCTATGTAATTATTGATTTTACATAATTGAGATTCTGTTTCAACAATAGAAGTTTGTATTCTAATATTATTAGGATCAACATTGAGCAATTTTCTAGCATGAACAATTTTTACTTGGAGAGATTTTTCCTTGTGTTTATGTTGCCAAGCCATTCATTTGCCAAATGAACACAAAAAATAGTACATTGAGTAATGGCTGCACACCACCAATCAATCCAAGATCCCCCTTCATTAAGTTTAGGAAGAGAATTCCAAATCCCTTCAAGGGAAACTAAGAAAATAGGATTCTTTAAGTGAGACACGTTAAGTTTGAAGGGGAGAGAACTATCTATGTTTAATTTTGGAGATAAACTTATGTTGCAAACAATGGGATAATGATCAAAGAGTGGTAGATAAGTCCACATGAAAACAAAACCGAGCAACAGGTCATGGATAAGGGGTATGATAGGGGATATGTAAAATCTGTCTAACCTACTTAATTTTCTATCACTTCCCATTCTGCAGTTGGACCAAGTAAACCAATTTTTAAAATGGTTGGGAAATTTATCATGAATATGATTGACCACTCCCAAGGAATTTTGACAAAATAACTATCAAACTCTTCACTACACTGGGATTAAATTATTTAGGGTAGCTGTGGTCATGAGGATGTTCGAACATGTTAAATTCACCCCCTAATATCCACTTTGCTTTAGGTGAATTATTAGACATCCGATTCCATAACTCAATTTGTTCTTTAACAAAATTAAGAGCTTAAATTTAAAAAAACCAATGAGCTATTCATTGATAAAAGTGAGGTTGTGAGAAGGTTCCTCACCCTTATTGATGACACATTTAGCAACCCATGGGGCAATCCCAATAACAACCCTACCTCTCCCATCAATATGAAATGTATACAAAAACATGGCATCTCCCCAAACATTACATAACGACGCCTCAAGTATAATGCCACTAAGATTGACTTCTTGAAGGAAGAGCACATCGAGCTTCCATTTCATAACAACCTCTTTAACTTTATACTTATGGGCAGGGAGAGTAATCCCTCTTACATTCCAAGAAAGGATATTATAACTCATGATGAAGAGAAGAGTCAACAACCTGTGTCAACACACTAAAACTATTATCAAGATCCAGTTCTGTATTCTTTGGCTCACATTCTTTGATGGTGGAAGAAAGAGATTTGGAATGATGATGAGAGAAAGAAGAGGGAAGGGTGGGGTCAAGATAACCTAGTTGAGGAAAAGAGTGGTAGGGAGAGGGGATAGAATCTTGAGAAAAAACATTAAGAAAGGAAGGAGAAGTTGAAAGGGAATAATCTTGAAACAAAGAATGAGGGGTAGAATAGGGGATGGCTTTTCCTCTTCCTAGTCATCCTCCACCCATCCAATGTAACTACATATTTAAAAGAAGGGGTTGATTCATCATGCATATCAAGAGGATTTCCAAGGATGGAGGGGGGATAAGGTCTTTAATTGAGAAGCCAAGTGATGAAATAACACAAGAATAAGAATATTTTGTTTGTCTTGTTTGCTTCGTCTTTTTCATTTTAGTTTTCTTTTTACTTAATAGCACAATTTGTAATGATAATAGAACTAAAAATTAAGTATACTTATTATGCAGCTAAAAATGATATTAATTAAAAAATATATTTTATAATTACTCAAATTACACACTAATTGACAATATTAATGACAAATATTATATAATTTTTTTTATTGATTTTTTAAAAAAATATATGAATCCATTTACTTGATGTGTTTGGCATAAGTTAAAAATTTACTTAAGTATCAACATTGCCAACATTCCACACCATTTTTATTATTTATACCCAATAGTCCTCCAAACTAATAAAACCTAGCCAAGATGAAAAATTATATTGGTTTTCCTTTGCCCTGCTGTGTCATACGACCATTGATTGACAGGCACAACTAGTACAATACAACTGGCTTTGTAGAGTAATCACTCATTTTATGTTGTACATCTTATATAATTCTAGAATATTCATACACAATGATTAAGAAGATAATGATATATTTTTTTAAGAAGATAATGATAAGTAGGAGGTTTTTTCCATAGCGTGTCAAATTATGATATTGCTATCAGGATTCAACCGTGTAGTTTTCGAGTCAAACTCATTGACCCACTACTCATGAATCATGGGTCAATGAGTTTGACTCAAAAACTACACAGTTGAATCCTAATAGAAATACCATAAGATAATGATAGTTAAGTTTGCACTTGAGGTCCACACGCTTCCCAATTATAATGTACTTATTTTGGTCAACATTTTTCATTAAATATATATTATCATATTCTTAGGAAGGTTTTATATAGACCACTTGTATTTCTTTAACAATTTTTATTAAATATATTTCCATATTTGTGGGAAGACTTAAAAGAGGTACCACTTCTATTTCTTTAGTCAATTTTATTAAATACATTTTCATATTTTTGGGAAGGTTTTAAGGAGAATCTAGTTGTATTTTTCATTAGTTTGCACGTTTTTTATTATCAAATATAGGTCATGTTCTTGTCAAGGTTTTAAAGAGGATCTAGTTGTATTTCTTTAAGTAACATTTTTCATTGAATGATATGGGATCCACTAAGCAAGTGGATTTTATTAGATGGTGTTGATTAGAATATTAGATGTAGATAGTATATGTTAATACATTGAATGTTTTCATAGAATTTGTGTATATGTATGTTAATATTTGAAATTACTTTATTATTTTTATTATTTTTCAATACTGTATTAGCAATTATTTTTTAGTGTGTAATGGTTATATTGAAGAGGTTTTAAAAGTGAATTATTAGGTGCTTAAGCAAATGGCATGTTGTATTCAATGTATCTCTCCATGTGTGTATGCCAATCTTTGAATTGTTTGCATGAAACAAGTGATTGAAAGTTGAGCACTTTGAATTTAAGTGTCAAGAGTGAACAATTAGATACATGTTTGTAATGTGCAAACCATTTGATTGTAATTTAAGTAGTGCAAGATTCATTTTATAAAGCTTCATGACTTCTTGCTTGAAAATTGATAGGCAAAGTCCTTTTTGTGTGGCATTTGGACCTTGCAAGCACATAAGGCTATCCATGTACCGATCAATAGTTGACATATTAACTAAGACACTGACATAGATTTCCACATAAGTATGGTGGCTATACCTTTAATAAATCATAGATGAATGACAATAGTTTTAATGGAATATTAAATTATTTGTAATCAACAGGCATGTCCTATTCTTGATTTTTTAGTCACATATGCACTATCCTTCAATGCCCTTATCCTACTTAAGGTAGAAAACATTTGAGGGAATGAAACATAAATGAATGGATAATTAATGTGGATCCACACTTTCTCATCTATCTCAATTATTCTAAACAAAAGGTAGAGTTTGCATAACCACTTGAAAACATGAGAATGAGAATGACACTATTCTCCAATAATCTAGTTTTTCTCAATTATTTCTTAATATAGTAATATTTATGAATTTTGACTATAATATTTTTTTATCATCAAATATTTTAGATCATATTCCATGATTCATCATTCTCTTCTATGGATTTAACTCATCTTGATGATGGGTCATGAAGTATGATTTAAAATGTTGATGATAAAAAATGTTACATAGTCAAAATCCATAAATATTACTATATTGATATCATGAGCTATAGAAATTTTATGTTTCAAATTTTAATACTTTGTTGAATATAATTTCCTTTTAATGTAAAGTAGATTGATAATCATTAGTTAAAGTCATTTTGAAATGAGTTTAAATTGATTGTACAAATTAGTAGTATCAATTATGTAATGCCCCGCCACACAACCCTAGAGGAAGTTTCAATTCACTATAAAAGCGTACTAATTTTTTTTTTATTAAAGTGAATTATAAATACATGTTCACCTATAATTGACAACCTCCCATAAGGCTACGTAACTGAGATTACTTAAATCCCCATTAACATACATCATCTAAACTACAATGCATTAAATAACTCAAGTAATAACATTTATTCAACATAAGTAAATACAAGATAGGAAAAGAATGTCCATTACATAAATCCATTACAAATATCCATTACAATATACAACCCTCATTCCTAGAATGAGTCAAAATACATAAGTATTACAATTACATAATCCACCTCATAATAACAAGAGGGGTAAATACAACTCATTACAATTTGAATTACAATAGTGCTAGAAAAGAATAACAAGATCCATGAGTTGTCCAACTGGATGTCTCGCCTCCACAAACTGAAAAACAAGGGGGACCCAACGGTTTTGGTGCATGTTCCACCCAACCTAGTGGTACCCGAAGGCCCACCCCCCATGCTAGGAGATAGTAACAATACAACATGGACAAGAAATCTACTACCTCTAACCAAAGGTAGACTCATACTAACACATACTGACTCAATCAAACATATGCACCAAATAAATCTAACACTAACATGGTTACATTGCTTCCAGACATATTATAATCAAGTGTGCTAAAAAATCCATACACACAACATAAACTCAAGGTTATCCTAGACAAAGTGTCATTGCAAGTTTCGTCATGAGATCTCCTCTAGGTATTCTTCACAGGCTCCAGTGATCCTGGTGACCTCAACCAAATCCCAACCCTCATACTTACTCAAGTGGAATCAACTACCTTTCATATGGACAAGATAGTTGACCTTGCCATTCTAGGCCTTCTCACTCACCCCAAGTCTAAACAAGCCCTTATGTCTGCGAGTGAGGTTAATTTATCTTGGTTAATGTGAATGCATCTTAGTCATCTAAGTACTTTACTTTAATTATCACTTATTAAAAACACTTTTGAAGGTTACTCGGTTTACCTCTTTGGGCTCTGACCCCTAACAAAAGCCACTCCTCTAATGAATAACATGCTACTCAAATCTAAACTCCAAGGGTAACTCAAATACTATAGAATTTGAACAACACAGTCTCTCCTAATCTAGGAGACGACAGTAAAGAATCCCACTCCAACACTTTGAGGAAAACAAACTCACAAAGTACTACCCAAGGGAAAAACGAACATTAATTTAACAAGGGAATGACCCACATTCACTGGAAGACTTCACAATGCATAACACGATTTCTCGTTCCCACAACAATCAATAAAAGGGAAATTAATATAATTTAAACACTAACAATGAAATAAACTATATTTGGATATCTTAAATCCATGTGCTTATCGAGTGCTTCTCGTATAAAATAAAATACTATTATTCTAAATTCTCATTAAAACACAATAACTCCTTCATTAAAATAAATACTTTTCAAAACATTATCTAATCCTATCCAACAAGAATTTCAGTATAATACATTGTCTAATCACTTGCATGTGTTAATATGCCTAAAACTGAACATCAAATACATATATATATATAAATATACTTAAACATATATATTAAGTAACATTCCTTAAATGTTTAAATATAATCATGTAATTTAAATATACACTCTATATTAAAAGCATGTTGGTATCCTATACTAATTAAAAAAAAACCTTTTGTTTAATTATAATTACCAGTCTGAGTATTTAATTAATTCTGGAAAAGTCAAACATAACTAATTCATAAAATATAAATACCTATAAATATATATATATATATACATATATTAATCATATAATATTTATATATACATTTATATAGTATATATATATATATATATATTTAATTTTAAAACTAAAATCAAGACACGATCTCTGAGCTACCTCGGATGGCGGACGGATGCACAGTCACCCGTACTCAGGTACAAAATTTATTTAATATATAAAACAAAAAAAATATAAAAAAATAAAAAAAAGTTTAAAAAGAAACCCATTCACTAGGTGCCGGCACTGGGTAAGCAAAGTCAAGGTACACAGAGGTGCACCGGTGGTACTTTGTATCCGCCGATCGCACAACTGTGGCAGGCGTGGGGCGGCACTGCCATGTGACAACGCGTCCCCCAAAAGGTGGGGGCACTGTCCCATGACAGTGCTCCTCCCACAAATGCATGTGGGTGGTGGGGTCATGGCCACCATCCACTTTGTGGATTTAATAAAAAAAAAATTATTTCTTTATTATATTTTTTTTAAAACACAGAAACCCAAAACAAATTAATATTCGCCATTAATATCAGTACGGTTTTCTGGAATAACAGATTTTTGACATTAGAATTTTGACAGTATAAATGATTTAACATATATATATATTTATATACTATATGCAAACTCATATAATATATATATATATATATATATATATATATATATATATATATATATATATATATATATATTTACCAGAATTTCATTAACTGGTAAAATTGAGAAAAATATAAAAAAAACCAATAATATCAAACTTAATTAAATTTTCCAGAATGTCTTTCCAAAATTCAAAAGATGTAAATTTAATTTCCTTCAATCTATTCTTTCAGATTTATAAATAATTTAAACAAAAAGAATAGATCTTAATTTTGTTTAATTTTCAATGAAGGTTTACTACGAGGGTTTGAGTTTGAAACACAGATCTGAATGATTTCAAAGGTAAAATTTCCATATTAGATCCTAAATGTTTGAAGCACAACAAACATTGAATTTCAACAATGGATCTATGAATTTTGTTTACTGAATAATTTCCTATAGTAAATTTAACCAATTTTCTCAACCTAATAAATTGAAAATTGAATTGAACAAAAAGTACAAAACCTGGAATTTGAAGCTACAGAAGAAGAATTTCTTTGATACAAGCCTCCTCCAAGAATTTTCTCAAACGTGCAACGAATCCAATCCCAAAATTCCAAAACTGATTCAAACCTTTCTTGTGCAAATTCTCCAAAAAATTTCAATCCTCTGAAAAATGAATCCTTCCAAAACTTCTCTCCCCAAAAAATTGAAAACATGCATTCCACATAAATCCAAAAATATCTAATACAACCCTAATTCCCTTTTGCATGCAAAGTAGAGAATTAGATATTTATTTTCTTTTCTAATTTTCGAAAACCCAAATTGAATTTAAAATACAATTTCAATTTCCTTTCAATTTCTCATGATTTAATTTAATTTAATTTAACCCAATAACTTAATTAATTAATTTTAATTATTTAATAACTAAATTCAACCTTTTTGAGATTAAAATTTAATTAATTAAATAAATTAAAATTTAATAAATTAAATTTCATTATAAACTTTTAAACATAACATCAAAGCATAATTTTAATTTAATATTAAAATAATCACTACTCTTTCCAATGCAATTATTCTAAACATTAATCTAATAATAATGCATCTAATAAAATCATATAACATTAAATCAAGTAAACATGACTCACTAATCAGGACTAACGACACACTAAGGCTAGGGCGTAGACCTGACACATGTTACCTAGCTACTATCTCCCTTTCAACTTAACCGTTGGATCGACACGCTCAAACCTGTGAGACCAGGTGGAGTCGATGTCATGTACCTGCAACCTGAAACCAAGTAAACAACATAATACAGTATATCCAACATATAATACACACTGTGAAGAAGAAATCACGGATTCGCAGGGCGCTCGCAAGCGAGTGATGCGAAACCGTCCTCTTCACCAATCCACTCATCAAAGACTGACATTACATCATAATCAATAATCACATAATAATAATATCTCATGCTAACTCTACTAACATCATTAATCCATAATGCATGTGAAACAATAATCAGATAACCACATCACACAATAATCATTGTCACTCAATAGTAGCGATCAAAACACAAACAACAAGGTGTGTCCAGTATCATAGTAGCTACATCCCAAACATATTATAAAACAAAAAAAACAAGAAGCAAAACTGAGGGGTATTATAAATTATGACACCAATGAACCAAACTTTAGCACAATCGTGCTTTCTAAAATTGTTGCTTCTTAGTATTTATATGTTTCTTTTGTTTAAAATTCTATGAATATGATTGTAATTTTTGTAGCCTTGCATTTACTTTTAGTCATTTTACATTTTTATTGAGGTAATAAGTTTAAAAGGAGGATTTTTTGGAGGTTGAAGGAAGTTTGATCTCCAAAATAACATACTATAAGACCAAAAATCAAGGTTAAACAACACGAATCATAAACAATAACCATTAACTATAAAATTCAAGCAATCCAAGTTTAATATATCAATGAAGCACAATATAATATAAAAATAAATAAATCAAAGCAATATACCTTCCTTCCTATGTCAATATTGAATTATCTCCATTATTCTGTAATACCCCTTCGTTTTGCTTTCTAGATTGGATAGTGTGTCCTTGTTTTGATTTGATTTGTGTTTTTGGATATTCAGATACTATATCTTGTGTGTGTGTTATTTGATCGCTATTTATAGAGTGATAGACTACTTGATGTGATGTAGTTTATCTGATATTTTATTTTACATGCTTTAATTAGTGTAATGACATTAGAGGATATAACATGTGATTTCATATGAGATTATTTGAAGTATTGTGGAAGAGTCAGTTGTAATGATTGTATTGGTGAAGGGGACGGGTTCACATCACTCACTTGTGAGTGCTCTGCGATTCTGTGATTTCCTCTTCACGGTGTGTATTTTATGCTGTTTATATTATATGATGTTGGTTACTATGTTTTCAAGTTTGTAGGTACATGACATTGACTCCACCTGGTTTCATAGGTTTGAACGTGTCGATCCAATGGTTAAGTTGAACAGGAGATAGTAGCTAGGTAACTTGTGTCAAGTCTACACCCTAGCCATAGTGTGTCATCAGTCGTGTGTGTCGAGTCGTTAATTGTCATGTTTTAATGTTATTTAATTATGAAGGGATTCTTGATTTGGAAATAAATATTTAGAATTATTGCATTAAATTATGTTGATAGTTATTTAATTAAAATTATACATTGTTGATAGAAGTTATTCTTTAAATTAATTAATTAGATTAAAATTAATCCATGGGTTGAATTTATTTATTAAATAATTAAATTAATTAATTAAATGTGATGTAAGAAAATTAAAAGAAATAAAATAATTTAATTCATTTTGGAATTTTATTTCAATTACTGGGAATTTAATTAGAATTTGGAATAAAATTTGTATTTGGAAATATTAAAGTTAAATAGAAATTAAATTTGGTTGTTAGAAGATATTTTATTTATTCCAGCATGTGAGAGTTAAATTTATTAAAAGAGTTTTTTGCAAATTCATTCAGAAAGAGAATTTTGGAGAGAGGAAAGCTTCTTCATGGGTGTGAGGATATTTTTGGAAAAGATTCAAAGGTTTGGTTTTGGGGGAAATTCTTGGTTGTAGAATTGCATTAGAATTGTTCTAGTAAATTTTGTTGTGATTGTAGGTTACTTTCTTGGCTGGAATCACTGGAATCACTGAATAGAAGCTGTGGAAGCTTTGAAGGAGGCTCTGGATCAAATTTTCTATTACCTGAATCTTCTTGACTCAGGTTTTCTTCAATGATATTGTATTGTTCTTTATTTACATTTAAAATTATAGTGATTAAAGAATGGTTTGTTGAATCTATTTAGGAAAAGAATTTGTTATTAGAAGAAAGAAAATAAATAAATAAATAAATTTAGAAGCTTATATTGTTCCCATGAAATTTCTTCAGGGAAATTATGAAACCTTTGTTGAAATTAGTTTATTTGAGGAAATTGCTAGTTTCGTTATTAAATAAAACTTATGGGTAAAACAACACATAGATTTGTTTTAGAAAATTTAATTCACTGTAGAAAAATGAATTTATTTTCAAAAACCTTTGTAGAAATTGCGGTGGAAAAACCTAGAGGATTTGAAAGCTTCTAGATATAACCTAGATCCCTATTAGTTTCCTTGTTCTTTTATTTGTCTATGAATTTGAGGAAATTGATTAAAAGATTTAGTTTTAAACCTCTGTGAATTTTGGATTGTTCTCTGGAAAATCTCATATTTTCCCCTGTAGGTGGATGTTTCAAAAAAATTCCTTCAATTTGTCTTTAATTTGAAATTCTGGTTGAGTATATATATTATATATACATACATATGTATATATATATTTTGTTGTATACATATATACATATGATATATACATATATACATATGATATATATACTTTTCATTTTTGAAAATTTTATTTTAAATTATTGATGTTGTCGTTCGTACGACGTTAATGGTGAAGGGTTTGATAACCAAAATTTTTATTTACACATCCATCGTATTTCATTTAACTATGGGCTCTAATCAAGGGTTGGGGGAGGCATGGGAGACACTTCGACTGTGGAGGAAGGGCCTCTGCAGCCCCCCTCCTTCCCTCGCTCCATTACTGCACCCTTGTGTTTGGGACGGCTATGTAAACACAACCGCCCCAAACATATGGGTTTTCTCTTAGCTTTCTACCGTGGGTAGAATAAAACAAAATCTGCGATTTGAACAAAATAAAATCCATAATTTTTTTTGATTCGTGAATTTAAAAAGAATAATTTTGTGGATTGTGATTACTTCGAATTTATTAAATTACTTATTTCAATATATATAATATATGTAAATCACAATTACATAGATAAGTGGTATATATGATGTATATATTTATATATATAATGTATATATTATTTATATATATACATTGTGTATAAATATATATTGTATATATGAGATATTTTGATATTACATAATATTTTAATATATTTAGTCCAAATTAAAATAAAGTGTTTATTTTGTGTTATATATTTAGATATATTTTCTGTATATATATGGTGGTTTGTATATATATTTAAATGCGTGCATGTTAAGTGATTGTGTGTATTATAATTGAGAAACTGTAGGATTTAGATGTGTTAGTTGGGAAACTGAAAGAACTATCTTGCATGGGTTTATGTTGCTTTTAAAAGTAGTCAAAAGATTTATTTTGATAAATTTGGAATTTTCCCTTCTCTATAATAGTAATGGCAATTAATCTATTTTATTTTATTATTTGGTTAAGGCAATTGGCTATTTACTGTGGAAAGTATTAAAAAGGGAAATGGATTTAATATATCCAAAAATAGCTTATTTCCTTGCCATTGCTTGTTGTTATTATTTTTCCTTATGTTCATGACTACAGAAAGAGGGTTATTTGAGTTTTTAATTTGTAAGTCTTCTAGAGGATTCTAGAGGATGGGGGATAGTCGTAATGTGATGTCAACCAGTTGTATTTCCCTTGGGTAGTGCATGGTGTCTTTTCAGTAATTTACCCGGTTTCCATGAATGAGGATGTTTTGTGCCTCCTTTTGAAGGAGTGGGTTATGTGTTTTGTTTCCTCCAGTGTTTGGAGTAAGTTTCAATTTATGTTTCCTTCTAGAGTTGGAGTGGTTTTGTAATCTAGTTTGTGTGCACTTGAGATTCCCTTGGTGATTGGTTTGTATGTGTGTTGTCAAGTAGAAGAGTGGATTTTGTTAGGCGCCAAAGCCCAAAGAGGTAAATTGGGTAACCTACAAAGGTGATTTAATCAAGTGATAACTAAATTAATGTACTTAGATGATTAGGATGCATTTCACACTAATCAAGATAATTTAGCCTCACTCATAGACACAAGGGCTCATTTAGACTTGGAATGAGTGAGAAGGCCTAAAATGGTATAGTAATTTATCTCGTCCTTACGAGATCCCACACAAGTGAGCATGAGGTTTGGGATTTGGTTGAGGTCACCAGGATTATCGGAGCCTCTGAAGAATTCCCAGAGGAGATCTCATGACTAACTATGCGATGACACTTTATCTGGTACAACAGTTGTTTATTGTTTTATGTGTATGGTTCTCTGGACATGCTTGATCTATTTTATGTCTGGAAGCAATGTGACCTATGTCAGTGATGTGTGAGTTGTACTTGTTTATTTCTTTGGTTGGTTGTGTCAGTATGAGTCTGCCTATGGTTTGTGGTTATAGATTTTAGTCCATGTTACGTTGTTACTATCTCCTAGCATGGGGGGTGGGCCTTCGGGTACCACTTGGTTGGGTGGAACATGCACCATACACCGTTGGGTCCCCCTTTATCTTCAGTACTTGGTGGCAAGAAATCCAATTGGACAACTCGTGGTTCTTATTTTTAATTCAAGCATTGTATTATTTCAATTTTTAATAAGTTATTTTACCCCTTTTGTATTTACGAGGTGGAATTATGTAATTGTAATACATTTGTACTATTGCCTCATTCTAGGAATGAGAGATGTAACCAATTGTTTAAGTTAATGAATTTATATCATGGATGTTTACCTCATTATTATATGTTGTATATATGTTGTATAAATGCTTAATTCATAAGGTAATTAAATGCAATGGTTTTAATGATTTATGTTTTGTGGGTTTATGTAATCTCAGTTACGTAGCCTTAGGGGATGTTGTCATTTGTAGATGAACATGTATGTTTTAATTCACTTTAATTAAAAAAAAATTAGTATGCTTTTATTATGAATTGAAACTTCCTCTAGGGTGGCGTGGCGGGGCATTACATGTTCTTCTCCATTTTGCATTTTCTCTTAGATTTTATTTGCGCTCTATTATGTTTAAGCTCAAGATAGATATGAATATGATAATGATAGAAAAATATCAAAGGTTCGTAGTTAACCTGCAAATGAGAATGGTTTATTTTATGGAAAAAAATGATTTGGATGAACGATCAAGATCAAAAGAAGAATTGAAGAGATCGATGGTGGAGAATCAATGAGAGGGATTGATTGATCATTTAACTGGTTGCAACTAGTTGCGTGATTTTAGTTAACTAATTGCATGAATTAGTTAACTAATTGCATGAATTTGTTACGAGAATTGATTGATCTATTAACTCAGACTAAGTGGAAGTGAATTAAATTGATTGATTAGTGAAGTGAAATTGATTAGTTAGTGGATTGAGAATAATTCTTAGTCAAGAATGAGGTGGAAATGCATGAGATTTAATAATTGATTAAATGAATAAATTATTAAAGGAATGTGTAAGTGAAATTAAACAAATAAAATAATCAATTTTATTTATTATTGGAGAATAGATATGTTGAGGATTTCATGGATAATTAAATAATAAGAATTTATTTAATTAATTTAGAAGAATAAAGGTAAGTAGGAACACAATTAAATAAATAAGATTTATTTAATTAATCACGGAAGAATAATATTAAAGTGAACTAATTAAATAATATTGAATTGTTTAATCAATAGTAGAGTATGGTATTAGACAATAATTAAATTTGAACATTATTTAATCATTATGACCAAGATGATAATTAGTGTAAAAGTGTCACTTGTAGGCTAGGACGATTTCAGGTATCTACATTTTCCCCCTCTTTGATACAATGTGATTTTGAGCATTATGTTAAAGAAAAATTAATAAAACACATCCAGGACCTGCCCTAGTATGCCTCGGTGACAACGAGATAGTGTGGTGCCCCCTCGAGAAATTTGGTAAAAGTTTCAAAAAATTTACCAATTTTTTTGACAAGCTGATTTAATGTGTTTAAGTATTATGACGATGAAAAATTATAGTTTTAGGGTCATTTGGTCAACAATATTAGCCATAAGGTAACCAGACTAGTGCATACAATACAAATGGGGGGTCCATTAGGTCATATGAGGTCTATAAATAGTCCCTTTGGTGGTGAATTATCCTCATTTGTGCATTTAGCTTTTGATAATTTGATAGGAGAGGAGTGAAATAGAGTAGTGGAGTAGCAGAGCTATGGTGGAGATTCTCACGAGAACTCATCATAGGTTGCGAATACAAAGCTACAAGCGGTCAAAGGGCTTAGGTGACACAATATGTACCCCATTCATCTTTTAACAAATTGTCATTTTTGGTAGATTTTAGGGATAAAAAATAGAGAAACGAAGGCAGTGGAAAATTTTGTGCTGCATATTTAGTCATGTTCACTACATTTGTCTAGTTATGCATCACATTTGTTAATGCACGATACAATTTTCTTGTGGTGTCGCAATCGTATTTGTGGGCTGCAACTATTTTTAGCATCACACTTGTGATGTGGCGACATAATCATGTGATTTACAGTCACATTTATTAATGTGAGATGTAATTGTTGAATAAAATGACACATGTGTTCTATTGAGAGGCAAGTGTATTGTGCACTGCATCTGTTTAAAATGAGACATTTGTGAAATAAAGTGACATAATTGATTGTCAATTAATAAAATGCATTTTCATATGACAATTTAGCATTTAATGTGTTGTTTGAATGCAAGAGAGATTAGTACTATTGTATACGCATGAGAGTCGGCCATTGCCTATGGCACTTTGAGATCATTTGGATATGGAAGAGTGTGCCACTCTGCATGCTATCAACTTGTACTATATCGCCTTCATGCTCAAGATTAGGACTAATAGGGGACTCATCATTGCATTGGCAGAGTGGTGGTACTTAGAGACATGATCCTTTCATCTACCCACTTGAGAGGCTATAGTGAATCTAGAGGATGTATGGCACATTATTCACATCTTGATTCATGGGGAGAGAATTGTATATGATCCAAAATTTGGTCTAGCCACCATGCAAAGGTGTTTTTGGATCGATGATCTTGGTGTGGAGGAGTACACGATCTACTAGGATACTCTAGTTGATAGATATGAGAGGTTGATCATTGTCGTTTATATTTTTATAGCTAGGGTTCTAGTACCTTATCAACGAGGGTATGGATTTCTAGTGGGATGAGGTCAAATTTTGGCTACTATGATGGATCAGGGCACAATATATGCTTGGGGCCTTGTGTGCTTTCTATGCTATACTTTCAGCTTCACGATGTTGCATATAGGGGAGCTTGATCTATTGGATATAGAGTCACACTACTCCATAAGTGGGCGTGGGAGAATATTTTTGTTTTTCAACCACTTTATATCAAAGATATACTTGTATGACTTTCATATGTTTGTATCTATGATGGTTCTATCACCTAGAGGCATGTTGGAGATGTTGGTTATTGGAGGTATGAGAAAGACTTTCTTGCCAATTTTACTTGGATGCCTTATAAACAATGTCCAATATGGGATGATGATGCAAATAAACTTCCATATTGTAGGCATACATGGTATTTGATTGGATGTATAGTCCAATCCCAACACATTGTAGAGAGACAACTACCAAAGCGGGTACTACAACAGTTTGGGGAGTGCCAGTGCATTCCCATTGGTATAGCTATGTTTGCACAGTCACACATGGGAGGTTGGACACTGAGGATTGATGATTAGTCCACATGTAACTTTCTAGGAGTTTGATCAGTTGTATCCAATTTAGTGGGGTGTTGGTCTAGAGGTTGTTGATGTAGGGACTACCTAGGCATATGATGCATGGTGGGTACAACATAGGCCTATTCCATTCATAGATCCTAGTGTATTATTTCCTCAAGAGAGACTAGGAAAATCAAAGAGGTAGGTTGAGGGGGAGGGGAAAAGGTAGAGGGGATGATGGAGATGGAGGAGGTGGAGGAGGCATGGGTGATGACAAAGATGGTGGATGTGGAGGTATAGATGGAGGTAAGGGTAGGGGCATGGGTAGGGGCAGAGGCTGCCACTGATAGCCAAGGAAAAATAGGTGTGGGAGGAGGAGTCCATCTGGGAGGAGGAGGTGAAGGAGGTGGAGGCTCAAGAGGAGTAGGATGATGCTCAATATATGTCAGTGGATGAGGGGCTTCATGATGTCCCTATCAGGGAGGTCTAAGAGGATGTGCTCGCCGAGCTATGGTTGACGATGTATTGGCATAGATAGTAGAATTATAGGAAAAGGTGCAAGAATTGAAAGAATAGTTATAGTACTCATAGGCATGAGAGGTACAAATCATTAAAGAGTGAGATACAATTTCCATTATAGAATAGAGGGTCGAGTAGTGATTGTTGAGTTTCATATATACCATGGGTGGGCCTAGTGCAAATTTTGCACGTCAATTGTATTAGGTGGGTTAGGAGACCCAATATTACAAAGAGCTAATATGAGGATGTTGTACCACTATTGTAGAATGCACCCAAATATACACAAATTAGATCACAAAGTCGGTCACACTTCTGGTGGATAGTGAGTAGTGGTGTGGTGTCAAGACCTAGGAGGTCACCTTATTCACCACCATGACCACATACAACACAAGATCAACTAGGTCCATAAAGAAATAGGTAGGATATGCCATCCCTAGGGCCATCACCCAAAAAGAATAGGGGAAGATCAAGGTAGCCTAATTGATATATGTATTTTGACACTTAAATGTATATTTTGATTGAGCTTGCAAGCTCCCTTTTTGACAGTCATTCAATTTTGTACTCATAAATAGTTTTAATAGATATATAAGATGCATCATTTTTGGCAACGACTATATAATGTCTACATGTTTTATATGCATGTTTCTATGTTTATGGACCTTACATTATGCATTCTATGTTTATGCGATTGTTCTCATATGATGCGTACATGGATTTATGACGTATGCTTATTTGGATTTATTATGTATGTAATGTCGATGTATGGTTACCTATATATGGATGGATGGATGCATATGATGTTGATTTATGCTTATATGTATGATGTTATCTATGGATATATAATTCTTATGATTTATGATGGTATTAATATGTTTATATGACCTATATTTAGGATGGTATTATTATGAGATGTTATGACATGCTTAATATGATTCTATGTTTGATGATGATTCTATAAAAGGTGATGCAATGCTATTTTTCTTTTATGTTTTTATGCAATATGAATGACCTAACATGCATATGATGATGTATATGATATTCTATCATGATTATGGATTTTAGATGATTTAGTTGATGTATTTTTTGTGTGTCATAGCACACCACCAAAATTAATGTAGGGAATGACAAAAGAAATGTTAGCGAGTGAAAAAAGTTAATAAGAAGTGAAGAATGGTTAGATAAACTGTCCATCTAAATCATGAGAAAATAGATCAATAAAATGGATCAAGATTGATGTATGATTGGTAGGATAGATTTTAATCTTTAATTAGAGCATACTTATTATCATTGAGCATTTTATTATGTGACAAGAAAATGTATCCACACCAAAGCATGAATTGCAATGGCGGTGTTTGTTTCTATCCGCTTGAAGATTTTGATATATGGAAAATGGATATATACACCAAGTTGAGACAAACCTTGGTGATGTCTGTATCCATTTGCAAGAATAAGACACAACATACAAGGAGTTCCTTGACTCATACTAGTAACAATAGAACCTTATTGGAATATGTGAGGAAGTAGCCACAAAGAATATTAATTTTGATGCAAGAAAGCGTTAGCTAACCTTTAAATTGTATAGGATGTTTTGATTATGCCAAAATGGAACCCCAATCACACACAAGGAGCTTAGTTTCCCCATTCATATTTCCAAGACAAACCACAAATAGAAATCAAACAAAAACAATCATGATCCATCCTCGCTCCTTTAATTACTTGTCGATATTCTCGAGTAGCATAGGAAGATGACAAAATATAAATCATATAAAAAGATAAGACTAAATAGACCAAACGAGTCAATATCCATTTAGATCTTACCAATGATAAGTATTTGTAGATATAATTCAAAGGATTATATATGTTTTTAGGGGTGAAACATCTCGTATAAGATGCCCAATCAATTTTTCATAATACAACCTGTATAAGACAACCGATATATGATAAAGATATGTAGATCTCATTGATAAATACATAGCCAATTGATCTGCTAGGTTGTAGGATAGTTTGATAGTTTGTCTATTGTTTCATGATTTGTTAAGCTCATTATTTTGTAGGATATTCTATTTGTGTTTGATCAAAGTTTTATCCTTAATAAGGGATAGTTTATTATGGAAGGTGGATTGTGATGGGTGTAAAGTTTATTATGGCTTGTAGATATTTTTTATGAAAGGTGGATTATGGTAGGTGATGGTGATAATATAATCTGGTACTATATCAAAGATCCCATCTAAAAATTTAGGTCAATTATTACCCCTAGTAAGGTATAAGACAAGTTATTACAAAAGGGATAAATATGGAAAGCGAGTGATGCTAAATATCAACCATTCTCAAGCCATGAGAGGTGTGAATGATTTTTATTATGATGGAGTCTATGATCGGTTTATTATGGATGGAATGGAAAATCTGATAGAATAATGATAGATGGTAGAGTGAAGACCTAAAACACATGACACATATTTTCCAGCTTTTCACCATAGTACTTATCCAAAATGCCACCGAAGTGGTTTTTCACTATTGGATAGATTATTTCTCTTTATTTTTTTTCCTTTTATTTTATTTTTCTATTTTTTGATTTTTTTGATTTTTTGATATTTGGGATCTTTGAAAGTCATGTATAGTGCTTGCGAAGGTGCATTCTATTGATAGGATTAGGTAATGATTCACCTTTAGGAGTAGCTAGCTAATAAGCACTAGATCCATATTTTGTAGTGATTGTCATCCCCCAAATTTTCTTACTAATTAAACACAAAACAACCAATTTTTTTCTAAAAACTACTCAAATAGGTTATATAATTAAGGATAATGTTTTAAGGATACTTGATGACATCAAGTTTATAATGTCATCTTATACACACTATGCTTAGGGTAAGAAAGGGATAGGTACTATCTAGTCAAATGACAACCCTTCCTTTTATCATTGACCTTGTAGGAATCTATCTAGATTAAAAGAAGAAAATCAAGGGAAATGTTCCATTTTAAAAAAAAAACTAGAGCTTTATCACCAAAAATAAAGACTAAATTTATCAATACTTCAATTTTAGGTTAAAATAACAAAGTATAAATACTATTTTTTCCCACGACATATCACCATAATTTTTATTTAATACAACATAAACAAGATAGTCCCTATAAAATAGTATTACATTATTACTAATTTTCTTAACAATGTTGTAAGGCCTTTCTAACATCTAATTAACTTGGTGTTTGTAAGTGAAACATAATTCGGAGGATGGGTTCCTAGCTGGAAAGTTCACCAAACCTTCACAAAAGGCTTCATTTAATTATTAATCAGGGCTCGTAATATTTTGAGATTGTTGGTACTATATGTGCATTCAAGGATCCTACTATTCCCTATATCGATGAAACATAGGTGGTCACACATGTATTGAAAACGAGAAAAGCTAGAAAAGGAAATAAAGCATGAAGTTGTTGAACAAGGGAACTAACATGAATATATTTCTTATGATGTGGGTACTTACTGCTTAATACTATAAATTCTAACTATTAAATTTGAACTTGCAACTATAACTAATACTTCTATCTTATAACTCCTACCTATAAATTCTAACTATTAAATTTGAACTTGCAACTATAACTAATACTTCTATCTTATAACTCCTACCTTTTGAACTCTAACTTCTTTGGAGAGTAACACAATGTAACTCATACTATAGAATTAAAATTCATGAAATTCACATGCATATAATTGGAAACTTATCTTAAATAATTTTTTTAATGTAGCATCTAATCTAGTAAAATAGAATAATGTGGGTTGGCAATACCTCGAGTGACTCTTTCTCGAGTTGTTGCATCAACAATTCATGACAATGAACTAAACTCCTTTATTGCATAAAAATTGAACTTCTTATAGTCTAACAAGAATCTCCAAAATATTTCTCATTCAATAGTACATATCTATTTCAACTTTATAATATAAAAACTAACAACAATTACTATTAACTAGTAAAAACATTCATATTGTTACTACCACTAGATCTTCTCCTAAACCACAAATTCCAATATAGAGGCTTGAGAGGAGTCTTATTCATTAAGGACTAAAAATAGAACATTAATGCATACATATACTCTCCCTCAAGGATAGGAATAGGAAAAGTATTTTAAATAGAAAACCATAAATATGAAATAAAAGAAGGAAAATCAAACTAGGAGTCTGCCCCTAACAGTTAATCGCCATGATAGGAACATGTTTCTTGGAAACTGCCATGTCATTGGTTACTCCTAATTGGAACAAACTTCTTCTTCCACTTGTCTTTATTGGTAGATAAAAGTTAATTTGAAATGACTCATGGCTGAATATTCAATATCTACCTTTGCTTCTTTCTAGAACTGTCATTCTCCAATTATTCTGGCTCTCCCTGTAACTATCCACAATCCTTTGCTACATGTTGAAATTCTAGTTGTTGCGGCTTCTTGGATTCAATATAGTTTTTCTACCAAGGCATTCACATCTTTAACAATCAAAATTAAACCATAAAAACATAAATCCTATGAACATTCATACATCCATACAAGCATATATCAATATATCATATTTATATTTCCACATATTTAGGTCTAGCAAAGTGCATAAAAGGCATATGAAAGATGTACGAAGTCTTGGAAATTTTTGTGAAATTTAGAAAATGAAATAATAAAAGCATAACTGATGAAGGAAAAACTAGCCATTATTGAGACCCATTATTCTCCCAACTAAAGTAATTGCTCATCCTCAAGAAACTTTTAAGATTGAAGGTTATACTAAAGAGTTATCTCCTTGAAATCAGCTACAATGTCAACTCCCTTTTTCTATTTTAAATAATATCCTTTTTGATCTGCAAGCTTTTCCAGCCTGGCATTCTCTACTACTTATTCCTCCCCATATTTCCTTGCAATGTCTATGTACTTATGATAACTTCAGACAATGGCTACAAAATTATAAAGGGAGTGTGGCTCCTTTTTCTTTAGCTTAGGTGTTAGCTCTTCCCATATTTTATACATAGATTTGAAGGCTACATAAGTAGGTTCTATAGCTAATCTCTTAATTCTCACATAATCTTGTTCTCTAATATTCATTATCTTCTTTTCCACACCTTTGTAATCCAAAAGTTGTATCCACTCTTCTATGACTGCATTGGGATCCACTAATTCTTTTTTGAGTTACAAAGCAATAAATTTTTCCTTTTCATTATATTCTTGTAAAAAAATTCCCCTCTACTATTCATTTATGATATAGGAGGTTAGAGCTCTGATTTGTATATCTCCTACAAAAATCAAGGGATTTCAAGCAATTTCATCTGACAGAATATAATTATGTAGGTAGAATTCACAAAGTCAATCCTATATTTTAGGTGTGGAATCATGAAAAGTTTCTAAAAATAAGAATTTCTTGTTCATTTCTATAGGAAGTTCAATGATTAATTGGATAAATTGAAAACAAAAAAAAAGTCTTGTAGAAATAAGGCATAAACCCTAGCGGGGGGCCTGCACTTTAGCAATTGTGCAATTTTGTCTACTATTTCCTCAATTTTTACCTTTAGCCTTTTTACTTCATTTTCTTATTTTTCCAATAGCCTAGTGTGATTAGAAGTTATTTCATTTTTCTCCCTTTCCCACTCTTTTTATTTTTGGGAGAATTCTTTTAATCTTCTCCAAAGATCCACACCCTAGGACACCATAGCCGGTTCAGTAGGGGTTATGATCTGAGGAAGTGGGCCTTGACATATTGGTTCTTTGTTTTCTACTTCTACTATAGCAAGTTGTGCCAGTACCTCCAATTTTGACCAATTCTCAAACTTATAGAGCTTCTCCTCCATTTTTTAAATTCTTGCATCCCTCTTATTGTCCTTTTGTTAATGTGTTTTTAACAATTCTTCCAATTATTTTATTCTTTCCATTGTTTCCTGGAGTTCTTTGCTAACATTCTTTTGTTCAATAAAAAGTTCATATTTTTCCAAAAAAAATTCCTCCCCTTTTTGCACTTGTATATTCAAAACCATATGAAACATGGTTTTTTGGGGATCTCCTTCTCATTTTCCTAACCACAAAACATCTTCTAAATCTAATTTAGAAGTGGTAGTAAAGTACATTGATTGTACAACTAGTGTATTTACATTTCCATCAAAGACATTCTCCTTTGAGTCGTTATTTTCCTTTGTTTCATGATCAAGGGTATTCCCTTTTGATTTTTTATCTATTTCTACCAACACAACATCTTCTTCCTATTTTTATTTTATTTCTTCTACTACCACACATTCTTATTGCTTTTTAATTAATCCTCTCATGACCCCCTTCTTCTTTAAGTGATGTGATCACCTCCTAGGTTGTGTGGGTTTCTTTTTCCCCTTTGTAGGTGCAAAATAAGAAGCTCCACCTCTTGTTTTCTTTCCCTTTTGTGACCTCTTTGAAATAGGGGTTTCTTGTTTGCTCTCTATTGTGGGTTGCTTGGCAGAGGTTGTAGGCTGATTTTCCTGAAAATTGTGCTCCTTTGGTTCTCCCGTATTGTGGATAGGTGTTGTATCAAGGAAGCTAGAGGGAATTTCCTCCTCTGGAGCAACAACAAGTTCTTCTATACTAAATTTTATTGATCCCTATTATCCTTATTAGTCACTTCAAGGATAATATTGATATTGTTACAATTAAAAAAAAATTCCCAAGAAATATTTGGAAACTGAGCCCTAAGAATCCTCTTTATCAACAATGTAATAAAACATAAATGAGATAAATCTATACTGTTTCTTTTCCTCTTATATTCAAACAAAATTCTCTTTAACAAATTATACAAGAAATTAGGAACACTTACAAGCCTATTATGGCAAAGATGACTTAACAAATTAAAATGAACTATATATAACAATAATTTTCTCCCATCACAGGTCAAATACTTAACTATACAAGAAGCAATTGAAGCTCAAAGCCAAGGTAAAGATGATCTTTTAGTACCTTGGGAAAAAGAATCTAGGTTTTCTCCTAGCTGGGATAATTCATTACTTGTACCTATGACATCTTCCCTAACTAGAAATTATTCTCCTATCCTTGAAAATCCAGATAATTCAACTATAGTAGTTTCTGAGGCATCTATCCTTAGGACCCTAACAACCACTTCATCATTCTGTAATGTGGTTGTAAATTGTTGGGTCATAACCTCATTCAATTATGTGAGCCTCATAAAATATTGTAACTAGCCAAATCACTAGAAAATGGGAAAATATATTCTATCATCTAGCAGTTGGTTGTGTTTTTAGTTCTCTACGTATTACATCACCTTTCATTATAATGCTCTGTGATTTTATAGTCATTTCACAATTTTTCAATTTTTCTCTATTATGTTCTCATTCTATCACCTCAATTACATTGCTTATGCTCTACCCAAATACACCTATGGATTCCTCTGCTAAGCTAATTGTATCTTGGTGATATTGGAAAATGAAATGACATAATTTTTTTTGAAATGGCAAAAAAAATGAGGAATAATATTCTCGAATACTCTCCCCCAACTAAGGATGCTAAGTGTTTAGCTCGTACTAATAGGATGAAGATATAAAAGGAAAGTAGTGGAAATTTTAAATAAGCTATTTGACATGCTTGAATGAATCAATAAAAATACATAAAATCTATAAGCTTAAATGTTAATTATGATTGTGAAAACAGAGTGTACTTTGAGTTATTATTGGAATTGATTTACTACTCATGTGTAGAAGTTGAATTGTGCCATGAAAGTAATTTTTAAAAAGATGTGCCATGATGGATTTGAGCTACATGCAACTATGATATGCAATAAATGTGTGACACATGTGTATGAGGCTGGAGTGATGGATAAAAAGAAAATATTGCATAGAGTACACTTTGGATGAAGTGATAGCTATTATGGGGTACAATAGAGATGAAAAGGTAATGCGATAGAGTGAAATGGACATGTGTATGAATATATGTGCAAAAAATATGATGCAAATGTAATATGAATGGATATATATTATGATGGAATGTGAATGCTACAAGTAAATGTAGTAACAAGTCCCTTTGTTTGAGGTTTGTGCTATTGTAGGTTCCTTCTGCATCTTCTCACTAGTTGAAGAAATGAATATTTTGATTGTCACATGTGCAGTGTGTGCTTTTGAAATATTTAAAGAAATTATACTTGTGGAACATCAATGGGTGAGCTATGTAGCTTGTCTATTGATACATTTGTAAAGTTGGTTGTTTTTGTTGTTAAATTTCTCATGTCAAGTTCAATTTTTGTTGTAATATAAGAAGGAAGTCATCCTTTTGCAATGGTTTATTATAGAGCTTCAATCTGTGACCATTGACTAGCAATGAGAACCTTAATTCATCAATTTTTGTAGTTGCACTACTCCATTTGGAAAGACTATTTATTTTATATGGCCCAAACCATTTGGTTTATAATTTCCCTTTGTAATCTTTGTATATGGAGTCATAAAGTAGAGCCCAATCACTTGCATTGAATTCCTTTGTCTTAATAAACTGATCATGCCAATGAATACTTTGATTTGGATAACTTTAGTGTGGTGTATGGCTTCCATTCTTACTTCATCTAATGCATTTAGGTTGTGAAAACTCTCTTGTTATGTTGTTGATAAATCCATGCCTAATTTGACTATTGTCCTCAATGTATTATACTCAAAATCTATAGGCACTACTATCTTTTTACCATACACCAGTTCATATGATATAAAGCCTATTTTGGTCTTCCAAGTTGTTCTACAAGCCTAATTTCCTTAGGTAACCTAGCTTCCCAATCCTTCCCATGAAGTTGCACTATCTTTTTGAGGATGTTTTCAATTTCCTTATTTGTGACTTCCACTTTCCCGTTTTCTTGAGGGTGAAAGGTGTTGACTTTCTATGCCTAATCTCATATTATTGAACTAGTTTTGTGATTATTTCTGATGTAAACTATCATCCTTGGTCTGTGAAAATTTATCTTAGAAAACCATATCTTATAAATATGCCTTCATAGAGAAAGTTTTCCACATTCCCATCTCTTGCAAACTATAAAGCCTTAGCCTCAACCCATTTTGTAAGGTAATATGTACATACTAGTATGCACTATTTTTTTGTTTAATGTTGGTGAGATGGGGCCAATAAATTCTAATCCCCATTTGTCAAATGGTGTTATTGCTAGTTGTAGAAGCAATGACATTTCACTTGTTTTTTTTGGCCTTCTGATTCTTTGACATCTATCACAAATTTTGGTATATTTTACAATATATTTATGAAGAGTTGACCAATAATAGCCAGTATTCAAAATCTTAAGAGTTGAAATCTTTGTTGCAAAGTGTCCCCCACAATGTTCATCATGACATGCTCTGAGGATATCATATACTTCATATTCTTGGATGCGTCTTCTCATTATGTTGTCTGGGCTTGTGTAGAATAAGTATCAAGCTATTCATGAGTAGGGAAAACTCTTTTAAACTAATTGTCTCTTTTCTCTTGGTGAGAAATGTGGTGGTGTCTTTCTTACTACAAGATAGTTGTAAATATCTACATATCAAGGTGTATGTAGAGATAAAACAAATAAATTTTTATCTCAGAAGGATTCATCAACAACATATTCTTCTAATTTGGTTGGTAGTCTAGATAGAAAATATGCCACTACATTGGATTTACTTGGCTTATCTAGAATGTTAATGTCAAATTCTTATAGTAACAGTAACCACCTAACAGTCCGACCACCAACCACTAGTTTTTTCATGAGATACCTTATTGTTGTATGATCAGTGTGTATGAAAATTGAATACCTTGTAATTTGTAATATTTTTCTAAATTTATTTATTACATGAACCACTTCTAACATCTCGTTTTCGGTCACTATATAATTGAGTTCTACCCCTTGAATATTTTTTTGATATAATAAATGACATACTCTTTATTTCCTTCCTTCTACCCCAACACTGCTCCTATTGGAAAATCAGAAGAATCTATATAAATATAAAAAGGGAGATTCCAATTTGGTCCTCTCAAGACATGTTTCTTACTTAGTGCTGCCTTGCGAGATCCAAATATAGTTTGACAAGCAATTGTACATTCAAACTCTATATCTTTAGCTATTAGGACAAATAGTGGAGCAACAATTTTGCTAAAATCTTGAATAAATATTTTGTAATATCCAACATAGCCAAGGAAAATTCTAACATCCTTTTATATTTAAGGGACAAGGAGTGTTGATATCACCTCAATTTTTTGGGGTCTACTTGAATTCCTTTATTGGACACAAAATGTCCCAAAACAATTATGTTTGTCGTCATCATGAAGTATTTCTCATGGCTCAGGGAAATGTTATTTTCTTGGTATCTCTTTTGTATCTTCTCCAAATTTACAAGTGCTTCATCATAGGTATTTCCATAAGTTATAAAATCATCCATGTAAACCTCCATGGAATAATGTGAAAAGTCTGAGAATATGCTCAATACTACCCTCTAGAAGGTGGTTTGTGCATTGCATAGCCAAAATGGAAAGACAGTATAAGATCATATCTACCCCATGAGCATGTGAAAGTTATCTTGTATTGGTCTTCTGGGGCTATCTTAATTTTGATTTTAGCCACTAAATCCATCCAAGAAGGAAAATTACTTCTTTCCTGCTAATGAGTCAAGTACTTGGTCAATGAATGAAAGTGGAAAGTGGTCTTTCCTAGTTGCAACATTCAACTCATGATAGTCTACACATTCTCTCGATTTTCCTCCTTTCTTAGGTACATTCACTAGTGGAGACACCCACTAACTATCAAAGATAGGATAGATAAATCCCAAATCCAAAATTTTTTTTAATTTGATTTGACTATAGCTTAGACTGGAGGGTTCACTCTCCTTTGGGGTTGTTGAATTGGTTTGAAACCATCATTGATTTAAATCCTATGCATTTTTTTTTTGGGGTCTAACCCCTTCATATCACGATGATCCCATACAAAGGTTACTGCATGTGCCTTCAACAATGTCAGTAGTGAGGTCTGTTCTACAGTAACCAATTAATTGTTTACATTCAATATTCTTCCCAACATAATCACTAAAGTCAAGGATGATGCATGAACAGATGAAATGTCAAGTCCTACTATATTTGGAATACAATGATGTGGTAACAAAGTATTAAAAATTTGGGAAAATGACTCAGATGAATTGACATGGATTATATTCTATAGAGGATCTTCCAGACATGTAAGATAATCATGTTGTTGTGGGTCCCTACCATAGTTGTTATGCATGATATTTTCAATCAGTTCGTCTTCATCTTGGTTTTCTAATAAGGGGCTATGTTCAATAGTCATTAGAGTTTGTAAGAAGTATTGATCTTCCTCATCTAGGGCTGGCTAGATACTTTGTTCTAGGTTTTCATGGGGCTAGGTTGGTGGATAAAGGACTAATTTCTTAGTAACATTCCCATTGGAAATGATCATATTTCGAAACTTTCAACCTATGAGGGCATCTATTGTTTCCAACCAAGGTCTCCCTAAGATGAGGGGATATCTTTCAAGATTAGCTTTAGGATACAATACCATAAAGTCTGCAAGGTACTCCCATGAATCTAATGTTATTACCAAGCCTTCAATGATTCCCTCAAGTTTACTTGTGGACCTACCTACCAATTATAACAAAATAGGTGTAGGTTCGAGTTCCATTAACTGCAATAATTTCATGGTTTTTTGGTCATAACATGAATAGCTACTCCTAATTCAATTAAGGTGTTCTTAATGAGCGTGTCATTTATTTTGACATCCACTATAGGGCTCCTAGTATTTTCATACTTGGTGACAGTTATGTTTCCCAACATAATGTTTGCAAGTTATGCTAATACATGTACAATCTAAGGGTCCTTTCACTTCCTTCCTAGATTTTTGAGGTATATCTCTTTCACTATTTTAAAATATAGGAACTTCCTTAATAGCTTGGATGAGGGGTATTTTGATGCAAAATCCTTGAGCTATCTCAATAGATTAGTTTCAACTTATGAATGATGTCTATGGATTGTTAATCGCTCAGGGAGTGGAGGCTCTAGAATTTTGGTTGTTGGATTGACCTTATTTAAGCTAGGTTCCTTAGATTTTAAGCCCATGAGCTCAGCTAGGAGTTGCTCATCAACTAATTCAATGATATGAGATCAAGGCCCAACTAACATCCTCCATAATATGAGGTTTATATCACTCACCTCAACCCCATAAGTGGGGTATTTCATTGTGTCACTAGCATAACCTTTTAGAAATGCTTATTATTTGGGTTAGGTGCAAGTTGTGTTGGAAATTGAGGTGCTCTTAGTGGATTTGGTGCAGCTACTAAAGTGTTTGGCAATATGGCTTGTTGGGGTGGTTGCAAGGGTTGTTGTTGCTTCTAATAAGGATTTTTATTTTTCCACTACTGACCTCTTTGCCACTGAGGTTGCCATTGATTTTGTTGGGGTGGCCACTAAGAACTATAATCAGGTCCTTGATAATTCTAATGTGGCCAAATTTTTTGTTGATGTCGATTCCAACTAGATTGAGGTATTAGCCATTGTTGGTTTTGTATATTGGCCCAAGATTAAGGGTTCTAACAAGGAAAACTTGCATTATTACTAGGAAATAACATGTTATAACTCACAACATATTGAGGCATAACTTGTATTCGATTCCATGGTTTGCATTGAGATATCTAGAATACTTGACCATCTTCACTTTTCAATGCATGGAATTCTGATGTACCTTGCTTATATTCAAAGATACTTTTCACCTTCTTACACTTGTAATTGGTACTTCTCTATCTACAATGTGGGAACTATTATGTAAGGGTTTTTTTTGCTCTTCTTGATTCTTTTTGATATGGAGGGTGTCTAATTGTGTAGCTAGATGGTTGATGAAATCCTCCATATTTGATGGAATATTGCTTAGCTCCACCCTTAAGACTCTAGTGGTTGATTTGTTGGTGGAAGATGTCATATCTTCTCTAACCCTTTTGGTGAAAGACCTTGAATAGTTCCTACATGCATTGTAGATTTCCTCAAATGGTGCCTATGAAATGTCTCCTGCCCCAATGAGGTTAATTCCATCCATGCAATGCTCATTAACTCCTCTCAAAAATATATATCAACTTTAGAGATTCATCATAGAGTCTATTTTGGTGGGATTTATTAAGGCAAAACTTAAACCTTTCCACCTAGTCTTCTGAGGATTCATCTTCTTTTTGTGACATCCTTAAGAAATCACCCTCTTTCAATCTATTCCTCTACAACAATATTGGTAGTTTTCTAGGGTTTTTTTCTTCATTGTGTTTCAATTGGAAACATCTCTTCCAAAACCCATGAACCATCTTAGAGAAACATCCTTCAATGTTGCTAGAAACAATTTGAGCATGTGTGCATTTGTGGTGTAGTCATAAATTCTGCATAGCTTGTCAAAATAAAAAAAAGAAGGTGTTTGGATCCTCCATGAACAACCCATAGAAGATAGATAGTGCTAAAGGAGGTATGTTCTTCAAAGCAGTAGTCATCTCCTAGTTGACAATGGGGAACTCAAACATAACCTGCTCTAGTGGATCCTCAACTGCTGCATCAACCATGATGCTATTGTGTATGTGGGAAGTATCCTCTATTTTTGGTGTAGGTATTGGTGTCAAGGATGATTATTCTTTATGAATACCCTCACTCTATTCATTGTGTTCACCAGTATTCTGCAATGCTTCATGTGCTAAAGGGAGAAATATTTCTGGAGCATCTTGTTTCCTCTACAGACAATGATTATGACTCTTTGGATCAACTATTCCTACATATTGTTAGTGTATAAATCAGAATTTGAACACCCCCATATGATCAAATTCCTCCCCTTTTATTCCTCTATCCCGAATTCCTCATCACCCTTAATTAAATAATTTATTATTTAATTAATTTCTCCCCTTTCCTAAGTTTCTAAGGTATTTAATTAAATTATTAAATTCTTTACCTTTATTCCCTTCCTTCTCTAAATTAAATAAATATTCCAAATTGTTTAATTTTTCATTTTCCTTTATGAATTTAAATCAATTTTTAAATTCATTATTTCTCTTTCCTTGCCCCATCTTCCATAATTGTTCTCTAATGAAGATTAATTTAATTAACCTACAATTAGGATGTGCACAATCCTAATAAAGATTAGTGTCACATCCTCCATAATCCCCACTTGCCTTAATCTGTCATTAATTTTCCTAATCTCTTGTTTGCACAACCTAATTACTTGATTAGGTCAACCTAATCCTTATGCCATTTATGGAATACCCACAAGTCAACCTTTTATTAAATTCTTTCTCCTTTCGAAGAAGGCAACCCTTTCCCAATGTGAATTTTAATTCACATTTATTCTCCCTAGGCCTTTTAAGGAATTTTTAATTCCTTGGATGTCTCATCACCCACATGGGGAAAACGACCTCCTTTATGAGGAGATCTTCTCCCATTCCCAAGGTAAAATAAAGTACCTCCACCTCATGTCCCTTTTGACACCTCACCTACCACATGTTAAGATGTGAGGGCTTGTGAGTTCTCAACTCAACCTAGCCCTTGATCTTGTCCATGGTGGCTTCATCCTGCCCCTCTATTGTTTAGTGGCTCTTCCCCTAAAATTAGAGGATTTTTCCCTCATTCACTAACACACAACATTGAAAATTCACTCAAGAACTCAAGCAATCAAGAAAGCACTCATCCAAGCATGCAAGACCTCCATTTTTGCAACACCATTTGCATCCATATTAAGCATCCATTGCAATACCCCACTTGCACCATTGCATTCCTCATTGTCTCATGATCATTTAGAACTAGAAACAAGCAAACCTGATAGTGGAGGTGAATTTTCCTATTACAGAGGCAAACTTGCAGACAAGAAAATTCACGCTTTCTGAGTAATAGGGGTGAATTTTCTTGAGTAATGGTCGAATATTCTATCTAGGGTGAATTTGATTCAAATAGGGGTGAAATTTCTCATCAAAATAGGTGAATTTTCCTCCCACAGAGGTGAACTTGAGGTAAATCCAAGAAAAAAATTCAGTTTTCAACTTCAATTTGGTTTCGGTTTCAGGTACTAATCCGCTAATTCATTTATTTGTGAGTGTGTTTGGTTTTTGCTAACATTTGCTGTAGATAATTCTCGTTCATCCAAGATCAGTTGGAAACTACTAACACATTTTCGGTAGAATGATCGATCCAAGACATCTTTGTTAGTTTGTTATTTTTCATACTAGTTAGGAACACATAGATTAATTAAAGGGTCAATTAACTTGTTTTCCATGCTTGTGAGTGGATTATTGACCTATCCAATCCCCTTGCACCATTTTGTGATCTTGGGTGACGAGAAATCATAGTTCATTCTAGTCTAGTCGAGTCTATCCAGGAAGTGCTAGTGCATCCAAGCTCTCCCCTTGTGCTATGTGCAAGCCTGGGGACCAACCAAAATTTCTAGTATCTTCTTCCTTTAGCCAGAATTGCTTGGGATTTCATCACCTGAGGGATGATTCCAACCATGTGTTATCGATGAGGTATATAAAGGGGGGAGAATTAAATTTGTACCCCAATCCAGTCACGTCGTGTTTAGTGAAGCATTGAAGCTAGGGTGATACCTAGATAAGACATGCAGAGTTGGTCTGAATTTTCAGTACCTTATTGGGGCTCCTGAATCACTCTTGTGATGGGATGGTGTTCATGGTTTTGCCTCACGTACCTTGTGTATATCAAGGAGACACAAGAAAACCTTGTATAGCCTAAATAGAGACCCATTTTTCAGTCGTGGCTTGGTGTTGTGCAGGGGATACATATTATACCCTGAAGTTACTCACCATGTACTCCCTTGGGTTGAGATAGGAGTCCTCATGGTGGACTATGATGGTCCTCAAGTGAGAGAGTGAAGGTGAGTTCATGGCATCTATTGATGACCCTATGCCATTGGAACACTAGCTATTCACTTTCACGAGAAATGGAGCTCTAGAGAACCACCTCGGTATCTTGGAGTATTAACCTTGGGTTGTCTGCTCAAGGTGGCGGGCCTACATCAAGTTTGCAAACCCATATCACTAATTTTAGGATTGTGCTACCTAATGTGTTTGCTTTGTATGATACCAGTGCTTTCATTTTTAGTTGAGTCAGTCCAACCTCTTATTTTTTGTTTGCTATGCTTGTTTTCCTTTTCCACAGTTAGCTTCTACCTTTATAGGTGAATTTTCACCTTAAAGAGGTGAATTTGCACTTCAGATAGGCAATTATTTCCCTGCAAAAGGGAAATTTTGCATTTCAGTCTAGTCCAGGTCGTTCATTTACGTGAGTTTGTCTTCGTTAGAGGCAAATTGTTTTGTGGGTCACTTTGTTAGGCTACCCCATTTTCACCCATTCGCTAGAACAAGTGAGTCTGTCCATCCATTAGGCAAGTCTATTTGTCCCTTTTATCAAATTCACCCATTCTCTTTGGATAGGAAAATTTGCACCTCTACTTAGGAAAATTTTCTCCCTACAGGGGTGATTCTGCTCGTTGTCTGTGTCTTGTATATTTGCTTAGTCATCAAATTCACCTATTTATTGAGAATAGGTGAATTTTCCATCTGTTTAGGAAAATTTTCCCCACATGGGCGCGATCTCGTCTCCCATTCTAGTCTTCCATTTGTTACTTTGTCTATCAAATTCATGCATTTTCTTACGATAGGTGAATTTTCTCCCCCATTTACGCGAATCCATTTGTCCGTTAGGTGATCTCATTTTCTATTTGAGTCCCCGTCTAAGTCTCATCCATCCAAGTCTAGGTTTAGGTGAATTCGTTTGTTTGTTAGGCAATCGCATTTTTAGATGAGTCCATTCCCATATGTACCATTCAGGAAATAGGAAAAGTTTTCATCCCATTAGGCGATCTTGATATTCAAATATGCTTGTTCCCCTATGATTTCCAAGGTTTTAGGTGAAATTTTTAGAGAATAGGCAAAATTGTGAGAGTATAGGTGATTATGCTAGTTGTTTGGGCGAGCCTGCTATCAAATAGGTGAACTTTTTGATCAAATTTTCCTGTTTCTTGTACTAGTCCAGTCTTGGGAAAATTTTATTCCTCGTATATGCGAATATTCTTGGAAAATTCACCTGTTTCTTGTGTCACCTTAGATTTGGGCGAATTCTCTCCTTGAACGAGTGAGTTTTCTAAACGTGGAGGCAAATTTTCTATACCTGGATAGGTGAACTTGCAACCTAAAGAGGCAAATTTTTGACACACAGAGGCATAGCCGCTTCCCATACAAATTCCAAAATGTGAATCCTTTTGGCCACTAAAAGCCTATTTTTCTCCAAGTCATGTTCTGTGATAATTTTTTTTTATCACCATCCATATTCCCGTAATAAAAAATTTAGTCCATCTGCATTCTCCAAAAGTCATCACATATTCAATTAAATCATCTAGGATTATCTTAGAGCATCCTTAGATTGCATATCCATCATCGGTTCATCAATCCAAATCCCCTAGATTTCATTTTAGAGATTTTTATCCAAGTTGGCTTAGGTGTTTCATCTCGATCATCATCATCTGTACCTGCTTATGATTGTCATCAATCTTGAGTCAGTAAATCATATTTGAACCAATCAATCTACTTCCATCTTGAGGTAGATTCAGTGTCATATTAATCCCTTTTGTAGTTCAATCTAATCAATCAACACCTTACATCATCTAATCAAAGCTTCTAAACTTAGTTTAGAATCAATTTCATCAGTCTAATCCAACCAATCATCTAATCCAATAAACTGCGTAATCCCATTGATCAATCCAATCTAATTACATCCTTTATCCATCATCCAATTCAATCAATCAATCTATCATCCAATCCAACCAATCCTTTATTCATCACTTAGGCCATCCTTCCACTGCATCTTAGAATGTAGAGTCATCCTAGATCCTTTGTAGTTTTTCACTTTCATGCTGATTACCACCTAGTTGCAAGAAAAGAAACTCATGGCAGACCAACAAGCCCAGGGTGCCCAGCCTAACATCCCTCAGGATCTTAACAATGGTGGCTCATCATAATCCAATACTGAGGTCCAAACCAAATTGCCTCCTGCTGAAGAAAACATGGTCAACCAACCCGAAGTCATAGTCGATGAATATCTCAATAATCCCATCAATCTTGAAATGATAGATCACCTCCTCAATGAGTGTGGGGATAAAATCCTCACTTTCGTGATCATGAATGGCATCAAACCACCATCAGGATTTGAGTTATCAAAAATTTTCAGCACATCACCTCTTGCACCTCCTACGCCTCAAGATCCCCATAACTCACAAAATCCTTTGAGGAATTCTTATGTCCCCAAGGGTTCTCCCATAGATAATTGGTATTAGCCTGGGTTCGGTAATGTCATACTTTATTAGGTCACACATTGCTTGGGTTCCGATCATGGTCACATGAGCACCACCTGATCCTCATGATCCCCTTGCTTATGGCATGCCACAAAATATTCCTCCGCCGCCACTTCCGAATGTCCCTCAAGGTCCGACCCTAGTATCTATTAGAATATGGCTTCTGGTGTTGTCATTGATGGAAACCTAAGTCATTGATTTGGTCTGTACTTTAATATGTTTCCATATAGGGAGACAGAGTGAAGAACAGGGTATCTGAATGAAGTTGATTCTATCAATCCATTTGAATTACTAGTTTGGGTTATGGATCTTTGGGAAGGTCATTGGGTATTTGGAATATCTTATTCTAGAGTTTTGTGTCATTGTATCAATTGGTGTATGAGATAGGAGATTCAGTTGACTGATTTTTTGTTTAATAGTGCTAGAAGGCTGACTGAGTGTATGTGGCGTGTTGCAGATGTTTGAGGTGAAATTGTTTGAAGTAGTTTTGGGTTTGAGGATTTTATTTTGGGTCCTCACTATGCTGTGGAAAAATTTGGATGGTGTGCATTGGAAATCATTTGTGGATTGAGCTGACGGTTGGAAAATATTTTATGTTTTATTGAAGCCGACATATGGTTGATTAAATATTTTTTTGCAGATATATATAAGCAATCATTTATATCATTTTGGTATGTGAAATTCAAAAGGATAGTAGAGCGATTATACATAGTTTCACTTGTGCATAAAAGGATTTGTGATATGAATGAAAGTAGACAGAACAAAATCAGCCAAGCAGGACAAGAATGCGATTGATGAGCTTAACCAAAACTATAATCTGGCATTAGCAGATGCTACTTTCTTAGTTCAAATATTCTGAATGTAATCCAAAACTTTTGTAAGATAGTGAGTCTTCTTTTTGTATCTGAGCAGTGAGCTCTAGGCAGTGCGCCTGAATGCATGTGCATTCCCCATTTTTAAAACACTTATATTTGAGTACTCAAATTGTGGATTGACCACCACTGTGGTTTTTCCCCTAATAGGTTTTCCATGTAAAAATAATTGTGTTATGGTGTTGTGGATGATTTCTTTATGTGCTTGCATCTTTCTTTCAATTCAATGTTGTAATTGGTTTAAAGATCAAATTAAGAAAGTCAATTTTTTTAGAACATTAATTCACCCCCATCTCAGTGTTCCTTGATTCCAACAATTGGTATCAGAGCCTAGTTCCTTGAAAGAAGTTTAACAACTTGAGGTGGATCTTGGAATTGAATGGAATATGGTAACCTTCAACAAAATATTTTGGTGGCACTTGATGATATTGATCATTCCAATGCAGAAGTCTGGGAATTGAAAGAAAATCTTAAGGATGCTAAGAAATTCATTCAGAACTTGAAGAATCAGATTATTAAGTCCAGGGAGTAGAGAAAGGATATATGTGATCAGATTAAGAAAAAAGATGGAAAAATCATGGATTATGTTCACCTGATTAAAACCTTGAAGGAAATAATTGAAGAATGTTGAAACCTTGCTAGGGAGAATGCTACCCTAAAGCATGAGATGGAATCTATGGTAATGAAGCTGACTAAGGAGATTGAAGAGAGAAATAAGAATGAGGAGAATATTTATCAGTCCTTACAAGAAAGATCTGATGAATGCAACATAATTAATGGAGGATTCATTCAGTTGGAGATTGAACTGCAACAATCTAGAAACAATGAAGAGGATCTTAAAAGACAAATTGTTATTCTCAAGGATGAACTTGCTACTACAAATGAATACAAGGAGAAGTTCAAGATTATCCTAGTTAAGCTTAATGAGTTGACTCAAGGTTAGAATAATGGAAATGACAAGCATGGTATTGGATATGAGAAAAGAGAAAGTTCTAGATCTAGAAAAAGGAATTTCAAGCAAGGAAATTAGATGAACAAAGCAAAAAGGCATCTGGTAAGAAAACCTAATGCTCAAAATTTTAATGTATACTATTTTTATTGCAATAAATTTGGTCATATGGCACCTCAATGTAGAAGTAAAATGAAATCAAGTGATCCATCATTCTCCAGTTAGTGTTTCAATTGCAATAAGTTTGGTCATAAGTCAATTGAATGCAAGAATATGTCAAACAACTCTATTAGTAGAAGGAATTTAAATGTTATACTTGTGGAAGATTTGGGAATATTGCTAACCAGTGCAGATGAAGAAGAAATCAATGGAGTGAATAGTCTAGACAAGGAAATGTTGTGTTACAATTACAACAAATATGGTCACATTGCAAGATTTTGTAGAAACAAAAATATGGATAGAAGAGGTCTGACATACAAAGGCAAAAATATGCAAAAAGATGATAAATGAAAAGGGAAAGTGGCTGTGGATGAAATAAGAGATCAGATGAAGAATACATGGGTAAGAAAGAATGAGTCTGATGTAGGAAACACTTTCGTACCAAAATTTGGTGTTGGTAATTCCTTCGTGAATTGATTTCAGGCCATTGGCCTAGGGGGATTTTTTCAAGAAAATCCTTTTTCCCCCTGTCTATAGTTGGTGCCAAAATGTGGCGGATTGTCAAGAGTTGTATTAATGATTTATAGATGCATTGGAAAACACTCATAAATAAATTCAAGCAATTGAAGGTCCACCGAAGAATTTTTATCTTATTGACTGAGAGGACAAGGTATCTGAAACACCTAGGGAAAAAGCATTTAATACAACAAAAGGTTAGGTGTGTGAGTTATAAAAAGAAAGTTGGAACCCTCATTTTCCACTTTATATTGAAGAAAATAAGAAGGATAGCAATTTGAATTTATTTTTTGAAAGCGTGAAGATAATTCGACGGTGAAACCCTAATCCATCAGGTACTTCAGCTGTATTGAGAAATTTCCATTTAATTTGGTGTGTGGTTGAAGAAATTCTTTGATAGAAACAAGAAATGAGTACGAAAGATAAAATGGAAAAATCAAAGGAATGATAAACCTAGATGATTATAGCCGAGAGAAAGTTAGAGTTGTAAGAAACATGTCGCTCGATGAATTGAAATGGCTAAAAGAAGCAAAACACAAAAGCTTGGATATTTGGAGTGAATTCCCCTATTTCGAGAACACAAAATTTTGTAAGTTTATTTTGGGCAGATTGAGATGATATTCTAACTCTGCATAAACCCTACCATATCTCGAAAGAAGTGATTGGAAATGTAACTGGGTTATGCAAAGTTGGGGATGTATCAAGAAAAAAGTCAATCCAAAATAAAGAAGTTGAAACCCTAACTGGAGTAATTGGAGATCAAAGGGCATTAATAATCTCAACAATTAGAGATTCAGTGACAAGATACATTATGCATGGAGTATCTTACAAAATATTTTTTAGAAACAAAGAAGGTGCAACTTCGGCAGGGCTTGTTTACATTTCACACAAGATGATAATGGAAGATCAGGATTTTGAACTTTTTGGATTACTGAAAGATCAACTAATGGAGAAAGTAAAATTAAAAAACATGACAGATTACCCTTTCAGGTTTGGTACTTTGGTTATATGTCTTGTGATGTATTTTTTGAATTGCTTACCACTGAACAAAAATGTAATATGGGAAAAGAGTGAACTAGTTTGCAAGAAAATTTACATACACTCTAACAATTTGGAAAACTATGATAAATTATATGAAAATTTATTTAAAGTTTTGCTAGGAAAGTTTGGCTGAATTGGTATTCCCCTTCTGGTAAGTGCACGTGAAGTTAGTTCATCCTCTGGTGAGATGGAGAGAAAGAAGAAAAGAGAAAAATAAATTTATGTTTGCACTCATCCAACATGCAAGACTCCAAGAGTTGAAGGGAAAGGAAAAGAATCGGTGATTATAGATATACTAGATGCAAAATTTGATAAGGAAATTGGGGAAACCCAAAGAAAATAACTAGAAATAGCCGGATCAGAACAAGAAAAGGCAATGATAGAAGAAAATGAAGAAGAAGGTGATTTAACCAAAGAAGAGCTATTGCAACTTATTCATGAGGAAGACGGAATGCAAAAAATCATAAACATATGGTCTATCAGACCTTCATATGAGCAATGATTTTGAACATACTAAGTGCTCATCTTGTGCACAACCATATTAAATTAGAGAGTTTATAGAATATTTTTCCAAAAGAGATGATTGAATGCATCAAGGAAATCATGGACTCTGAGTCTCAGAACAAGGAAAAAGAAGTAATTTTACACCTAAAAAATTAGTATAGATTATCACTCACCAAGCTAAAAAGGCACATGAATCAGCTAAGGCAATGCATAAACACAAAAAAAAACACCTACAACTACTTTCTTCGATGGCCTCATGAAATCGACAAGTACAAAGAAAATTTGGAACAGATTGAAACAAAGCTAAACAATATTGGACAAGACTTTAACATACTTTTCAAGATCAAGATGGTGCAATTAAGAAAAGGATTCAAGAATTACAGACAGAGCATACAAATGTTCAAAACACCAAAAAAAAGATTGTTGGCACCTTTTGGAAAGTGAAGGACATAACATAATGCATACTGGAACAATTGATTAAGATATCAAGGAAAGGAGAGATATTAGAAGAATCCATCACCATTCCATAATCCCTCATCAAGATTATCAACCATACATCTAAAAAAAACAACATGATCATAATCACCGGGATTGTAGTAGAAGAATGGAAGAAGTTTCTTTTGGAGATGAAGGAGAAATACAAAATAATCTTCTAACACAAGTAGCAGCTGTATTTATTCAAAAAAATTGAACCAGTTTTTGAATAAGTAAGTTTTTGGTTACACTTCAAAAGGGAATACTATAGGATTTTTTTTTTTGGTTTTTCATTGATGTTAAAGGGGGAGAGAGAGTAGTGAAAAATGCCTTATCAAATTCAAGGGGAGTTGTGTTAGCTATGATTTTTTGAAGTCTTGAAGGATTGTAGTATGTTGGTTTTGACACTTAGTTATTTTTCACTAAGTGTTGCCTAAATGCCAAAGGGGGAGATTTTTGGAATATGTCTTCTAGTGTTGTCATTGATGGAAAACTAAGTCATTGATCTAGTCCATACTTCAGTATTTGTCCATACTCGGAGACAGTGAAGAATAGGGTATTCGAATGAAGTTGAGTTTGTCAATCCATTTGCATTACCAGTTCGGGTTGTGGATCTCACGGAAGGTTGTTGGGTATCTAGAATATCTTATTCTCGAGTTTTGTGTTGTTTCATCAATTGGTGTATGTGTTAGGAGATCCGATTGACTGATTTTCTTTTTAACAATGCTAGAAGACCGACTAAGTGAATGTGGCATGTTGCAGATGTTCAAGGTGAAATTGTTTGAAGTATTTTTGGGTTTGATGATTTTTTTTCGTGTCCTCACTATGTTGTGGCCAAATTTCTATGGTGCAAATTGCAAATAATATGTGGATTGAGCTGACGGTTGGAAAATATTTTATGTTTTCTTGAAGCTGACATATGGCTGATTAAATATTTTGTTGCAAATATATAAGTGATCATTTATATCATTTTGGTATGCAAATCAACTGTGCGAAGTATGATGCAAAATTTAGAAGGATAATAGAGCGATTATGCATAGTTTCACTTGTGCATAAAAGGATTTGTGATGTGAATGAAAGTAGGTAGAGCAGAAGAGAAGAATCAACCAAGCAAGACAAGAATGTGACTGATGAGCTTAACCAAAAATATAATTTGACATTAGAAGATGCTACTTTCTAAGCTCAAATATTCTAGATGTAATCCAAAAATTTTGTAAGATAGTGAATCTTGTTTTTGTATCTATGCAGTGAGCTCTAGGTAGCGCGGTTGAATGCATGTGCATTCCCCATTTGTAAAAAAATTATATTTGAGTACTCAAATTGTGGATTGACCTCCACCGTGGTTTTTCCCTAATAGGATTTCCATGTAAAAATACTTGTGTTATGGTGTTTTGGATGATTGCTTTATGTGCTTGCATCTTTCTTTTGGTTCAATGTTGTAAGTGGTTTAAATATTAGATTAATAAAGTTCAATTTTATAGAACATTGATTCACCCCCTATCTCAGTGTTCCCTGATTCCAAGAGTACCTTTCGCACCACCTCTTCCACCTAATCAACAAAGTCAACCACCATTGAATGTTGGGGGAAATCCTTTTTCTATGTTATCGCCACCTGCTGGATCAACACCCACTTCCAATATATCACCACCTCTATTTATCCCTTAAAAACCACATCAAAGTAACATTCCACCTTCTCAATCACCGCAAGGTAACCCTCAATAAACACCATAGGAAACCCCTCAACACGTTCTAATTCAATCTCAACCAATCCAACAAAAAGCTCTGCAGTAGAATATCCCTATTACTTCACAACAATGACAGTCACCCTCGCATCAACAATAAGGTAATCCATCACAACCCCCTCATCTACCTCAAGGTCCTCCCCATCAACAAATATCTCACAAAAATCAACCCTTCCAACAATTGCAGATCACTCAACAACCTCAAATCCCAACTTGAACTCTTTATCATCAACCCCTTCAACAACCGCCAGTCCCAACACAACCTTTATTATCTCACCATTCAATTCCTAGCAACATGGATCAGTACCTATACCATCCAAAAATCACGTTCTATGCACAACCTATTGCATCCAATCGAAACCCTACTTATGCCTATCATAATCCCCCACAATATCAACAAAAACCATCTTTTTCTACCCCTTCACAACCACAACAAACCATTTCCTATCATCAGACTAATCCACAACAACCTTCATATACATCCCAACAATACACTGCCTACAATTATCAGTCCAACCCATATTATGCCTCACAACATAAGCCATCTTACCAAAAATTGTCATATCAAAAAGGTGTTTCCACCTCATATTGTCAAGAACCTCCACCATATCAATGAGGGGCTTCCTCTTCTTATTATCAAAATCCATCATCCTATCATGAATCCTATACCAATCCACCATCACAATCCACTTATATCAATCAACATCAACCGAATCCTTCATATACGCCTCCACCACCATACGACCAAATCATGTCTGTACCATCTCCATCCTATCAAAAATATTCTCCTTATACTCAATCCAACCCATCCAATCCATCTTCATCAACAACTATTAATAAGGATTTGGAAGAAATAAAAGCCGCATTGAAAGGCTTGCAAACAGGGGCCTCTAAAAAGTTTCAAATTTGAAGAGATTTTCCTTTATCCATTTGATCCCTCGATCTCACTCATTCCTTTCCCCAAGCACTTTGAAATGCTGAAGTTTGACAAGCATAAAGGAAATAAAGACCCAAAGAACTATCTCCAAGAATTCTATTCACATTGTCAAGAAGTCCTCCATAATGAAAATTATCTCCTACAATTATTCCCTAGGAGTGTCTAACGAGGGTGGCTCTTGATTGGTTTATGGGTCTTCAAAAGGGATCAATCTCTTCTTTTGTGGATCTTTAAGAAAAAATCATCTCACACTTGTCCTTCAATTTGGAGAAGGATATTGATAACCTAGATCTCCTAAAAGAGAAACAATGTGAGGGTGAAAACTTTGCTAGCTATCTGCAAAGGTGGCATGCTTTGGCTAGTCGAATGAAATCTGCACTTAGTGAGATAGACCTAGTGACTTTGTTTGTGGAAAAATACCATCCAAACATGAAATATAATATCAATCTTCATTGTGTCACAAACTTTTCATAAGTCATAGAAAAGTGTCCTATCATTGAGAGAGCGCTCATCACTAAGGGAAAAATAAAATTTATAATCCAGATAAGGAAAAGGCATCTAGAGATAAGTCCCACTACCGGAACCAAAACAAGAGCGTAGTCAATGATGGTGTCATGGATACCAAACATTTTCAAGTAGAAAATACCTCACAAAGGCCTGAATATACCCCTCCACCACAATAAATCCCAAATGCCATATCTATGCCACAAGGCACACCTCGTCCTCCCCATCAATCCAATCAAAATAATCAAGCCAACAATAAATTCTCCTTTATTGCTTTGGGAGAGCCCTTAAGCGCTATTTTCAATAGGATTTTGCAAGAAAGCTACCCAATTACGTACCCTGTGACTAAGCCTTTTGACAAATCCAAGCCAAAGCTAGCTTGGTGCAAGGAGAATGAGTATTGTGAATTTCATAAGATCAAAGGTCATTCCACAAACAAGTGTCAGGGACTTAAAAGATATGTCCAAGATCTTAGAGATCATGGAGATATACAAGTGGATGCCAACCAAGCAATGCCATCCAATTATCAACTGCAAATATACCAAAATGCCTTCCTAAAACACAACTAGGGTGCCATTACATCTAATGCTAATCCTGGGTCAAGTAACAATGATAGTCAAAATAACAACATCAATAATATTAGCTATAAAAATGTACCGTATAACTATGATGGTATAGTTATGTGCATTAGCCAGGTAGAGCCTCACATATCCATGATTCGTGTTGAGGGAAAAGATCCACAATGTGTTGTTACAACTCATCACATCCATATCTCTGTCCCCGGTCCTTCTACATCAACCCATCTAGCTCTTATAAGTAAGCAGTATAATATTCTTGACCACCTAGGAAAGACAATTGTTGAAATATCCATCTTGGATTTTCTCAAGTATTCTCCTATCCATCAATAAATCCTAATGAAAGCTTTACAAGACACTCATGTACTTAATGACATAGATCCCACTCAGTTCCAAGCCTTAGCGGGACACTTGTCATCAATCTATTAGTTGGTTTTTAGTTTTAACAATATGCTTGTCATCAACTCTGATCATAACCGCCCCCTTCAAATTGAGGTCCTTATAGCTCGTCATAAAGTAAAAAGGGTCCTAGTAGATAATGGCTCAAACCTCAACCTTTGTACATTGAAGTTCATAAAATAGGTCGGATATACCCATGCTGACTTGAAGAACCAGGTTATCACCATAAAGGCATATGAAAATGTTGAGAGGGATTATGAAGGCATCATTTGTCTTCCCATTTAGGTTGGCCCTATTGTGTAGTATACCACATGCCATTTTATTGACCTTGACCTTCCATACAATCTCCTCATCCCTGCATGGATTCATTCCATGCAAACCGTTCCATCCACTTACAATCAATGCTTGAAATTCTTGTTCAATGGGATGAAAGTAACCATACATGCTGATCCACAACCATTTGAATATTGCTATGCTTTTGAATCTTCCTTGCCCCATTCTCATTATTGTTTAGGAGTTGAAGTGGGGGCACCTCATGCCTCATCATCCAATCCCTCTCATAATCTATCAACCAAAACCAAGGTCAAGATCATTGAAAAGGGCTATGGATAATATAAAATGCAAACTACACTCAATGTGGCCACAATGCCACATTCTCTCCGCTCGTATGGGCAGCCATCTCAGTCAGCATCTAGAGTAGAAGAAAGGACCAAAAGCCCTCACATCCAAGAACATGGGTTCAATGACATTTAGATATTTGGGTACACTCAAAGAATAGATGGAAGACGACATCAACCAGTGGGTATACCGAGAAGAGCCTAAACCATCACCTCACCTCATGGAATATTTCCAAGAGACCTATCCTAATGCATCAAAGTTAGCTAAAAAGTGTAACTATTAGTGAGGTGGTCTTGGTATAGAAGAACAAGGATGATGCCAACTAATAGAACCGTCCGTGTGACCCCAAATAATAGGCCTAGGCTATAACATAAAAAAAAGAGTCATGCAACATCAACTAGTTCCTCAAATAACATTAGTGTGGATAATGGTCTCCTTGAGGACATACCCATAGAAGAGTCCATCATAATCACATATAATGACGTAGATATTTCATCCATGTTTGACTACCAATCCATATTTTCCTTTAGCCTTTCTGTTCACCATCATGAGCTTATTGAGTGGGACTTACGAGGTAGTGCACCTATCAACACCTTCCCTTTAGTGGATGCATACAAAAATCTTATGGGATTGGGAGAGGATGAACACCCTAATGAAAATAAGAAGAAACAAATTAAAAAAGGGTCATCTAGTGAAAACCTCTATGAGGCACTTCCTAACTCATCAAAAGTCAAAATAAAGGGTGTATCTGAAAGTGAAAACCTTGATGAGGTGCTGGAGGATGGAGATGCTCATCTTTCCCTTGTTGGAACTCAGTTTTCTAAACAATCTTCTATCTTGATCAAAGAAACTCAATAAGTCAACTTGGAAACAAAGGAAGATCCAAAAATCACATATGTATCCAAGTCCTTATCAGAGGAAGAGTATTTTACCATTGTCAACTTGCTTAAAGAAGGAATTATCAATTTTGCATAGACTTATTTAGATATGCCAGGGTTAGATCCCGCCTTAGTGGTAGACCATTTGGATGTTCATCCAGATGCAAAACCTATCAAGCAAAAGCTAAGAAATATGTATCCACAAGTAGCTCTCCTTGTTAAGAAAGAGCTGGAAAAGTTGCTAGAAGCTAGGTTCGTCAGGCTGATCGACTATTCAAATTGGATATCCAACATAGTGCCCATTGCCAAGCCAAATAGAAGTATCTGAATCTGCACTGATTTTCAGGAGTTCAATAAAGATTGTCCTAAATATTCTTTCCCCTACCAAATATTGACATGTTGGTGGATCCTACAACAGGAAATGAGATGTTATCCCTTATGAATGGTTTCTCTGGTTATAATCAGTTCAAGATTGCAGAAAAATATCAACATAAAACTACCTCCACCACTCCTTGGGGCACCTTTTTCTATAATGTCATGCCCTTTGGACTTTAAAATATGAGGGAAACCTATCAACATTCCATGAATGTTATCTTCCATGACCTAATTCATATCATAATAGAAGATTATGTTGATGACCTATTGGGGAAATCTAGAACAAGAGAAGAACATCCTAAAGTCTTGAAGAAAATATTTGAGCATCTAGATCATTATAAGCTATGACTAAATCCAAAGAAATGTGTGTTTAGGTTTACATCTGGAAATCTCTTGGTTTTAATCTTCCCTAGGAGGGGTATAGAGGTAGATCCAACAAAGGTCAAGGATATCATGGAAATTCCCCCACTCCACAATCTTAAGCAATTAAGAATCCTCCAAGGGAAGTTGTAATCCATTAGGTGGTTCATAGCTCAATTAGCAGAGTCATTTACATATCTACTATGTAAAGACACTACCTTCAAGTGGGATTCATAATGTTAGCAAGGCTTGGACAAAATTAAGGAATACTTGGCTCATCCACCCATCTCGATGCCTCATATTCTAGGTAAACCACTTTTTCTATATATCTCGGCTACATCAGTTGCACTGGGGAACTGTTAGCTCAACATGATGAGTCTTCTAAAGATTGTGTGGTTTATTACATCAGTCAAACATTGGTGGGATATGAACTCAATTACTCTCCAATGGAAAAATATTGTCTAGAGGTCATCTTTAGTTCACAGAAACTTCATCATTACATGCTTAGTCATCTTGTCAAGCTGATATCCAAAGTTGATCCACTTAAATATTTGTTATCCAAAACTTCCTTGACTGGCTGCATGACCAAGTGGGTCATGTTACTAAGTGAATTTGACATAGAGTATGTGGAACGTAAGGCGATCAAGGGATAAATTATAGTAGATGATTTCATCGATGCCCCTTTGGTTGATGCTTATGATTTAGTAGACGTGTTTCCAAATGAAGAAGTCCTCATAGCCACAAAAGCAGATACATGGACATTCTATTTTGATGGGTCCTATACACATAATGGAGCTAAAAAAGGTGTATTATTTGTCACTCCTCAAGGTGACTACATACCGAAGTCATTCAGATTAGCATTCCCATACACTAACAATATGGAAGAGTATGAATATCTTATCATTGGTCTTAGAACTACCATTCAATGGAACATCACTCATCTACGAGTCTTTGGTGATTCCCTATTGGTTATCAAACAAGTCAATGATGAGTTTCAAATGAAGGATGACAAATTATTGCCTTACAAACACATGGTAAATGAATTTAAAAAGTATTTCATCTTCATCTAGTTTGAATAGATTCCCAGACTCCAAAATAAGGTAGCTGATGTGATGGTCACAATCGGGCCCCTCATTGATATGCCTAAGGATCAAATGGAATGCAAGTTCCTTTTTGAACAACTTCTAATCCTAGCATATGACATCCCTGAGAGTAAGATGGTGTGCGATATCATAGGTCCTGAATCCCCTTGGTACCACAACATTCACACCTACCCCTGTGATAATATCCTCCCACCTGACCTTACATGAAGCCAATGTAAATACTTCATCAAATGTAGTTCTCACTATATCATCATAGGAGATACGCTTTATCGTGATAGGTATGATGGAACTCTCCTTAGGTGTCTGAAAGAATTAGAAGCTCGCACTGTGTTAGTGGAGGTATATAGTGGTGTTTGCGAGGCCCATTCTAATTGCATGGACTTGTCTAAGAGGATTCTCATAGTAGGTTATTATTGGCCCACCATGGAGCATGATTCTTGTGATTTCGTAAAGAAATTCCTCCCTTGTCAACAACATGCATACCTGATACATGCTCTTACCCAAGATTTGCAACCAATCATAGCACCATGGCCCTTTTCTCAATGGGGTTTTGACTTGATTGACAAGATATACCCTCCATCTTTTGATGGCGATAACTTCACCATCACCACCATTGAATAATTCACTAAGTGGGTGGTAGCAATGCTACTCTCTCAAATTACCTGTGTTCAGATTTCAAAGTTCATCCTTTTCCATATCCTTTGCAGGTATGGAATTCTATCTACCATCATCACTGATAATGGAAAGCCATTCAAGAATAAGTGCATGCAATTATTTTTTGAGAACTATCACATCCAACATCATTGGTCCAACCCATATTACCCTCAGGGTAATGGTCAAGCAAAAGCAAACAACAAAGCCTTAATCAAAATCCTCAAAAAGGTGGTTAATAACATTGGTCAAGATGGCATATCCATCTCCATCCTGACCTTTGGGTCTACCATACTTCCATCTAAAATCCCAATGGCACCACTCCATACTCTCTCATTTATGGTGTTGATGATATATTTCCAATCAAAGTTGAGATCCATTCACTTAGAATATCTCTGAAGAAACTCATAAGTGATGAAGATTCTCGAGTCGCATGACTCAATCAGTTGGAACTCCTAGATGAAAAGTGGATCAAAGTATACAATCATCTACACGCCTATTAACATTGTCTAAGGAGGAGCTACAATAAAAAGGTTTGTCCTCATCAATTCAATGTTTGTGATCTAGGCCTCAAGGAGAATCAACGTAATCGGCAAGATCGAGACAAAAAGTGAAAATTTGAGGCAAATTGGCTTGGTCCCTATGTTATCACAACTAAATATGGTTTTGGTGCATATAGGATGTATAATCCTGGAGGAGAACCCCTAGAAGAGCCCATCAACATCATGCACCTGTAAAGGTTTTATACCTAAGTCACTTGGGTTATCCTTTCCTGAGAAAATACCAAAAAAGTAAAAAATTGTCGAAAAACCAAAAAAAAATGTCAAAAAAAAATAGTAAAGAGAAATAATTTTTCCTATGGTGAAAATCACTCTTCATGGTGCCTTAGATAAGTATGGTTGGTGAAAACCTGGCAAAAGGTGCCATTTTTGTAGGGCTTAATCATTATCTAACTTGCATCCTAGTTACTTTGTCCTTCCATCCATCGATCCTGTCCTCCCATCAACATCCTGTCATCGACCATCGCTTAGTATATTATGATTGAGCATTGGGCGATCCAAATCTGCTACCCAAGATCCTGAGCTTTTTATCCTTAAATATGAGATTTTTATTGCCTGTATATCGTGTCTTATTTTTGGTCTAGCATCATCATTTAGAATCCTCCATCGTGTTAGCTATCATCAAGTTTCATCTTGTCTTTGTCCTTTTGTCGAACTACATTGCCCCTATGCTTTCACATAGGCAAGGCTTATTATTTAATCAACCCTCAAGGAATTTTATCTATCCAGTCTTTTTCATCCACCATGGTCTCCATTTTCCTCTTTCTTCTTTTATCCGTGGTCTTTTATCAAACTACGAGGGCTCTACACTTTCATGTAGGCAAGGCTAATCTTTGATCAATTGCCAAGCCCCTAGGTTTTCAGGGTTTCTTGTTATCTTGTCGTGTCATAAAGTATGTCCCTACCCTAGCTGGTGTTTATAAGAAAAGTTCATTAGTATCATGAGGTTCAAATGGTTTATGACATCCTGAATCATGTCAATCATTTAGTTGAGTCTCCATCTTTGGTCTTAACAAGATGCATCCTTCCTAATTAGACCACATCAATCCCATTCGCCCTATTGATCTTGTGGAAAAGGATGTTTGAAATTGATTGTGATCTTATGATGCTTTTGGATTTTTTTTTATCATTCAAGCTCCCTATTATACCTCATCTTGGTTTACTTGATCCATCGTATCATGGTGTGCTTTGACTGGTAAACATAGGGGCATATCTTGATCTTGTCTTTGTTGATGTCTTCTTGGTTGTCCTACATAGTACCCATTGACGAGGTAAAAATAAATTCATCATGATAACATAATAAAACCCTTCCTCATATATGAAAAATACTTATTCTCTGCCAATTAATTAAACTTTAGGCATAATAATTGCTTATCTTTTGAGACAAATAGTACAAACTTTATTCCTTGTGATTTATTGAAATATCTTACCAATGTAGATTTAATGGGTAGTTTTAAGTGTTTTGTAGGATAGTAATCGGCCATCATACAACAATAAAAATAATTCAACCAACACAAGCTCCAAAATAGATTAAAAACATGCGCTGGGAATATGCTCCAAAACTTTAGGATGATAGACCAAAATCATAGTTTCTTTTAGTTAAATTTCTGTTATGTTTTAAAGTTTAAAGAATTCATGGTTCAACTTGAGCTTCTTTAATATTTATGTAATGGGAATTGAAATACATAAAGTTTGTTTAAAATCTATTACAAACTTTTTCAATGGTAATCCAAACCATCTGAAATATAGGATTTAGTTAGAAGCTTTTTATAAATATGTAATCTCCAAAAAGGGAAAAAAAGGTAGAATAATATGGTTATGTTGTCGACATGCTTTCTAAATATATATGAATAAAGAGACTATTTCATATCAATCTTTGAGTTGTTTAAATTATGGATGAATAATAATTTAAATGGAAGATATTTTGATTATATTGTGCATGTGACTTGAGAACGTAGGAACCTGTGAGCTGGCCACTCAAGTGATGATAGGTTAAATAGATGAGTACTTTCCTTTAAATAGTTATTTTATTTTTAGTGCATGGATAATAATTATGAGTGTAGTCATTTTTCATGTTAATTTTGTAGATAGTAATTAAGTCTATCATCTCAGAGTCTGAAGTTTCAGAGCACTCGATGTATTTCATTTTCGTAGTTACTTTTTTTTAACTATTAGAACTGTTACTGTTATTAATTAGATGTTCCCTAGATTTTTTACAAGTTTTTCTACTTCTATAGTTTACATGCTTCTTAGTTTAGTTATCATGCTTTCTAGATTAATTATCTTGTTCTTTCTAGTTCAAGTGCTTTCTAGCTTTTTAGATAAATTATTTTACAGTTAAATAGTTAAATGACCTTAGGTTAAACTTAATTTTAGTTGCTCTAAAAATACAAAAAATCTAAGAGAGATAGTCAAGTCACCTTCTATTGCAAATAGCCTTGAACACTGCCCAATTGATATATTGATGTTTTATGTTTTAAAGTAATGGGACCTAATGACAACCTATCAATTTTTGGCATAATTTCTGAGGACAAATTTCTTTCTTGAGTGTTAATAGTAGATACCTTGAATACCTCTTTTAGGCCCAAAATACCCCTTTGGATTTCTTTTTTGCATGGTCAGGAAAAGAGAACCTCATGGAAGATTTATACCAAAGAACCCCCCAAAATATGTTCCAATCATACATGGGGAGGACCAAGGTTCAAAAGACCACTCTGTTGAAGAATTACTTGAGCCTAATCCACCAGACTTTCCACTATTTTCCTAAAGATCATCCAGTAGAACAACTCGTCATTGAGGAAATTATCCAAGAGGAACACATCCCTCTGGACATCATGGGTGATTGTAGGGATGAAGCTAACTAGAATAATGCTAACCATAATAACAATGATCCTCTGGCACCACAAAAATTCACTTATCCTATTGCTTTGGATGAAGATGACGATACTATAATGAAAAATATCTCTCCAGCTTTCCTGTCAACCTTCTGAGGTTTTTCCTTGAAAGACCCAGACCAGTTTATTTTCGAATTTAAGGTCCTCTGTCAAACTTATGACTATAGAAATGATAAAAAAAAAAATGAAGATCTTTCCATCTACTTTGAAGGATGCGACCATGCATTGGTTTATGGGATTAGCTGCTAGGTCTATTAGGTTTTGGAATGACATGGAGATTGATTTCCTGGAAAAATAACAAAACTATTATAGGGTGAGTGATCGTAAGGATGAGCTATTTAAACTTAGGAAAAATGAGGATGAGAGTCTCGAGGATTACCTAGAAAGGTTTCTTTTCTTTTCTAAACAATGTGGAGGAGAGGCCATTAGTCTTGAGATTCTCAAGACTATATTTCTCAAGGGAATCGATGAGGATGCAAGAAGAAGCCTTGATCTAATGGGAAAAGGAGACGTGTCTTAGTTAAGCCTTGATGACATATGTGAGTTGTGTCAAAATTTCTCACGTACTCAAGGAGGAATCCATAAAACTACTCTTTTTAAAGGGTCTAATGAAATAGGCAAGCTCCGAGAAGAAATAATGAACCTCAAAATGAACATACTTGTTCAATTGAACACTACACTGGATGACATACAAGATAAAACACGTAATCCTGAGACTTTTTCCATCTACAGTCCAAGATGTCAAAATAAACATCTTTTGCGAGTGTCCACCAGACAAGGTTCTTTTTTGCCAACTTTGCAAGAAAAATCATCCTACAAACCTGTGTGAGATTCTTACTAATCTCAGGAATTCCAAGAAAAGGATTGCATAGGTTGAGGAAGAAATAAATGTGGTAAATCAACACCAAGGAGAGAATTTTTCTTATGGGAAGAATTCCAATATTTCATGGAGACCCCAAAACAACTGGGCTAGTAATCGGTGGACTCCATATTATCCTCAACCACCACACCAACAACCTAATTGGGGAGATCCCTATTGGGGACTCTCTGAATGGGTGAACCAATCATGGGGAACTCAATAGTGGCCAAACCAAAATCAACAACAGTGGTATCCACAACATACTACTCCTCAATGGAACCAGGGAAAAAATCAATTCTATATTGGCCCTCAGAGGAATCAACAACATAAGATGATACCACCACCCCAAAATCCTCCACAAAGTGAATAGATAAATCAACCTCAGCTCCCAATGCAACCACTTCCCAATCTTAAGAACAATTGATAAAATACTCTGGTATACCTCGCTGAATAGGAAAATTTACCGGACTTAATGCCATACATTGTGGAAATTTTCAATTATTCTCTAGTAAAACACTTCAACCACCAACCATTGAATAAATTATGGATGAACCTACTCCCAAAAATCCTAAAAAGGCCACTCCACCTCTAGACCCCAACCAAACTGTTACCACATACACTACTCTACCACCATTTTCAGTAGGAGCTTTTGACTTACCTCGAGAGGAGGGAGGTTAGTATCCAACCAATCTAAGGATGGATACCATTCTGAAAGATACTCCATAAATTCCCTTGACCTCTAAAACAACGTTAATATAGGAAATCAAACAACTACAAATAGAGGTTCCCTTGCTGCCAGCAATAAAGGACATTCCAGAGTTGAACTAGTTAATTAGACAACTCTACATTAGAACTTCTAGGAGGAAACCAAAGAGAATAAATATTGTGCACATCGATGGTTATTTAGCTGAATTTTTGTTTGGAAAGACCATTGCTCCAAAAGATGACAATCTCGGTAGTCCATTGATAACTATCATGATTAATGAGGTAGAAATACCTAATGCATTAGTGGATTTAGGAGCAACCATTAATGTTATGACTATGGACATGATGGAAAAATTAGGCCTCACCAATTTACGTCCCACAACTACAGTCTTGCAGATGGAAAACCGGTCCATAGCCATTCCTAAGAGTGTTATTGAAAAAATTCTTGCACTAACTCATTTGATTGCAAAATCTGACAAAATTTTTTGACGAAAGCTATATAATTAGATGTATAGTCGGACACTTGTGCAAAATTTTCATTTTTTAAAAATTTTATCCCCGACATTCGTCGAAATTTTGACGAACCTTATTTTTTGTCGACGTTTCGATGGACTTGCAAAGTTAAATTGTGGCTAACATAAATAAAAATGAGCTTGACTATTTATCGCGATAGTGTTTTGCTCGATGATTTTCTTGGGGAAAATCAGAAAAAAAACTCAAGAAGATATCGCCAAGAGTAGGGTAGTCATTGTTTTTTTCAAGAATTCATTTGTGAAGTCAGATTTGTACTTCCAAGTTTGAAAATCATATTTTAAAGCATCATCTCATCAAATTTCATTTTTAGTCTTGTGCATTTTCAGAATTTCATTTCCAGATTTTAGACCTAACTTCACAAATTCTTTATAAGGGAATTGTTTATAACTGATGTAAAATTCTTGATGGATTTGGACAAATATTATATTTTCAAGGTTTCAATTTTAGCCCTAATGATCAATTTTCAATAGATTTGGGATCCATAACTAGATAATATCAAAGACATAGGGATAGCTACAAAGTGAAATAGCTATCAAGATTTAGGCCTAGAAGGTTGAGAATAGAATTGTGAATGTTTTATAGTGGATAGTTAGAGCCATTTAGCTATGATATTTCTGAAGACTACTTCATAAAGATGTATTTTTCCCTTTGCCAAGTTTTAGAAATAGATTTTAGACCTTAGATGCCAGTGTCTTATAAAAGTAGTTATTGTATATTTGTTACTTGAAGTTCTTGAATTCATCTTGACTCTATACAAATGTATCTATTATTGATTTGAACAAGAAAGAAAGAAAGCAACCAATTTATCAATATTGTGAGATATTTAGAGCAACAAACTAAAAAAATGAAAAAATGAAGATCAAGGCCTCTCTATTTTTCTCAGTTCACTTAAAAATTTTAGATGCTGCCAAACATATAGCAAGCTATAACTATCATGCAAACTATATGATCTATATTTGTTTTGTAATTTGGAATAGTTTACAAGATGAAATTGTCTCCTCATGTAGAAGTATAAACTGCCAAATTCCTTCAGAAGTTGGTATAGGAATCAAAAGATGAACCTATCAAATTGGAAACCAAAATTTTTGTGGTAAGAAAAGTTGATTTTGACATGAATGGCATGTTGTAACAATTTTATTAAGTAATAAAATTTATTTAGTTATTTGATAGTTTGGTGATTTGTGTGTAGATATGCCACCATATGAAACTGAGTGGAAAAGAGCACTCCTTACCTTATCAAGTAATATCTAGGTAAGATGTTATAAAAAATAACTTGTGCTTTTAGTGAAGCTGGTCAACCTACTCATGCTTTTCCATGTTTAATTTTTTCCTTTTGGGTTGAGCTACTTATGATAAATTTTTAACTTTCCTTGCATTCTGTGTATTACCCTCTCAAGTTTTTAAGAGGTTAAAAAAAATCTCTTATAAAGGATATAAAATTCCCTAGTACTTTAGATTGACGTTTATGTTAAGAGAGGCATCTGACTATTGTTTAAATAATTCAACTTTATTTGAGAGAAAGCATATTTAATCTCTATGTGGTAGATTCAAACACTAAAATAAAGTATTTGACCTTATTAGGAAAAATAAATAAAAAAAACATAAAAGAGCATCAAATCTTTGTTGAAAGTGATCCCATATCCTTTGTGATACCTGCCCTCTAGCAACTTGACTATCCTTTGTCTTTTAGGTTATGCATGAGTTTATTCATTTGATTTCAATGGCCTTGCATAACACTTGAATAAATTAATTGTGGTAGCTGCTTGAGATATTGTCCATGCACTCCTTAGTAAGCTTGTAGGTTGTCCTCTTTTTAAATTTTGTGAGATGGAAATATTTTTTAGTTTACCATACTGCTATGAAGAAAATGAACCCTTGACAAGATTTATGATGTTTTAAAATCCCTCATGACTACTTAGTTAATTTTATTTATGTATCTTTTAAAGTTCGTCATACTACCCTATCACTGCTATTATTAATTCCAATGCCCCCTTCATGGTTATGACATGGACTAATCATTGTTTATTTGAATATTCATGACTATTATCTCCTTTTGGGAATCTATAGTAAAGTGTCATGCCTTTCGTTGAAGTCAATTTCCTTAAATCTTTTCTCTTTGCTTGTTGCTCCTTACCTCTATAGTATCCCTATATTGCATATACACAATAATAACAATTATGGTGATTACTAGTGGACATGGGTATAACATCAAGCATCATACAAATATAGTTTATATCTGCATGGGATACTAATATTGTAGCACTAGTCAAAGAATCATCATCAAACTATATTTGTTGATCAAATAAAATATATTAAAATATAAAACATTGATCTTTTCTATCTACTCCACCGTAAATAATAAAGACTTCCATTCTCAAATTGGAAGGAAATTTCTACAGTTTTTATTATTTATAGTGGAGTAGATAGAAAAGATCATTGTTTTATATTTTACTATATTTTATTTTGCAAATAGCATTGGACAATAAACTGGCCAATACATTGTCAAACATGATGATTGGACCCTATGAATATATAGGTTATCAATCTTTAATCAATTCACATGAGAAATCATAATGACCAACAGTAGCAATGAAACTTTGATACTATATAACAATGACTAGTCTCAGTTTGATGATATTTCAAGACCGATGCATGAATATCATTTGGGCCTCATGGAATTGAACATTGTTTTCATTCAACCATAATATAATGTTCTTATAGGAAGCACAATACTAGTATGATTGAATGTATTAGAGGAAATAGGAGTTAGAGTAGATAAAAAGAGAACACAAATATTGTAGTGTAACCTTATTATTATATAAATAAACAATAAAATAGTAAGAGTAGGAACCCAAAATATCATGTTCATTGTCTATGTGAATATGTGTGGAATAGAGTGACCCCTTATCTATTTCAATTTCTGATAAGTTACGGTTTATTCTTATTCTCCTTTGCATAGTATAAGCTCTAACCAATTTTTAATATTTAGCTTAAAAGTCAAGATAGTATTCCATACTGATTCTATGTCAATAGGAGGGAGGAAGTTGTATATGGATTCTAGAATAAACATTGTAACCAAATACATGAATTACATGGATGAAAGAAAATTCAATACAAATGGCAATAGATTTGACATATAAAACTAGAGGATGGCCCTATGATATTTTGAAGCACTATTGTAATGGTGAAGTCAATTTAGATAGAGGCTTTCTTCATAAGTAGATGGAAGTGTACAAGACATTTGAAGTTGCTTGTGAGAACAAGATTTAGCTTAACCTACAAAAATAGGTAAACAAAGTGTTGTCCTTACAAAAAAAATGTGTCGAGAGTGTGTAAGTGAAGGTATATACAAGATTGTTTGTATGTACTGTATTCAACATAAATATGTTAGGATCAGTGTCAACAATCATTTTAGTCTTTCAAAATGATATCATCCTTATTCATCCATACACTAATTTATTTCAGATGGATGTAATCATTAAGGAAGACCCTTTCATTATTCCCTTAATGGATTGAAATTTCAAGGAGACCATCTAATGGTGTTGCCTATTGATATCCAAAGAAGGGATGTGAATAAGACTGATAACTATGCAGGCTATATTGTAGATAAAATTCATAGATCTTTTAACTTTATAAAGGCATATAATAGGGTGATCCACTTCAAATGAAACTCTTTATTAAATGCCATACTATTTTATTTCCAGAATTCATTTGTGAAGTCAAATTTGTACTTCCAGGTTTGAGAATCATATTTTAAAGCACCATCTCATTAGATTTCATTTTTAGACTTGTGCATTTTTAGAATTTAATTTCCTGATTTTGTTGTGCAAGTTCAATATTCTGATTTTAGGAGTCTAACAGTTGGAAATCATAGTAAAATCAAAATTTAATAATTTTGGAATTAGCATTTTAAAGTGTTTTTTGGGGTCGTTAACTTCAGACTATCTTCTCTTTTGCGGGGGTGGTTGCATGCCGAATTTTTTGGGTGTAAAATATCATAATTATTAGAATTTTTTTACCTGTCTATGATTAAAAATTATTGGAGTGTGAGTTTGATATTTTTTTAAGATCTAAATATTCAAGCTTGGTAAAGAAAAATCATGTCAGATAATATTAGTCCAAAACAAAATGAAGAGTCACTTGATAGATTATGGGATAGATTGAAAAGAAAGGGTGATGGGAAATGTTATTGTCCTCACAATAATTGCAAGGGCTTAAAGACGAGAATAATTTTAATCACAAAATTTGAGAAACATTGTAGGCAACATGGTCGCATTGAAGGGGGGCATGATTATCGTCCATTGGTAGGTTGTTCATTATATGTGTTTATATTGATTGAATTTGTTAATGTTTATATTGTTTTAGCATTTTATATATATATATAAAATCACTTGATCATGGTTTATTTGTGTCTATCATTATTATAAAGGTGAGGCACCCTAGGGCACATGATATGGATTATCACAACCTAAAGAATGTGGTTTTGCATGTAGAGGAACATGGAGCTGTGAATATTGAAGATGAAGTTAATGATCCTATGGAAGAAGATGATCATGAGCCAAGAAAAACCGTTGAAGATGATCCTATGGCACAATTGATCATGTTGATCAAGATGAATTTGATGATGTTCATGATTTACCTATACTTGAGAAGACATACAAGCCCCTTTATGAAGGCTCCCAAACAACTCTTCTCTTTGTTGTATTTTTGCTGGTGAACTTGAAGGTTATGAATGGTTTATCCAACATAACAATCTCACTGATGTTAAGGTATGTTATATATGTCATCTTTTTTCATCTATTTTAATTGTTGTTAGCTCATCACTAGTAAATAAAGGATGAAATATGTACCATTAATATTAATTTTTGTTGTAGATTGATTGGTAAATTTTTGTTACCACCATCAAATATTTTACCTCGCTCATACCAAGATTTATCTATCTTTATGAAAGATATTGGAATGGAGTATCAAGCAATATATGCATGTCTCAATAATCATATTATTTATCATAAAAAACATGAATTTGCAATAGAATTCCTGAAATGTCATATCAGTAGATATCAAATAGATCAACTAACAAAAAAGGTTCCTCGCAAGGTTCTTCGTTATATTCCCATTATTCCATGTATGCAATAATTATTTAGGTGTGAAAGCTTATCACAATTTATGGATTACCATGCATGAAATAGAAGTGGAGATAACATTCTTCGAATGCCTTTGAATGGTTCTACATTTAGGGACATGGAGGAAAAATGGCCACACTTTAAAGAAGAACCTCATAATCTCAGGCTTTCATTGGCAGTAGACGGTGTCAATCCATTTGGAGAGATGAGATCTATTTACTCGGTGTGGCCTATTTTTGTAATCAAAAATAACATTCCTCCATGGATGTCAATAAAGAGGGAGCACATAATGTTGGAAATGATTGTTCCAGGTATTTGTTTACATCAATTTTATTTAATGTAGTAGCATCTCATTTGTCTTATTTGTTGCATAATGACTTATATTTTTTTTCTTTTAATAGTCACGTACATTAATTTATATACATTGTAGTAAAATGGTTATAATAATTATGTAATGTTTATGTTCATTCAACTAGGTAAGTACCAAGTTAAAGATATGAATGTATATTTGAGCCTCTTATTGACGAGTTACTAAAGTTATGGAATAGCGTCACTATGTATGACATATCTAGACCAATAGGACAAAGATAATTTCAATTCCATGCAATGCTTGTATGGACAATTCATGATGCCCTAGGGCTAACACATTTTTTTGGTATGTTATAACGTTCAACTACATGACTTTAACGATATTTAATTTTATGAATTAGATATCATGCATGTTTTTAAATTAATGTATTCATTATCTATAATTATAAAGATTGACATATTTAATCCAATTATATATGATTTGCAGGTCTTCAAACAAAGGGAAAATTTTCATGTCCAATTTGTGGTCTAAAGATGAAATCTCATCATTCAATAAGTTTAGGAAAGCAGGTGTTTGATGAGTATAAGAACTTCCTCCACAAAAGTCATAAATATCAAACTACTGGAAAACATCTTTTCAATGGGAAAGAAGAGACTACATAAAAACCATGAAGAATGACATCTCGCCTATGAAATTTGGAATATAATAGAATTAATCATCAAGGTTATACATCAGATCAAATTATTTATCTATCATATATGATATGTTTTGAATTTATATTTTTATATTGTGTTGTGTTTACTCATGTTGTAATTGACAATGATTTTTGTTGTTAATTTGTTTAACTTATATGGTTCATGAAGGTCATCAAGGCATTAATGGTCGGCTTCCATAGGGACTGAAAAGTTATCCTAAATAATTTAGTAGGTTGCCCTACTATGATCAGCTACAAATTGTGTAGTTGTTTGATATAATGCATATCAAAAAGAATATGAAAAAAACATTATGGAAAATATTGGATGGAAGGCATGACAAAGAAAAAATTGTCAAAATTTGTAGTGACATTCAGGAAGCCAATCATGCAATAAAAAATGTCATTCAATTAAATAGTGATGGAGACCAAATTAATTTAAGTGCCCTTCCTTGGTTATAAACGGAGTAGCAAAGCAATGCTATAAAATAAGTCATATGAAAAATTCGATTTCCCACAGGATTTGCTGCGAGCATAAACAATATCATAAGAAAGAAAGGTGAATTTGGGCCAGGGATAAAACACATGATTGACGTACCTTCATTAAGGTAATTAATTTGGTATATTATATATATTTGTATACTACATGTACTTTTCAGTGTATTATTTTTACTACTTTTTGAAAAATAATGAAAAGATCATTTTATAATTGTTGCAGTACGTTCTATGTCTATCTCTCCCAAAAAAAATTGACAACAATGTCAAGAAAGTTATATATGATCTTAGAAAATAAATGAGGTAAGTAGCGATATTTTTTCAATTCGTTGTATATTTTTGTTAAATCTCGTTAATATATTTGTGCCTTGAATCACTTGCAGATGGCTATCATCTAAAGCAATCCATAAAGAAGATATAAATTATTGGAAGAGAAAAATTCCTCGTCTAATGTGTGAAATGCAAAAGTGTCTACCTTAAAATTTTTTCAATGCACAAGAACACTACCTCATACACCAAGTTGAGGAGTTTGAATTGTGTGGACCTGTACACACCAGGTCAATGTGGATGGTTGAGAGGCACTTGAGATTTTTGAAGGCTTTGGTTAGACAAAGAGCACATCCTAAGGGTTCTATGGTGGAGGGATATATGGTATACCATACCATGGTTTACATTACTAAATATCTTCCTAATTTTGCAGCAAAGATCCATGTAGATCAAATTTGGGATCCCAACTCCATTAAAAAATTCGAAGGGGAGTACCTGATAGGGAAAGGTAGATTGAGTAAAGTGACAGGTAATTATAAGATGGTAATGGAGATTAATTAGAATATATTTTACATTTGGTTTATATGTATATTGTACTTATTTAATTATTAATATTCAATATACATCAATTATAAATTAAGGTCGTATACCATGGTAATTAACTAATTATATTTTATTTGTGAATTTCAATTTTTTTTATATAGTTGGTTGAGAGTGGGATGCACTACATTTGTACGTCGAAAAATAATCTTGATTGGATGACGATATGCATTGAACAATGTCAACAATTTGGTCACGCATTAACATGGGAAGGTGTGGCTTCATTGGTTAAAGAAGCTCATCGTAATGGAGATTCCAATCTTACACCAAGGGAAAATGATTTAGCATATGGTTTAAGAGATAAACAGGTACGTATAAATATATTAATCACCCATATTCTTTAATTATTTCCAATTATATTGATGTATATATATGTTGAGATTTTTTTCTTTTCAAACATTTGGCCAAGAATAAATATGTTTATCAACTGACGATATTACAATAATTTTTACATGTTTGACATATTGCAGGTGAAACACCACAAGGCTATGTGGTGCAACGGTCATAAATTTAGAATGAAAAAGTTGGATGACACGCATAAAACTTGTGATTCTGGGATAACTGCAGTCTTTCAGGTGACTAATGTTTCATCTTTAAGTGATGTACATCCAGAAGTCTCTGAAAATCAATACTGTGGGATTTTGGATGATATACTTGAGTGTGACTTTAAGTCCTTCAAATTAGTTATGTTCGTCATCCTATGGTACATGCTACGATTGAATGAAAATGATCCTAATAGAAATTTTATTGAACATGATAATGGATTTACCATGGTTAATACAAGGTATTTTGAGCGAGCTGGAAATGAGCCCTATGTTATTCTAAGCCAATGTGACCAGGTATTTTACTCAGAGGTTTTAGGTAAACCGGGTTGGTCATATGTTGTTAGACATGATCCAAGAGGAAGGTTGGTAAAGTATAATGTGGTGGAAGAAGAAGATACTGAAGAAATAGAAGATAATGTAGATGATGATAAAGATCAACAGTTAGTTGATGATGTGCCTGACAAAGATGTCGAAGAGGAGGAGTTAGATCATGATGATGTAGGAGTTAATGTTCATGAAGATGATATCCATGTGGATTATGACATTATCGAAACTGATATCAATGACGATGATGATGATATGACCAATCCTTACAATGTCAAATTTGGATAAGATGATACAAACATAAAATTGGATGAAGAAGAAGATCAATGAAATTGAAATGTATGAGTTATGTGATTGTATTAGCTATTTGATATTAATTTATTGATAGAAATATATTTGACTTATGTGGTTACATAATTAATTCATGATGTTTTTAATTTTTATGCCATTACATAATTAATTAATGATGTAATTTTTAATGTTTAATTTTAATTCATGATGTTACAACTATTGTAGCTCTCCTAGAAATTTCATGAAAGATGACACATTAATCGTAGTAGTGAAATAATTGAAAATTGGTTTATATTTTTCAGACAAATCACCCATCACAATGTCATTTTTAGGATCATCTCCAATTTGATTACTAGGACACATAAGGTAGGATTTGATTGGCTTATCTTGGACGAACATTTTGGCTTTGTGTAATGTGAGAAAATTTTGGATGGGGTAGTGGTGTAGGAGAACCTACACCTCATAAAGTGATCATTGTAAAGGTTTTTTATGGTTGAGGATTTAAAATACAAGCTCTTGACATTCGAAAAATATGTGTTTTTCTTCAAAATTTCTGTATTTTTCCTATTTTGCAGCACTGTACGGTCACATACAACCATATTTTAATGTCAAATGAATTCCATGTCATGAATATATGTGTTATCTTTGATTTGAATCTGATTTGAGGGCTTAAGGAATTGATTTTTGTTAGAAAGCTTCATTTCTTTGCATACAACCCAATTTACCTTGTTTTTGAGGGTTTTCTAGTCCAAACATTATATAAAGGGGCTCTTACACTTTTTGTGATTACTTTAGCTTGTGTAAGAGGCCCCATGGATATTGTTGTAATTTTAGGATGCATGAATATGGAGTAGGATGAGAAATGAAGAAGGTATAGCTGCTGTCCTCAAGAGTTTTGTGAAGAAAAGCATGTGAAATGAGAGGTTAAAGCCTAGGTTTCAACAAAATATGTATGGGTGATCTGATTTTATGAATTTTTACCCATTTACAGACCTAATGGGTTGTGTCTGAGTTGGTTTTGACGTCTGGGAGGTTGTGGAAGTAGGAGGTTCAATAAAACCTCATGATTTTGGTCTAAAATAAGGGTTTTTGGGTTTGGCAAGAATTTGGCCGTACAAGTGGAATCTTTTTGTAGATTTGGAGGTTTGGAGGTTGTTAGCTCTCAAAAAAGAAGGTAAGAATACCTCAAGAGATTTCCAATATCTTGATACATTTTAGGGTAACAAACAAGGCCAAATGATTTGACCCTTCTTCTTTTCAGGTGTTGCCAAACCTAGGTGGGTCTACCTTTCCGAACTGAGAAGACTTAAGTGATGCGATTTTGTTTAGAACAATCTATTCACAATGTAAATCTTACAGTGAACATATGTAATCCTAATAAAGTGTATGTGTAATATTAGAATATGTTTAGTTAATAGATGTAAAAAATAAAATGGACAAACAACTTTGCCAATTTAACTATATGTATATATAACTTTAATTTATTTTTATTTTAACTAAAAGTACTGAAGTTACAACATACAAATTAAATGATATTTATGATTGTAAAATTTATGATTAAATATATCTCTCAGAATCCTTTTTGTCCCAATTTGAAAATAATTCTATATTATAGAATACATTTATTTAAATTTTAAGATGAAAATAGCAAGGAAAAATCAAACAAATATCTTTATGAAAGAAGTGTATTGGCATGAAATTAAATATTATTTGTATTCCAATGTAAAAAATACAAAGAATGGAAACAATTCTTTCAACACATAAACTATTATGTAGTAGTCAATTAAAATGATCTAAATAGTCTAATAATTTGACCATTAGTATATAGAAATTTTCTATAAAGTTGTAGATCTCTTGCATTTAAAAAATACAAAAAAATATTAGGTAGATAATCAAACATCTTTCATTTCTACAGTGACTTATTTATCCTAGAGGAACTCGTATATAGTATATAAAGAAAACCAACAAACCCACAACTACCCCTATTTTGAAGGAGTTTGTTTTTCTCCCCTTTCCGATCTCCCTAATATTGTCTAATTATTTTAAAGAGAGCAAGGGTCATAACACAAATTTATTCATCCCACTAAATAGCTTGGTTAATGAAACTTGACAAAAGCAACAAAATAATTGCTACATTTGGCATTGAAACTGGATTATGTTTACAACAATCTATTCACATTGGCAATCTTATAGTGAACAAATATAATCCTAATAAAGTGTATGTGTAATATTAGAATATGTTCAACTAACAGATGTAAAAAATAAAATGGATAAAATAAAAGATGAAGTCGTGAGACCAGTGCCTTGTTGAGTGTATGGAGTCTAATGAAGATCTAGAAAAGTGTACTATATGATGGAAATAATTCAAACTATTTTGCACACAAATGTAATTTATAAATTTTATAACTGTGCAAGTAAATGACTAAAAAAATCTACTTGAGATAGAATGACAATCTTAGTTATGTGATTCTTCTTATTGATCCAATTAATACTCTTTAGTTACTGTGATTGACTAGAATGGTTTAATCTTTACTTGAAAGAACCAAATAACACATCACACAAATACAACAAATGTGTATTGGTAAACTGAATATATGCTTGATATATCAATTTAAACAACTGAAAAGCATCAAAATGGAGACAACCAGATAACTGTATAATTCCATAAATAGCTGATACTAAGATTAAACCACAAGTTCAAACATCTTCATTAAATTCATCAAAATTTATACATGCATTTGAGTATTTTAAAGGAAAGTTTCATTGAAAACTATCTACTGTATCTTTCTCCTATCTACCTATATTTGTTTTACATTATGAAACATATATAAATATATCAAAATTGTGAAAGGGCGTGTCCTTTCATAAATGTCTTTTTCTTAACAACAATAAAAAACTAGAAATTATTCTCTATTAAGCCATAAATAGATGTTTGATAGATAATATCAGTAAGTTGGCCACTTGTGTGTATCAACATCCTCTAACACATTCCTTATGGCTATCTCCATTTCAAACATCTTCTTATTCTATTAACATGCCCTCTCTATTGTTAAATCATTTGTTGTGGCTCTCTCCAAAATTATTTGCATCATCATCTCACATTCCTTCATCCATATGTCTTTTCCCTTTAGTTCCCCTCCATCTTCTAACAACATTGGTACTCCCATTTTTGTGGCATTGATCATCCCATGCTCATCACCTTGCAATCCATCATGGAAGTCTATGTTTTTTCATAAAATTGTTTCTAGTATCAATAGCTATGTTATCAGGATGGTTTATTTCCTCGAACTTCTCTCAGATCCTACCATATCCTCTTATATTCTTGTAGTGCAGTAAAATTGTGTGAGTGTGTTCCCTAGAGCTTACTCAACTGAGTCATTAAATTGGTCTACCTCTTCCTTATTATTGCAGTGAGTGCATCACATTTACCTTTTGAGTATGCTTTTGATTCTTCCCACTGGTCTCTTACCTGGGAGCTTTTGAGTCAATTACTTTGTGGATCCCAGCGTAATTCCCATCATTTCCTTCAAGTGATCATTTTTTTCTGAGTAGTCTCTCGTTATTAATCTTATACATTTCTTTTTCCTTGATTAGCTTTTGGATTTGATCTTTATTTAATTTTACCACATTAGTGCCAATTTTTGCTATAGCTATTGGATCAACCTCACCAAATTTTAATGCCATTACATGTCCAAAAGCCTTTTCAGTATCGATTAGAACCAATTTCTTGTGTGGAGGATACAGGGCCCATATCATAAGTGATCCCTCATTTGGGCTATACTTAGATCCTGCATAAATCTCTATTACCCCCTTAGGAGTGAGTTTATGTGTGGCATTACTATTCTTTAGAAAACTATCAAAAACCAAAGAAGAGTTTAAATCCAACCCATGAAAGATCATGACACCTACATCTTCTAATAATTTCCTTCATATCTCAGGGGCCATTCTCTTCATTTCTTCTTCCACACCTGATTTTAAGTTATTCAATAGTTGTTCCTCATTACTTGGTGTAATATTCTCCACTAATTCCCTTATTGGTTTTCCTTTTAATTGGCACAAAAAGGTTTTAAATTCTAAGGTTTTAATGAATTCATCATCAACCACAAATGATTTATATTCTATCTATGTTTTCTCAGTATGTGCACTCTCTTCAACATCTAGTTCCCTAGGAACATACTTGTAGTCTTGAGTTCTCAATCTGGAAATTTTATCAATTGTACTACTAGGCCTACCATCACTAGATGCCTCTTCATCATAAGATAATAGTTATGTATCTTGCAATCCCCTGTTATACTCATCAAGAACTTTTTTGGCTTCCTCCATTTCCAAATTCCTGATCAAGTCATCATATAGATAGGGTATGTGATTGTATCCTCCCAAGTTCATTTTAGTTTTGGAATAATCAATATACCCTTCTGGATCAAATCCTTTTCACAGTGGACCCTTCTTAATGTTGTATTGCAGCAATTTATTGAGAACCATGTCATATCCATCGCTTGCTAATACAGTGCAATCACCAAAGCATAATGTACAAGGAATATATGCTTGCTTTCTGAAATAAATCAGATTCATAACATCTAAAAATTCCAATTGCCTAGCAATCTCCAAATATGCAATCCTATCAGGCACCGTCTTGAGTAGAATGAAGGGTCCATCTTAAAATCCATATACTCTTATCATGGTCGCATCTTCTAGATAGTACCAGTCTCCCCAATTTTGGTTGTCAGGTCCATTAAAATCCTTTGGCCTTAGAAAACTTTTTATTTCATCAAACAATGAGTATTCACAATGATTATTGTAAAATTTGTACATTGGTTTCACAAAAAACTCTTCAAAATGTAAATAACAAGAATTAGCAAATCTGCAATCCCATCCTTCCTTATCAAAGTGTACAACCCTCAGTTTTTTAGGCCATATCTACAATTCTCGTCCATAATAAAGTATCATATGCATTAGGATTGAATAAGAATCCAAGTGCAAGATAGGAGCTCCACTTTTTAATGCCATCAATCTTGAATCAAGTACTTTAAGGATGTGTGAAACATAATAAAAAAAACTTGAATTGTGACATTGGATTTCCACTAGAATTACCATGGGTACAATTGACATGTGCTCAGGGGCCTCCATTTCCAACACTTGACATACTAAAAATTATGTGTACCTCATGTAGGGTTCAAACAAATCAACATGGAACGGGGGACCATCACTGTCATTCAATGGAACTGAAAAACCATATTTCTTAGACCTATGTAGTGGCAACCTCCAACCCTTGTACAAAGTATCCATCCTCTCGAATTCCTTTTCCAACTCTTCAGGTAGAGGTTTTTCACCACACACTCCCTCCAGGTTAAAAACCTCACAGATGGAAGCTTCAGATACATGTATAAACAATTTTCTTGATGGATCACAAATAGATTTACATTTTGGATTATAAATGGAAGCTAGCATCTTCACCAATTCTACATTTACAAATACATTGGGGCAAACTAGTTTCCCTAGGTTTAACTTCCAAGGATTGCACACTGGTTCGTATCGGTTCCTTCATTGGTAATGAAAAATAAACAACTCATATCCCCTAATTGGGGTCCATATGTGTCGTATATGCTTGCATTTATCCTCTAACTTTTCCACTTCTGCCCTAAGTTGTGCATATCACTTGGCCTTAGGCCCTGAGCCAGGAAATTGATCAATAAAGTCCTGGTTTAACTTCCTCTCAGCTACCCCCAATTCCTTCTCTACTTCAATTTTTTTCTTTTTTCCTCTAGGGTTTTACTCACTCTATTTCCTACCTTTTTCTTTTCTTGAGCTAGTGCTTTTTATTTTATAAATCACAAAACCAAAAATTTAACTGTAGGGAACTTACAAGTTTATTTAGACTTTTTTGACCGCAAGATCCTTTGGCCCTTCGTTTGTTCCTCTGCTGCTAACTTTGCAAAATTCTCCTTCAATTACTTTTCTCAATTCAATAAATCATCAACACATTTGGTAGTAATACTGCCATTAATGTCCTAGCTTTGAACACGAGCATAGCTGATCTTTGAATTTACCCACTATCACATCAAATGTTCTATCGGAAAGACAATTGAAACTTTGGGCGATCCTTTTATTAAGGCTTAACTAATGTTCATTAAACATTCTTCTTGTTAGGGATACATTACGCCGATATCACATAATCTATCCATTTGATTCATATAAATGTCACCAAGAGTCACCCCAATGACTATCTTGATCTGTTTGTGTCTTCATTGGAAAGACATGGTGTATGGCTAAGACATTCAATAATTTTGCCGATGTTATAAGTCTCCTTGATGATTATTCCTTTGATCTCAAGTATGTCACCAAGACTCCTGCCGATGTAATATTATCAACGTGACATAGTGGGTTAGGAGGAAATTTTGAACTCATTTTGATAGAATTTGTCTTGGTGATAGTATTTTTCATTATTTTGTTGGAAAGACAAGATGAGTTTTTCAGTGATGATATTTCATCGGCGAGACAAATGTACTCGAGCTGAATCAGGGATCTTACTCCAATGACATTGGTCTGGCCGATACAACTCCTTGTGCTTTGACCAGTGAGATAAAACAAGTTTCTTGCTGATGGAACTTCATCGATGAGACCTATATGCTCGGTATGACCTTTTCATTTCACCTCGATGGAACTCGTCTTGCCGATGATATGGGTTATTTGAATACTAGATTTTGGAGGTTTTTCATGATATCAAATGGTCAAGAATGATGTGATCATATATGACTATTGATGAAACTTCAATTTTTTTCTCTTTGAATTCCATTTTATCTTGCCTTATGTTTTTGGTCTTTCATATTGTTTTAAAAACCCTAAGGTTGGGGTTTTTGTATTTGTTGAAAGTCTATCTGGATTAGATTGTTTTTTTTTTTTTGCATCAATTTTCAGATCACACTTTGTGATCCATCAACATTTTTTTTTGAGTCCAACAACCAACTCCCTTTTCTTGATGTTCTTTTGCTAAAAAAGACAAATAGCTCCATTGGTCATAAGGTTTTATGCAAGGCTATCCATACCGATCTCTATCTCCACTCGTCTTCTCATCATCATCTTAGTCAAAAATTTAGTGTTCTCAAAACCCTTGCCTGGAGAGCCTACCAAATTAGCGATGAGGATAACTTAATGCAAGAGTTGATGCATGTTTGTCAAGTTTTTAAATTAAATGGTTATTCTAGCAAGAAAATATAGAGGGACCTCAACTAAGCCAAATCTAGCTTCCTTTCTAGGTCCAACCCCAAACATTCCTCAGTCCTTCCTAGTGTTTCTCTTCCTTATGTTGAAGGTATCTCCTAGAAAATCTCCAAGATCCTTCTTAAAAAAGGCCTTCGTTGTGCTTTTATACCCTTCTCTACCTTGAGAAAATGTATTCCTTCCCTCAAAGACTCCAGGGACATGTTTCTTGACTCTGGAGTCTATAAGATTGTTTGTTCGTGTGGCATTCCATATATTAGGGAAACCAACTGTTGATGGTGTTTTTTCACAACAACAAATTAGACAAAATATGGTATCCTATCTCTCTTGAAATCTTAATCTCTATGGACAAAGAGATAAACCCAAGGTCTCTAATGTCAGATCTTGAAAATACAAATAAAAGAACTCAAAGATAATGTGAAAATGTTTGTAATCACAAAGGGACCTTACTACAAGCAAATGTTGAACTCAGATTCATTAGATCTAGCAATATATTGATACTTCAAGACCTAAAATTAACCCAGGTAATAAAATAAATAGAAAAATATAAAGGTTTTAGAGATAGATCTAAGGCTAGTTCTAACCTTAAGGTTAACAATGCAAAAGATAAAATGCTCAAAATGGACCAACCTCTCATTAACTACTTCCTGTTTAACCCAGATAAATCTACAATCTTATAGAAATAGTGCAATCTTCTAAGGTGTCAAAGATTTTTAAATCATGCATATTCATTCAAGAAAACCCTATTGCAATTGAAATGAACAAACATTCATAATTGAACTAAGCACAATTTTAAGTCCAAACTAACTTTCCAAAGCAACTAAGAATCAATTAACTGCAAAAAGTATGGACTAGAGATTTCTACGAACACTTCAAGCATAAAACCCTAAGCATTATCAAAACATCTAACATCAGAGCAATTTTAAAGATAGAATATCAAGAACCATGCCAGATAAAACTCAACACAAGAAAGGAACCAAATCACAATATCTTTACTTGTATTAAATTACTCAAAGTAGCAACAATTCAAGTTTTTTGTTATAACACTTGCTTGAAGATAAACTAAACTCTAACTCTAATTATTTTTCTTACGATTTGCACTAATGTGAAATTATTCTAACTTCTAATACCCTTAAAAATGAGGCATAATGCTAAAATGATAGATAACCCCCCAAGATATGTCGGCCTAATTAGGGTTTACAATGATAAACACGACACAATAGTTCGGCCAAAATATATATTCAAAAATAATATGAAATGTGCAATTTGCACCAATTTCATCCAAGTCGGCCCAGGGTCTCAAAAACTCGATCCAATGCATGCAAAGGAAGAGGAGAAAATAATGAGGAAGCACACATTCTGATGTAGCCCTGTATTAACTACTTCCCCCCTTTGTCCTTAGCATGCTCTAGTTTATCATGCACCAACAATAATAATTTGTCCAAGTCAGCAATAGGTGGCATAGGAAAAACCCTGATTCTCCTCTCAAGAGACTTGATGTCATCTCTTCACTGCTTCACTAATTTATCCCAATCTGCCTTATTTTTTTGATACATGTCGATGAATGCAATATAAGTTGTAGCATCATCTAGCTGATGTTCAGTAATAGGGCCCTCATTGATTGGAGAGTAGACATATCACCACCATTTTATTAACTTTTTCAAGTTAAGATGCTTTGGAGCAAACTTATTTCTCCCTGTCATTACTTCAAAGAAAGAGACAGACTTATCATAGATACTAGTCAAAGTGTCCTCAACATTCCTTCCCTGTTTGCATAATTTCCTTGAGGCCTTTTGTCTCATATGTATAATTTCAAACCAATCCCAATGCTTCACAACTCTTGAGGAAGGAAGAATTCCATCCTTCACCAATTGGTCCTCAGTGTAATCCATGATAGTCTTTGTCTTCTGCAGCAGGAGTTCTACATCCTCCTTATCTTGGGCTAGCATAATCTTTAGCCAATCTATTGATCTCATTGAATCCCCTACAATTGATAGGATGTCCTTGATGGAATTATCTCCCTTGGTGTACATTCCCTGCAACCAACAGGTTGTAGCATATGTGGTGATCTTCATCCTTTCTAGCTCTGATATTTTCTTCTAGGTTAGGAAGCCTACAATAGATGAGGAGGAACTGATGGATTGCAAGGGTTTCATAAAATCCTACAAATATTTCTTGAGCTTCTCATTTTCTTTCTCCAACTCACGCTTAGTCTACACCTCCTTCCTCAATCTACCAAGGATCACAACACCGGAGCCTTCATAATCCTCAATGTCTTGCTCCATGGAGGCATGCTCGAGATTGATATTCTACACATAATGTTTTACAATCACCCCATATCTATCCTTGTCGAGAGCACGAGTAGCAATATGGACCACTTTGTTATTCCCTTCATCTCTCTCAATCCTAAAAATGACTCTGGATTTATTATTTGTCTTTCCCTTTACCGTATTAGCCAGTAGGTCATCCCAATTGGGAGGAGTGTCATCCATTAGAATCTTCTCTCTCTTCAATTCTTTATCTAACCAGCCTAGAACAGTGGATTCTGCCTATACCTTATCCTACCTATTGTTGGGGATACAGAGTCAGTTATGTCATCATAGAGCATGTCTAAGACAATAGTGCCTTAGTGATTTTCATTTCTTCAAATCACAACAAAGACACAAACTATGCCATAAAGTGGAAGCAGACACAGTTGATCCCCTATTGATCCTCTTGAGAAAAGTAAATGCTTAACAAGATACTAGATTCAACACAAGCATAGATTCAAGAACATGATTCAAACAATATGTACACACATATATATGTGGGGAAAAAAATTTCAGGTAAAAAACCCCACCTCCAAAACACTCAGCTCACTTGTATTATTTAGTAACAAAAAATAGTTACAATACAAACACAAAGCTATGCTCTTGGTGAGATTACATCTTGTCCATCCAGAGAAGGCAAGCAACACAAAAACAAAACCTTCACATAGTTACAATGTCTTTAAAAAACATACCATGTAGATTCCCTTCAGCTCCTCATAAATGACTATCACAACCAGGCTGATGGCCAACCCAACTAGATGGCCTTCACAAGTTCACATCTTCACAGAACTAAGAGACAAAGTGTTCACAGTCTAGACCGTTTGAACACACTCTGCCTCTCACTCAAATTGCTCAACTTTTTTCTATGAGCACATGAGATTATTTCATATCATACTATGTGCCAACCTATCCTACCAGTTCAAATGATCAAATTTTCTCAGGATATCACTTACAGATCTTCTTGCATCGGGTCGCCCAGGAATTCAATTCCTTGCCCAAATTGTGTCCTGTCTTCAGATAAAAAATCGGCCTGCAATAAATGTCATCACTATTTTGGCACCTAGCCAATTAACATCTTGATGTTGAGCCACGTGCCGCACCCCACAATGTGGCAGTGAGCGCACTTGAGCTACTTCCTTGTCCACCCCATGCTACCGGGCCCACACCACTAGACAACTGCAACAAGGTGATGACACTGCCAACCCAGATTGCTTACGGTCAACTGCACTATCGTAGGGTCTGCTAGGCCACCCCATGGTAGGGTGGTGACCTCTAGGTGGACCACCAATGGTATTACCATGGCCATCATGGTGAGTCTCCTCACTACCCACGGTAAGGCGGTAACCACCATCGCTAACCACCAGCCGACCATCGCAACCACTGCGGCTTCCTCAAGCACTATCTATGGTAAAGCGATAACCATCACAAAACTGCCACCCTTCAACCGCCAACTAGTACCATGCTACCATGCCACCAATGAGAAAATCTTGCAGTAAGGTGGTAAGGACTTGCTTTGCCAACACGCCGCCAACCGTGCTACCTCACCACCTCTGAGCAACCCTTGTAGTATGGAGGTAACCGCCACACCAACTGTCACCGCTCACTATGTCACCACCAATCAAGAAGAAGACCATCGTGGTAAGGCAGTAACATCGCCTAACTACCAGACCAAGCAAGGTGGCCCGCGGTAAAGTGGTAAACCACACAACCACACCATGAAGGAAAGCTTGCAGCGGTATGATGGTAAAGCCCAAAAATAAGGATCCAAGGCAAAGTAGAAGGTCCAAGCCAAGAAGATGAGGTATAAATTTCCAACAATCTCCCATATGAAAAAGTCATATTGGCTTCTTCCAAAATGCGAACAAGGACCATCACCATGCTTCCATGCTCCAACCAAGACACTTGCAATGACATTAAAAAAATGTCCACCATCTCAGGCTACAATTCCAAACATACAACATAGGAAAAGGAACAAGCCAAGGCGTATATGCACTAGTCTCAGGAACGTAAAACAATTGATCCTTTAAGCGAAAAAAAAGCCATAGAAGAAGAAAAAAATCACAACGCGAACACTAGGACGAGAAACATTCTCCAAAACAAAATAAACCAACTAGCTAGAATAACAACCATAAAACTGACTGCCCTCATCCAACTGATCAAACCCACATGACTGGAAACTAGCATGCACAACTCATTCTATTCCATCCAACCACCCATACCTATTGGTATGTTACATCAGTGAACTCATGCCATCACATAGCCAACCCAATAATAGAAAAAACAAGCACCATGTTTCAACCAATCAAAAGACCAAACACATCCGGGTACTCCCATTACAAAGGTACTATCCAAATGAGTGTAAATAAGGCACTATCACACATTATCTATGCATACTAAGTCCAACAATCTCTACAAATAGAAATGAGTAACCATGTAGTTCCAAGGAACATCCATACTGATCTACACCACCTGCAACCACCTGCTGCAAGAAACGTATCTCTCAACTGTCTTCCACAATTCTTCCAAAATCCTCCATATTTGACTGAAGAAGGAAGCATAGGAACCTTCGTGTCATCACCCAAGTGAGAACACATGACCAAAAAATGTGACCACCTTGGCTCCACATAAGTATCTCACATCTAAAGTCATATGAAAACAAACATATGGGAATAAAAGACTAGATTAGAGAGAAACTACAAATCAAAACATGTAGCATCCTCCTGAATACATTTCTAACTGCTAGCTGTGCTAAGAATGATCTTCTTCACATTCTGAAAGGAAATCCTATAACAACACCCAACAAATCCATGGATATAAGCACCTCAAAGAAGCTCAAACTCACCCATATAACCATATCCTATTAGTCTTCAAAAGCACAAGGAGATACACAATGTTGTCCACCTTTCATTATGAATCCTCTAGAATCTTAAACCAACTCAAGATTCATATCCATGAAAGATAAAGCATAAACATATCTGAAAGCTATAATGGGGAAAATACCTTTCAAATAAACTTCATTTCTGAGCAGACCAAGAAGAGGGGAAAATATGCTCCTCCAAGATATGCAAGCCACCGTGACTTACCTAAGAGAATTCTCCTTCATGGTATCTGTTGAACTCACATTCAACCAAGGTGTAGGGTACTCAGAATTTCAGCTGTAAAAACAACATTCTCAAAATAATTCCATCCTTCAACTTATTCTCCATGCATCCATGAGCACCAACACTTGTCATTTCATGCTAACTCCAATCTGCATTGCTGAAATTTTCATGAAGTCCAACAAAATATGACCAAATTACTCAAAACATAAAGAAACCCTAGACCACTGTCAAAGCTCCAAAACCTAAGACAAGAACTTATCATGACATCATGATCTACGCATCTCCATTAGGAGATACTATGATTCAAGTGAACTATCCATTGTCTCAAGAGAAAATCAACATGCCAAAACTCTAATGCACAAGAAAGACTATACATGACATAAAGCAAACAAAATCTAAACCAACATCACCTATCAAGCACCACCAACTTCTCAACCAAAGAATAATAAGGTCCTTCATGGACCCAAGATGTTGCACACCTTCAAATAGTGACCATGCAAATGGGAAAGAACTCTTCTACAACAATAGGATCTAAGAGTCCTCAAGAAGCATCTGCAACACCAAAGAAGACCATTCACCACCAAATGATGAATCCATAGTCACTGCTAAAGCTCTCACTAAACTGTGACACCGATCTCTCCAATAACCATGACCGATTATGCCATTACTATCAAAATATTACACTAGACAATGCAACAAGCTCTCCATTACATCATGATTCTCTTGGTACAATTCCACATCACTAACTATTTAGGTACTCCAACGTTGTCCATCCTCTCATCTCAAAACAACCATGCCAATGCACAAGTGACCATAGACAAGACTAGCTAATAGATCTATACCACACTGTTAGAACTGCGTGTGTATTGATAGTCCACTCCCGAGTTGTCTGACAACAAACATGTAGGTAAGGACAACCCAAAACATCACACAACTCATGGATTCAACCAATGAAATTGCAAATCTATCATCGCACTGGAAACTGCAAAACTGAGATAAACAAGGGAACAACCCACGTAGACAAATTGAATCAAACACCAGATCAACAACAAATCCGATTTGCCAATCATGTCCACAACTCAAATACCATAGTATATTAAACCAATAAAACAGCACAGGAATACTGAATGAAAAACACATACCAACACTGTCATGCAGAGAAGACAACACACCTCCTCAAAACATGCTAAACTACAGCTATCTCATCCAGTCACACCCTAGAAGCTAGGGTCTAGAAAACAACTAAACAACAACTCCACACTACACAAGTTTTTCTTGACTGTGTAAAAACTTGAAAACCATAGTGTTTATAAAACACCCACACATCTCCACATTCATTGCTCATCTGGATGACTTAGGAGTTTGCACACAACCATCATGATTAACCAGAAAAATGAAAAACATGAACATGCATCATAGAATTTTTTAGGAAAATCTACAAAAAACCTTCAGAGCCAAAGACATGAATTTGAACCTTGTGAGTGCAAGAAATAGGTAAGCAGGAACAACAGGTCCATTTCAGATCAGTTCCAAAACCATAGTCATGCATAAGCATACGCAAGAGCCAAGCTATTTAGAAGTTGCAGACCGCCAAGATCAACTTCATAGATTTCATGCAATCAAAGAAATAGAGAAACCGCATTCAGTGCTAAGTCAAAACACCTAGCACAAGCACAATGATCCATGCCTAAACAACAACGTAAAAAATTCCATACCACTAGGGAGCCTCTCACACAAAGACCCAATATGAAACCATGCTTCACTGCAACACAAACACAAGCACCTCTCACACCCTTTGCATCAGGAACATTTGCTGCAAGCCAAGAGCCTCAGACCATATTTCCACAATACGATCAACTCCACTCATCTCTAGCATCTTTAAAAACTATGTGTTGAATCAAAGAAGCAAGAACTTCCACTCATCGAAGGATCAATCACCAACCGATTTCTCCATATTTCCTCAAGCTTGCCAGGCTAAGAAATCAACACAAGAGAAATACCCAGAGCTCTAGTAACTGGGAGAAGGCTTTGAAACCACTTGTTGGCATCATCAAGCCTCAAAATCCTTCAACCAGCTCTGATACCACTTGTTGGGGATACAGAGTTGTTTTTATCATCAGAGAACATGTCTAAGACAACAGTGCCTTAGTGATTTTAATTTCTTCAAATCAAAACAAAGATACAAACTATGCCATAAAGCAGAAGCTACTGAGCCCAAACCGCCAAAAAATTATTGCAAGGCAGTGACACCCCGAACTCAAACCGCTAATGGTCAACTGTGCTATCGTGGGGGTCACCAGACCACCCTATGGTAGGGTGGTGACCACTAGGTGGACCGCTAATGGTCTTATCATGGCCATCACGGTGAGTCTCCTCATCACCCATGGTAAGGTGATAACCACAATCGCTAACCTCCAGCCAACCACTGCAACCATTATGGCTTCCTTGAGCACCGCCCGTGGTAAAGCGATAACCATCACCAAACTATCGCCCTTCAACTGCTAGCTACTACTGTGCTACGACACCACCAATGAGCAACTCCTATGGTATGGCGGTAAGGCCTTGCTCCGCCAACACGTCACCAACCACACTACCTTGCCACCTCCGAGCAACCCCTGTGGTATGGTGGTAACCGCCACGCCACCACCATTCAAGAAGAAGACCGTTGCGGTAAGGTGGTAACACCTCCCAATTGCCAAACCAAGCAAGGTGGCCGGTGGTAAAGCGGTAAACTGCACAACCATGCCACCAAGGAAAGCTTACAACAATATGGCGGTAAAGGCCAGAAACATGGCTCCAAGGAAAAATGGAAGGCCAAGCCAGGAAGATGAGGCATACATTTCCAACACCTATCTTATTCATATTGAATTGTAGGTGCACCCTTTTCAATGCTTGGCTCCTCAAGAATCTCCTTAACTAAATCCTCCTTTTCTTTATAGTGCTCCTCCTCTTTGTCCTGTGCTGGTGAGGGAATCTGAGTTGGTATTTCCTCTTTTTGAGGGTATTTATCCTCATGAACTTCTACAGGTGAACTTGCATAGGCCACCAAAGGAGATTGTATTACTTTATCTATTTCTACCTCAGCATTGTAGAGATCAACCTCCTGGAATTCTTTCTCTCCTAGGTCCTTAGGATCTTCAACCTCTTTTGGTTCATCTGGCACACTGCCAGTCTCATGAGAATGAGGGATTTCCTCATGTTCAGTGGTAGGAGTAGTCATAGGAGTACTTCCTTTAGGTGCAACATCTTTGGGGGAAGAAGTCCTTGACCTCCTTATATACACCCATGTCTTCTTCCCCGAGCTCTCTACCTCCACCACAGGTGGCTTAGCCTCTTTATCTGCCTTATAATTTTTCTTTTCCTTTTGTGATAACCTCACAAGTCTCCTTTTCTTAGGTAAAGGGACACTGACATCTACTTCTTATTTTCCCTCTTCATCCTTCTCAACCCCCTTCTTCTTTGAGACATGCCTCCTCTACTTGGCTATGGTATTTCTCTGTTTCCTTGCTTCTCCTGCCTCTTCTACATGAACATCTTTGATTTTAATTTTGAAAGGAGAGCCCACCTTGGTTTTACCTTTGGGGTCCTATTTACGTGACTCTTCAGATGTAGAATGAGACTCCAAGTCTCCCATGAGGTCATAGGTGCATTTCACCCCTTCACTTTACAACTCTAAAATTTAAGTTTAAGCCAAAACTTAGTATACTTGATGACTGGAGCCATGACCTACTCTAGATCTCTCTTTTCTTCTTCCAACCAATCAACCTCCTTAATTGGCTTGTCCTTCATAACCTCAAATATATTGCATTGAATAAAATTTCCATCCTCCTCAACCTGATTAGGAACAACCTTTATGTTGTACAACCGTACTAAGCTCAATGGCAGCCTGGAGAACTTCTTCTTTCTAACTTCAAATTCATCACTAATGTTAACCCAATAGTCTTCTATGTTATCCTTGTGGTTGTATTATCTGCTAGCCTTCTTCTATGCTTCACCAATTATATCAAATCTAGCCCTTTTGGAATGGAAGGAGAGACAAAAATTTCTCACTTCTTCTTTGGAAGCATGGGCTGATTAGATAGAAGGACACACCTCACTAGTGCCTATCTTCAGAGGGAAGTCATTACCAAACCCGGTCTTGTGCTTCTCCCCCTTTATAATAACATCAAAGTAACATATCTGCCTTGTGACTTCCAGAAGTATAACATGTTCTGTAGGGTATCTTGGGAATCTATATGGATCCCTTTGATAACCATCAATCCTTATGTAAGAAAAGGTGGGGAGTTAAATGAACCAAGCTCCAAACCTTTTGATTAATTCCTTGGCCTTGTCTAAAATCTGAACATGCTCAACACCTTGCAGTAGCCTAGTGATGTACATGGTGAATGCATCATTCACCCTCCTATAGCTTCCAACACCCAAGTGTAGTTGTGGATATACTTCATAAATTACATCTTTCCCAAACACACCTCTAGTGATCAGTCCCTTGTATGGGTGAAAAATTGCAAGTTCATACACCAAATAGGAGGTCATTGTGAAGGTCTTTATCTGTAGGACATTGCACATCTGCTTATGTATCATTGCACTTATAACATCTTCCCAGTGGTAATGTACACCTTACTCCATCCATGCAATGACATTGAACCTCCAAATCTCAAACAAACCTTCATTTTTAAATCCTACTACTCTACTGAAAATTGTTATAGAATCACAATACTCCCTCCTAAACTTGATTCTAAACAACTGCTTGGGTAGCTTGGAGAAGTGGGACTTGGGTTTCTCCAACCAAGAATTGATAACCTGTAGGGACTTGATGATATTCTCCTACTAATGTTTCTTCGCTAAATCCATATCAAAGGCCACAACATGAGATAGATCAAGCATGTGAAAGGTTCAAGCTATAGATACAGGGTCAAAATTTTCCACAATTCTTCCTTGATGACCAAATATCCTTTGTGTACCCTTATCATAGTTCCTAGGATAGTCAAGCACCAACTCATAACACTAGACCATAGAAGGAAATCCAACCACATGTGTCAACCCAAACTCCAATGTCCTTCTAGCTAACAAAGAAAGGTTCTATGCTGCCATCCCTACCTTGAATTCTTGATAGTCCCACATTCCAACATTCGTATCAGTGATCCCTGACTAGATGGAAGTCAGTTTTCTTTTTGGGATTCTACAATTTATGTCCATTTTAACTCTCTTTGCCTCAGAGATAGCTGAACCTTCAGTATTTGGATCCATCACCTTTCCCTTACTTTACCTAGCAATAACCTAACCTGATTCTACCTGCATACAATAAAGACACCAAAATAAGATTCATCATAGCATAAAATTTTGCTAATCCATCACAAATGATAAACTCATTCTTCAATACAAGACCCATGATAAGAAAAATGCCAAAAAACCCACATACAATTAACCATCTCAAAGCTCGAGTTTTTAACCTTCTCGTAGAATTCAAGCTGGAGAGGAATTCCAAGAAAATCTAGACCACGCATAATCCAATGAATCAAGTATACAAACATCTAATCCATTATTTCATCAATCAATTTAACCAAGAAATCACATGATACGCCTTAAATCAAGTTAAATCAATCATCGAATGCATAATCACCAAGAAAAACTTCATGCAATCTCATGATTCTTTATTTTCAGCAAGACCTCAGGAAAATCCACCTCAAGTGAAAATCCCTGAGAATGGAAACAATTTAAGAATTCTAGAAAAATAAAGGAGTCAAGAACATTTGGAAAAATCGTAAGGGTGTGGATTCCAATGAAGTCAATGCAATTTTCACCATTTAAGTCCGATTTTGGGAAAATGACTAAGCAATCAAAAAACCGGGAAAATCCGAAGGTAGCAAAAATTAGAGAGGCAGGCTTAAATCCAAATCAATGGACATTTCGAAAAAATAAAGAAAAAATAGGAAATCGAGGAATTCTGGTAGATAAAGAATTCCATAAAGACTTTGAAAACCCGAATACCTACATTTTCTCTTGACCTCAATCAAATTGATCGAAGGATCACAAATTTGAGGATGAGAAGCTTGAAACCAATTTGATCTAGACCTCCTACAGATCATCCTTTAATTCAAAACCTACCTCACAGCAAATTGAGAGGGATTGGTCATGCCCTAGGTACGAAACCCTAAACCTCCACCATGAGTGCACAAAAAAATCTTGGGCTCAAATTTCTTGCTCCCAAGGGTTTATAGAACGTTCATTGTGGCCAATAAAGGCAAGCTACCCCAAGATAAAGTCAAAAGATAAGACCAGAACACTCAACTGGGAAAGGAACTCGAACAAAATGGGAGATCCCCCAACTTGAAAATATATAATGCTAAAACTTGGCAAGAACTCAAACCCCAAGCAAAACCCAAAATGCCAAATAAGCATGCACATTCAACAAGAAAAATAATAGCAACATAAATAGCATGAAGCGCACCAAATGAAAACCAAAAAACCAAGCACCAATCACAAAACACTATCATACCAACATTTTGACTCACAACATGTATGCATAGATCATAAAATAATTCATTTCAATCATGAAAGAGAGAAAGCATCATGTACATACCATGAGGAAAGAGAAATCAAAACAAAGGAAGCCGACACGAAACATTAAAGGCCAAGCAAAATGTAGATGGTGTTCAGAAAACCCAACTACAACAATCGAACCCAATCCCAAATGCACAATCCAACAACAAAACTCAGGATAAGCACTCCAAACCAATAGAAATAAAATGATGAAAATAAAATGGCATAAAACTTCCCAAAAGTCAATTTAACACCACAACAAAAGTCGTACAATCGAGCATCAATGCAATTGATGAGATAGGTCAAACCAAACTCGGGAACCCGACAAAGCCACAAACCCTTAGAGAAATCCAGTAACAACAAAATTTTGTGAAAGACCAAAATCTCCAAATTTTTGATGAACAACAGTTGTCAGTGAGTTTCAAAAGGAAACCAAGAAATTCAGCCAGAAGTGGATTTTCCCAAAAATAGTGAAAAACCTAGAATGAGCCAAAAACTTAAGGTTTCAATATAAATCAAAAAAGGGGGCCCCAGATGCGAGCAACACAATTATATAAGGACATGCCCAGGTGAGTGAATCCTCAAAATTGAAGGGAAAAAACACCAAAAGCAAAAATCAAAAGAGAAAGAAAGGGGGTCCCTACTTTTAGTGGGGCGTGTGTGCGAAAACTGCACAACAAATGGCGACTCCACTGGGGAAATGCTCCATAGTATTTCAAGAACAAACTGGAATCAAGAACCCAAAATATCTGGTTGAAGTCCTTACATCAGGGCCCCAACAAAAAAAGTTTTAGAAACCATGAGAAAGAAGATCTCTTCCTATACTAGGGTCCAAGTGTGTGTATTTGCATTTATTTCCTATTCCTTAGGTGCAATAGGAACCAAAGCAAGTCTGACCAAGCTTCATAAAAGTTCTAACCTCAAAAGCAACCTGGATAGAGCCTCACTGCTAGTTAGGCTTCCATAGCCCTAGTGAGGCTATCGATGTGGCCCTCCCAAGCATAGCTCTACTGCAATCTAGGTGTCTATAGCCCTGGTAGAGATACTAGGATACCCCTGATAAGGTGAAGATTGTTTTGATTTTCAATACTTTTTTTTTTCTTTTGAACATTTTTCATCAACCTTTCTTTCACCTCATAAGTAATGAAACTTACACTCAAGGATGAGGAACATAGTGGCACTGAAGCGAAATATAATATTTTTCACTAGGCCAAATTACACAAGAACCGTATTAAATTCTAGAATCTTTAAATTTTATGTGAAATTGTGAGACCCAAATATATTCCAAAGTTCATCTAAAACAAGTGACTCTAGTTCTATGTACAAGGGACATTAGATAAAGAAATTCCACCACCTGACTTTGAAAATTGATTAGAGTTTGTAAAAGAAAATTCTAAAACATCCCCAGGTGAGCAACCCATTATGTAGATGCAACAAGCCCAAGAAAGCCAAAAACCCAAAGAAAAAAAATTAAAATGGAAAGAAAAACCAACCGAAGCAAACCTACACTAACCAAAGAAAAGAAAAAGAAAATGAAAAGAAACCTACATTAAATATGTACAAGAGAGAGCTGCAAACAACTCAAGTTTGGAAGTAATTCTTCAAATACTGCCCATCGACAAGTAGCGTGATATCCTCACCAGTGAGGGTTTTCAAGTGAAAAGCATTATCTCCCACAATTTTAGAAATTTGATAAGGGCCAAGCTAGAGTTTGTCAAATTTACCATGCTCTCCTTTATGGTCATGGGATTTACCCCAGTAGAGATCCAAGTCAGAGATTCTAAAGGCTTTTACTATGGCTCTCCTATCAAACCATATTTTAACTACACCTTGATGTTTAGCAAAGTTTTCAAGGGTTTCATCTCTCTTCTCTTCAAGATGTAACAACTCAGCCAAATGAGCTTCATGCTTATCCTCCTCCTCATAGTATTCATTAATGAACTGTAGGGTAGGGATCTTCAATTGGATGGGGAATACAGGTTCCAAGCCATACAATAGGTGATAAGGAGATGTTCCTATGGATGCTTTTGTGTCTGGTACGGTCTACCGAGAGAGAAAATCGAAGTTGGGTGTGCCAATCCTTAGGATTCTGCCTTAGTAACTTACAAATGACCATCAAAATATTCTTATTAGAGGACTCATCTAATCCATTACCCTGAGGATAGTTATTTGATGTAAATTTTATGATAATTCCATGATCAAAAGCCTAATTAGAAAGTTTCAGTGATGCAAATGCATGACCATTATCACAAACTAAAGTCAATGGACAACCAAAATGATTAATAATACCTAACTCTAGGCAATTGATTACCACCTCAGAAGTACACTGTTTACAGGAAAGAGCTTCAGTCCATCTAGTAAAATAATAAATTATGGTTAGAATATACTAATGGCATACAAAAGAAGGTGGGTTGATTGGACCTATGAAGTCCATTCCCCACTATGCAAAAAGTTTCACCTCTATGGCTGAAGTGGAAGGGTTGCACGTTTCTCCTTATTTGCTGCAGTTAGACATACATGACAAGTCCTCACATGGTGGTGTGCATCCTTGAACAAAGTAGGGCAATAATAGCCTTCCCTTAGGATCTGATTGGCAGTGGATGATGAAAAACCATGACCTATGCCATATCTTTCATGGAATTCAATCATCACTCTAGTAGCTTCATCCTTCCCAGACACCTTAGGTACATGCCCTCAATATTTTTATTGTACAAGACAACTCCTTTGATCACAAAACTACCACTCTTTAGGCATAGGGCCTGCCTTTGAATTGCATTAAGGTGATCAAGACATTGTTGGTTCAATAAATAATAAATGATTTCATCATACCAATCTCCAAGAGATACCTCTTGGAGATGATAATGTTGAGCTATGAGATTAGGACCTATCTCAGCCATTGTATTTGTTAGTCCCTGCCCTCTCACTATTTTCATGGGCTAAATCTCAATATCATGTTCCTGCAACATAGTTACCCATTTATCTCTTCATTCACCTAGCTCATTTTGTATTAGCAATAGGTTCACCATAGGATCAAACACTATGGCAAAGAACTTATTCCTCAAAATATAGTGTCTAAAATTTTTCACCATTCTGAAGCATAGGTCTTCTTTTCCACATTATGATATATCAACTCTGTGTCCTTTAAATGGGTACTCGTGAAGGCTATAGGATTCTCATCATCTTGATCAGACTTTTGGGTTAACATTCCAACACAAGAGTGATCAAAAGAAAATGAATATATGTAAAAAGGCTTAGCATAATCTTGACTCACCAACATTGGAGCCTCAACAATAGATTTATTAATTTCCATAAATGCCTCCTTGGCTTTTGCACTCCATTCTACTTTTTCCTCTTGTTTCAGCATAGCATTCAAGGGCTTCACTATCTTTTCAAATCCAGTGATAAATTTTCTAACAAAGTTAATCTTCCCAAATAATGACTTCATTTATTTCTTTCTTTCAAGAGGCTGAATCTTCAAGATAACCTCTATTCATTCAGGATCAATGGTGACACCCTGCTCTAAAATAATATGTCCTAGTAACTTTCCTTCTGTAACCCCAAAAATGCATTTCTTTGGATTAAGTGAAATGTCAAACTCTCTACACCTTTAGAGAGGACTGTCAAATCATCCATATAAATAATGACACACTTAACAATTATGTCCTTAAAATAAATATCCATAGCTCTCTGAAATTTAGCTCCAACATTGATCATCCCAAAAGTCATTCTTTTGGAAGCAAAAGTTCCCCATTTTGTAGTGAAGGTAGTTTTATGCTTGTCTTCATATTGTACCATGACTTGGTTGTATCCAAAATACCCATCCCAAAAATACGTCATCTAGGATCCATTGACAATCTGGAGTACTTCATCCAATGAAGGAACTAGATAATTATCCTTTTCTGATGCTCTATTAAGATTCCTAAATTCCACACACAGTCTGATTTCTCCATTATTTTTTCTTAGTAGAACCAAATTCACAACCCAGGTTGAATGCCTCACTATAAATATAGTTTGTGTTTAGAGTAGGTTCTGCACTTCCTTCTGAATGATGGGTTCTAACAAAGCGTTAATTGGTCTTTATCTCTTTCTGAATGGTTTGAAATTTGACTTCAAGGGAATGGTATGTGTAATGATTGAAGTATCATATGTATTTAAATCTTCATAACTCCATGCTATCACATCATGATATGTGTGTAAAGAATCAATAATCCCTTTTCTTTCCTTTGGAGTACATACCTTACTAGTAAAAACGTTCTTCATGTCATCTAGTGTCCCTATATTGTATGTTTCACATTGGTTGCTGAGAGACTCCCTTTTTACTTGTTGTTCCTGATCTCTTATCTTATCCAAATCAAAAATTTGTTCTAGATACACCATACCTCTTAGGATAGTGTTGTTCTTCAGGTTGATGAATCCTCCCAAGTCCATTTCTACCTCTTGAGGCTTTGTCTCATCAATTACTTGATAAGAAAATACATCATAACTCGTAATAAAATATAGAATATGCTTATCATCTTCAAATACCTAGAAGTTGGTAAAATTGTCAAGTACTGAAGGTATTGGAGTGAGTTCAATAGTAAAGTTCTTCAATCCTGAAAGTGATAAAGGTTGCAATGTACTAGTAGCATGTGCCAGAGAATCTGCAATTTGGTTCCTACATCAAGGGATCAACTAGATGTTGAAAGCATTGAATCCCTAGATAAGATCCCACACTCTATGCCTATAATTAGTCATCCTCCTATCACAACATGAATACTGTTTCCTCACCTGCCTGACTGCCAACTCAAAATCTCCAAAAAATTGTAATATCTTAACTTTATTTCTTGATGCCATTAACAACCCATGGATTAAAGCTTCATATTCAACAACATTATTAGTACATTGAAATTGGAGTCTATGAGCAGAAAAATAAATCTGACCTTTAGGGCTAATCAATTCAAACCCTGCTCCAACACCTTGCTTGGATTTGGATCCATTAAATCTTAATGTCCAACAACCATTAGTCCCTAATCGCTTTGAGTTATCCTTATTCTTACTGTAGTTAGGAGGCTCCTTAAGAAGCATTGGGATTTTGCCCCTATCGTTATTTAACTCCTTTTGTATATTGAGCCTAACAGTTGGGAATGGGTTAATGCATCTTTGTACCTACTCCACTGTCATTTGAAATAAGTGATATTCCAGCTTAGAATGAGGAGCATCGTGGAATCTGCACCAATCGGGGAGGAATAGTTCTTCAAAATTTGCACTTTTTCCCAGTTGGATCTGATTCTCCATACACCTTTGGATGAAATCCTGAAATTTATTCAACAAACCGAGCTACCCATCCTCTTGGTCATCAGTTTCATCTATTTGTTCACTCAATATTCCAAAACCACTGATCTCCAATATGGATTCATCTTGCCTCATAAAAAATTCCTCAGGATAATTGGATTCTGATGTAGATTCATAAAAGGGGCTATGCAACATAAATCCCTCCTCTGTATCTGAGGCTGATGCAACCAACACATAATTCCCCATGCTGACTTCTGATATTAATACCTCATTCAAAGTATTATAGTATTCAGTGATTACATACATCATTATAGGCTCTCTTTCAATTCTGATCTTATTTGGAACTCCTTTCCATGGTATGCACATGTGAGAATGGTCTATACATGTATACCCATTTAATGACTTGGTGAAATCCCAACCAAAAATCAAACTATAGGTATTAGGAATATCAACAACCTGAATGTTGATCACCTGTTGCAATCTAGGATTTGATGCAAGTGGCGTGGGGATCATGTTCAATTATCCTACTAAACTTACCTCTGTCTTGTCCAATTGAGTGACCTTCTTTTGAGAGGAAATAGGAGTAATACCTAATTCTTTAAAAACAACAAAAAACATAACATTTGTAGAGGCCTCTGAATCCAAAAGACAATTATGCAGATTCTTCCCAAAGATATGAACATATATTAGGAAAGGAGGGGTTTCCATCCAACCTTGAAACATACTTAATTGGGTGTCAACTTGTGTAACCTGACTCTTATATTTATCTCTCCCTTTGTCTATAGGTGGGACCTGGCCTTGGCCTTTGGGTTCCTATGAATGAAAAGATCTAGAAATTTCCTGATTGGAAGTTACTCCTTGTGGTGCTATATTTGAATTAAAAGACCCTAAGAAAGCATTCCTAATAGTAGGGACTCTTAATAACTCAAAATAAAACAGTCTTACCTTTACTTTTTTGAATTCTTCAGTCACATATTCGCCCAATTTATCTACGTTCATGTCAACATGAGACTCCTTGTAGCCACTAACCTATCTGTCTTTTGAAACTTTAGAACTATTTCCCTTTGACAAGTACTGTGTTGGCACATGAGGGTAAGATGGGTTATTATTGGCTTGCGGGTCTAGTGGAGTAGTGAAATTATTCAGAGGAATAGAAGTCATGAAGGGACCTCCAGATTGTGGACTCCTGTTGGGCCTTCTCCTCAAATCAAATTTCTTGGTGGATTGCTGGAACATCTAAAAATTTTCAACTCCAACTTCCTCTTCATCCAAGGGACCATTATCATTCTCATTTTCCTCATTAAACAACTAAGATATTTCATCTTCATTTAGCACCTATTCTTTTTCTTTTTCCTGGTCATTGGACTCTTCTTCTGGTTCATTTTCTTCACCTTTTGGGAATGGGGCATGATTAAGTACCATTACTGTGGAATCATAAGGATTTGAGGGCACAATCTCCTGACCATTGGAATTGTTTTCAAATTCATACTGAAAGATGGAAGTAGCAGTCTAAAAATCAGAACAATCTAACTTAGAATGTTGGCTTGTCTTATGGAGCCTACACCATCCAGTCAAAGATGCCTCTACTAAATACACACCACTTGGAGGCTTCTCTTGAGTATAGGGCTGATCCAATGGAGTGGGAACCTCTCCATTATTAGGTCGAGTATTCCATGGCCTATTCTACTTGGGTGGTTACCTTCTATAGAATCTTTGTCCACCTTGTTGCCCCCTATCACAATTCTGGCCAAAGCCTTGTTCTCTTTCAAAATTTTAATTTCTATCAAAAAACTGTCCTCTATCAAAGTTTTGTCCTCTAGCAACATCCCTATTCTCCCTATTGTAATTCAATTAGATGTTCTTCTGAGCATCCTGAAGTTGGCTATTTTGATTTCTCAAATAGGTTACCTCCATATTCAGTTTCTTCACCTGCTCAGATAACTCATCCAATCGCTCCTTATCTAGACCATTAGGTAGCGCTAAATTCACACTACCAGGAAGGTATCCAAATGCTCCTCCAGAACCAACAACCTGATTCAAGACTTCTGAATTCTACAAATATGTAGGAAAACTAGCCTACTGCTATGGATGAAGGGGTTGATTGGTACTTTGCTGAGGATAAGAGGTCATTGGTTGAGCTTGATTTATTGGAGGACCAGGATGTGGGACCAAAGGCAATGAGGGTACAAGATTCATTATGGGAGCATGATTAGTCAAAGCCCTATTGAGAGCTTGGACTTGTCCAGGGTGAGCAACATGTCTTAAGGATGGTTGAGGTCCTGATAAATGTTGCCTCAAGTCTGTGCCGACCTTAAAAACTTCTATATATGCAGTAAGTAAAGTAGTTGGGGGATTAGTCCTCCATTTAAGGAAGGTGGATGTAAGGCTATCACAGGCTTCAAAGTAGACCTCTAGGGCAGTGTCATCATATACAAAATAAGGTTCCAGGAGCCTAGTGTATGCTCAATGGAATCTATCATTAAATGACCCTATAGGCTCATTAATCTCCCTCTTAACTCTAGTAAACTACATGTAAAGCTCATTAGCGCTAATGGGAATTTTAAACTTATGCAGAAATGCAGTCTCCAATTCTACCCAAGTATTGATAGAAGAAATAGGTAAGTGATTATACTAATAAAAGGCCTCTTCCCTGAGGGAATAAGGAAAAAACCTACATGCAACATCCTCATGGTTAATTCCTCTATCCCTTAGACAGGTCTGGAAAATATTGATATGCTCCTTTGTTGTCCTATTGGGATCATTAGTATGGAACTTAGAGAAAAAGTGCTCAGGGTTCTTGGGCATTGCATTGTAATTATTGAAGGTCAAGGGAGATGGGTTGTTGGAAAGGAAAGCCATTAGTGGAGGTGCAGGTGGTAATGGTTGATTTATGGCTAGTTGGGGCTGTGGAATAGGAATTACTTTAGAATTAGATGAGGATGATCCTAATGAAGATGAGGATGATGGAAGTGGTTGGGTGGATGATGATTCTCCCCTTTTTCTAGTCCTTATTGACCTAGTAGGGGCTTGAAATTCTTCAAATTCCTCTTCTCCTGGAGTAGATTTGGCTCTTCTTCTGAACCTCTCAGAAGAAAATGGTAGACAAAAATTGATCCAGCTTGCTTATTCAAGTCTCTCCTTCTAGCACCAATCTCTTGATGGTGTTTTCTACACAACAACAACTTAGACAAAATATGATATCCTATCTCTCTTGAAAGGTTAATCTCTATGGACAAAGAGATAACCCCAAGGTCTCTAATGTCAGGTCTTGACAATGCATATAAAATAACTCAGAGATAATGTGAAAATTTTGGGAATCACAAAGGGACCTTACTACAAGAAAATGTTGAACTCAGATTTATTAGATCTAGCAATATATTGATACTCCAAGACCTAAAATTAACCCAAATAATAAAAGAAATAACAAAAGATAAAGGTTTTAGAGATAAATATAAGGCTAATTGTAACCCTAAGATTAACAATGCAAAAGATAAGATGCTGAAAATTCACCAACCTCTCATAAACTACTTCCTATTTAACCTAGATAAATCTACAAACTTATAGAAATAGTGAAATTTTCTAAGGTGTTAAATATTTTCAAATCATGCATATTCATTCAAGACAACCCTATTGCAATTGAAATGAAAAAACATTCATAATTGAACTAAGCATAGTTTTAAGTCCAGAGTAACTTTTCAAAGAAACTAACAATCAGCTAACTGCAAAAAGTATGGACTAGAGATTGCTACAAACACTTCAAGCATAAAACACTAAGAATTATCAAACCATCTAACATCAAATCACTTAAGAAATTTTAAAGATAGAATATCAAGAACCATGCCAGATAAAAGTCAACACAAGAAAGACAGAAAATCACAATATATTTACTTGTATTAAATCACTCAAAGTAGCAACAATTCAAATATTTTGTTATAAAACTTGCTTGAAGATAAACTAAACTCTAACTCTAATTCTTGCTCTTACAATTTTCTCTAATGTGAAATTATTCTAGCTTATACTACCCTTACAAATGAGGCATAATGCAATGCCCCGCCACACAACCCTAGAGGAAGTTGCAAACAACAACTTAAACAAGCTAATTTTTTTTTTAAAGAACAATTAACATGCAAGCTCACAAATAATGCCAACAACCTCTAAGGTTACGGGACAAAGGTTATATAGAACCTCAAAAAAAAACATGAATTAAACCATGCCATTTAATTACTAAATAGATTAAATACATACATTCCAACTAAGATAAATTAAATCAAGCATAAGAGATAACTTCTAATTCATTACACATAATTTAAACAATAAGGTTACAAAACTCATTCCCTGAATGAGGAAAGTCCATAAATAAATACTACAATTACAATCTCCACCTTGATAACAACTAAAGTAAAATAATACAAGATCATTGAAATGGAATTAAGCAAGAACTGATACTGAAACCAACGAGCTCTCCAATTGGAAGTCTCATCCACAAGAACATGAAGAAAGAACCCAATGGATTAGGTGCACGCCACCCAACCAACTGGAACTCAAAGACCCACCCCCTATGCTAGGAAATAGTAACAAGGAATCCTAGCCAAGGCTATCTACCTCTAGACACAGACCAAAATACAACTAAACCAAATTGACACAACCAATCATAGGTACCACACAAGTACAACACAAGTACATCACGAGTACAATGCTAGTACAAAACAAGTACAACTCAACAAGACCACAATGCTTCTAGATAAAAAGCAGGATAAGTATGTTACGAGAACCATACACAATATAACAAGTACCAACTGTTGTCCTAGATAGAGTGTCATCACACAATTCATCATGGGTTATCCTCTGGGAATCTTCATAGGCTCTGGCCCCCACAAGAAAAGGTTATCTTGGTGACCTTTACCGAATCCCGACCCCCATACTCACTCATGTGGAGCCAAATACCTTTCGTACAAACAAGATAGATGACCTTGCCATTCCAAGCCTTCCCACTTATCCCAAGTCTAAATGAGCACTTGTGTCTATGAGTGAGGTAAAATTATATTGATTCGTGAGAATTTGGTCCTAATTTTATAAGTATTGTTTTAGTTATCACTTGATTAAACTACTTCTGAAGGTTATCTTGGATACCTCTTTGGGCTCTAGCCCCTATGGAAGCCACTATTCTATTGACAACACACAACTACTAAACACCAAGGGAAACTCAAGTGCACACACAATAGGTGTTACAATCGCTCCAACTCTAGGAGTTCACCTAAAATGAAACTCACTCCAACACAGGAGGTACAAACATAACAAGCCCACTCCTTACAAGGAGACACGGATCCCATAATCCACTCCCAAGCCAAGGAGACACAAAAACATCCTTGTTTGTGATAACTAGGTAAACACTGACTAGACACCATGCACTAACCAAGGAACTCATAATAGGTTGACAAACCTGATACAATAACCCACATAATGGAAAAAACTCCATCTGGAAGGCTTATTAAACTTATAACTCAATTTCCCCAAACAAAGACGGAAACCGTTCATAATTACGATGAACAATAAGATGTGAATTAAATTATACTTTGGATTCACTAAATCCATTTCTTCATTAACGTTCAATAATTCATCACATTAAATAAACTAAATTTAAACACGTCTTCCAAATCAGGGAGAAATTAATACTAATTACTTAATTTCCCTACTTGCATTTAAATAATGAAGATTAACCAGTTCCACATATAAAATAATTACGTTGCTTCAAAATAAATATTGTGTTCCTCATTTCAGTGTAATCATTTAGAATTAACTTGACTTGAAAAATATATTATTTTAAATCAAAACTATTCCCTTAAAATATTGTTTACAAACAAAACAATAATTTAACTATAGTTAATGTATTTCCCATTTCCCCAATTGAACTTAAATCGTGCCATGAAAAAATCAATAATTTCCTATGCATATTAAATTTATCCACAACTACAATTATATATTTTAACAAAAATATATAAAATATATTCTCTCATTTTCCAAAATACCAAAACATACAACATTATATTATTATATAATATAACATTAATTATTTAATACATATTATAATTAATTATACCACATATTAATAAATTAATATTATAATATAATAATAAACATTATATATATATTATAATATTAAAATAAATATTATTATTTATTTTATTCTTTTATTAAGTTTTGATTCTTTCCATAAGGCCTCGGGCCGCACACGGTTTAGGGTTGGCTAGGTCGGCCGCATATTTTTCTTGGTCGCAATTTGCACATAGTGGGCAGCGACATTTTTAGCCGGGCGACAACCAAACCACGCGGTGCTTACATGCAGGGCATGGCGGTGAATGGGCGTTGGCGGCAGGGGTGACCCGCGGGTGTGTGAACAACCACCCCTATTGTTGGTGGTGACTATGTGAACAATGTTGCCAATAGTGGCGGTGGCTATTCCCACAACAACCACGACAAAGGGGAGAGGGAAGCGGCAGGAGAGGGGGCGACAGGGTGTGGGGAGCATGCTGGGCATGACTCCCTCCACCCGCCTCCCATGGGGGCACGGTGGGGGTCGAGCCCCCAATGACCACCCCAATATATTTTTTTAATATTTTTTATATATTTTTTTAAAAGGAATAACCCTGCGGATTTAGGAATCCGCACCCCTCCACTGGGGTTTATTTACCAAAATTTTGATAGTAAACCCAGAATACAAAAGCAAGAAATATAAATATAAATATATATATATATATTATATATCTTCAAAGAGGAATTTTTTTTTTAAAACAAATTGATAAAACCAGAATAATATAATTATAAGAACAATCATTTACAACAAAGAATAACTTTTTATTTTCTTGAGAAATCCAAATAAAGAAAAAACAAAGGGTTGAGATTTGCCAACAAAATCAACATGATGAATCCAACATAGATCTGGTCTTTTTGAGTTTTCCTACATGATTTCCAACAACACAACAAATTTAAATATTTTTCAACAAATAAAACTAAAGACATGAACCTGATAATCCAAGAACTTGAGAAGATCTAGATGATGCTCAACTCCTTCCTTTGATTCCCTCCTCAGATTAACAAATTTCACAACTCCAATCCAAAACCCACAAAATTGAAAATTTCTTTCTCTCACAAATTCAATCTTTCTCCAAAACTCTATCCCCCAAAAAATGAGGAAAATTCCCATAATAACCAAAAATATCAAAATATCTCTACAACAACCATAATAAATTTCTGAAAAGAAAAAATAGAAATATCTCATTTTTCAACTCTTTGAATTCAAACTTTTCTAAAATTGAAATTTAATTCATTTTTCTTATTTTTTAATTTAAAATAATATATCCAAAACTAACTTAACTTATTTCAACAACATAAATTTAATTAATTAATAAATAGATTTAATCAACGATTAAATTATTTATTAATCAGATTAAATTAATAATAAAATAAATTATATTTCAACATAAGCCAAATAAGATAAGCATCAATTTAACTAAAAGAGCATATATTTTAACATTTTTCCAACTTGCACTATAAACTAAAATCAAAGTCAAATGACACAATTAAGGCAACATAAACCGACTAATGCTAGACAACACACTAGGACTAGGGTGACGACTTGGCACGAAAAACCTAGCTACTATCTCCCAATCGAATACCATTGGGCATTAGACATGCTCAAACTTGTGAAGCCAGGTGGAGTCAATGTACTGTACCTGTCAACCTGCAACAAAGAGTATATCCACATACATAAACATTTCATAATTAAAACACACCTGGATGAGGAGATCACTGGATCAAAGGGCACTTGCAAGCGAGTGATACGATACCGTCCTCTTCACCAATACTGTAGTACTAATTGAAAAATATAACATACTAATATAAACCAAAACATAAACCTCATTAATCTAAATATCCATTTATGCTAATCAAAACATGCCATAAAGATATCATATTAAAATACCATCACATCAAAATATAACATTAACGTTGCTTTATAGATAGCGATCAAATACAGCTGAGTACCATAGTCAAGGTACTAACAGAAAATACAACATAATAAGATATCTGAATATCCAGAAATGCATCAAAGTAACATAACAACATAAAGACACACTGTCCAACCAGAAGGAAAAATAGAGGGGTATTACACATAACACCATAAGTATAAAGAACCCCACAAGATATGTCATCCCAATTAGGGTTTACAATGATAAACACAACACAACAGGTTGACCAAATGATATATTTGAAAATAATATGAAATGTGCAATTTGCACCAATTTCATCCAAGTCGGCCTGGGGTCTCAAAACGTCGATCCAATGCATGCAAAGGAAGAGTAGAAAATAATGGGGAAGCAAAAATTCTGATGTAGCCCTGCATTAACTACTTCCCCCCTTTTTCCTTAGCATGCACCAACAATAATACTTTTTCAAAGTTGGCAATAGGTGGCACAAGAAAAACCCCAGTTCTCCTCTCAAGAGACTTGATATCATATCTTGACTGCTTCACTACTTTATCCCAAACTTCCTTATTTGTTTGATACTTGTCGATGACTACAATATAAGTTGCAACATCATCTAGCTAATGTTTAGTAACAGGGCCCTCATTGATTGAAGGGTAGACATCTCACCACCATTTTCTTAATTGTTCCAAGTTAAGATGCTTCAGAGAAAACTTATTTCTCCCTATCATTACTTCAAAGAAAGAGATACACTTATCATAGATAACAGTCAAAGTGTCCTCAATCTGCCTTCCCTGTTTGCATACTTTCCTTGAGGCCTTTTGTCTCATCTGCAAAATTTCAAACCATTCCCAAGGCTCCAAAACTCTTGAGAAAGGAAGAATTCCATCCTTCACCAATTGGTCCTTGGTGTACTCCATGATAGTCTTTGTCTTCTGTAGTAGGAGTTATACATCCTCCTTATCCTGGGCTAGCATAGTCTTTAGCCAATCTATTGATCTCATTGCATCCCCTGTAGTTTACAGGATGTCATTGATGGCATTATCTCCCTTGGTCTACACTCCCTGCAACCAATCGACTCTAGCATGTGTGGTGCTCTTCATCCTTTCTAGCTCTGATATTGTCTTTTGGGGTAGGAAGCCTACAATAGATGAGGAGGAACTGATGGATTGGAAGGGTTTCATCAAATCCTGCAAATATTTCTTGAGCTTATCATTTTATTTCTCCAACTCACACTTAGTCTACACCTCCTCCCTCAATCTACCAAGGATTACAACATTGGAGCCTTCATAATCCTCAATGTCTTGCTCCATGGAGGCATGCCCAAGATTGATAGTATGCACATTATAATAATTTCAAGTCACCCCATCTCTATCCTTATCAGGAGAAGGAGTAGCAATATGGACCACTTTGTTGTTCACTTCATATCTCTCAATCTTGGAAATAGCTCTTGATTCATTCTTTGTTTTTCCCTTTCCAATATTAGCCATTAGGTCATCCCAATTGGGAGGAGTTTCATCCACTACAATCTACTTTCTCTTCAATTATTTATCTAACCAACCTAGAACAGTGAATTCTGAATATAACTTATCCTACCTATCTTGTTCCTATTGAACACTGGGTGCACCCTTTTCAAGGCTTGGACCCTCTAGAATCTCCCTAACTGAATCCTCCCTTTCTTTACTGTGTTGTTAGAATATGTGGATTAATTAGAAAGTAAACTAACACACCAATGAAACATTAGATTGAAAAAAACTAATTTAGAAAAAGACAAAAGAAAACTCTAAAATGATAGCAGCTCCTTCAAATTCATCCCATTGTTCTTTATCTCAAAGGATTTGATTAAAGTTACTGGCTCTTAGTTGTGTAAGCAACAACTTGTTGAAATGACAACTTAGGAGAACAAGATTGATTGAAAATGCATGTCCATTGCTAATGATTTAAGCTATGAAATTGAAGAACTAAAATGCTATGATATTGCTAAAATGTTGATATGTTGATTCAAATGCAACTATAGTAACTACGCATGAAATCTAGGATGAAATCTACTTACCAAATGGCTATATTTATAGATTTTCGGAGGCAAGAATCTAGTTGGCGAAGATCAACGGTTGAGTTTCAAACCTTTTAAGATGAATGGTGTGAGATTCTGGAAGTTGAGAGAAAGGTGGAAGGTTGAGAGAATGATGGAGAATGTTTTCAACCCACAAAACTATCTTCATTAAAAAATGGAGACAAATATGGCTTTTTCCTTTTCATTAATTGAAAAGTTAGTTGAAAATTGAGGATAAATGCTAATTAAATAAATGAATTTATTTAATTATATGTCATGTAATTTGGAAACTTCTATAATTAAATAATTAATATTTAACTATGCGAGAGGTAAAAAAGATGAGCAATTAAATATTTACAATATTTAATTATGTGAGGTGTTTGGATAAATTAGAACAATATTCCATAAATTTGAATTTAAACATTCAAACTTAGAAATAGAATGATAAATAAATAAATAAATAATGAAAATTTATTTAATTTAATTAAGAGGAGTAATAGAAATAATTAAATAAACATGAAGAATTAAAATGAACGATATAAATAAATAATTAAATTTATTTATATGTAGATGACTTTAGAATATTAATTAAATAATTCATATTTAATTAATTGACAGGTTTAATTGACTGTGACCATTTTTAGATGTGTACATTTACAATGCTCCTCCTCATTGTCCCGTGTTGGTGAGGGAATCTTAGCTAGTATTTCCTCTTTTTGAGGGGATTTATCCTAATGAATTTCTGTAGGAAAACTCACATAGGCCACGAAAGGAGATAGCATTACTTTGTCTATTTATACCTCAGCATTGTAGAGATCACCCTCCTGCAATTCTTCCTCTCCTAGGTCCTTAGGATCTTCAACCTCTTTTGCTTTAGCTGACACACTGCCAGTCTCATGAGAGGGAGGGATGTCCTCATGTTCAATGGTAGGAGCAATCATAGGAATACTTCCTTTAGGTGCAACATCTTTGGGGGAAGGAGTCCTTGACCTCCTAATATACATCTGTGTCTCCTCCCTTGAGCTCTCTATCTCCACCACAGGTGACTCAGCCTCTTTATCTACCTTAGAAGTTTTCTTTTCCTTCCATGACAACATAACAAGTCTCCTAAAGGGAGATTGGCTTCTACTTCTTCTTTTTCCTCTTCATCCTTCTCAGCCCCCTTCTTCTTTGAGACATGCCTCCTCTTCTTGGCTATGATCTTTCTCTATTTGCCTACTTCTCCTGCCTCTTTTGCACGAAAATCTTTGATTTTAATTTTGAAAGGAGTGCCCACATTGGTTTTAACTTTGGGGTCATGTTCATGTGACTCTTCAGAGAAAGAATGAGACTCCAATTCTCCCATGAGGTCATAGGTACATTTCACCCCTTCACTTTCCAACTCTAACATTTTATGTTTAAGAGAAAACTTAGTATACTTGATGATTGGAGCCATGACCTGCTCTATCTCTGTCTTTTCTTCTTCCATCCAATCAACCTCCTTAATTGGCTTGTCCTTCACAACCTTAAAGATATGGCCTTGAATCAAATTTCCATCCTCCTCAACCTGATTAGGAACAACCTTTATGTTGTACAACCATACTAAGCTCACTAGTAGCCTGAACAACTTCTTCTTTCTAACTTCAAATTCATCACTAATGTTAGCCCAATAGTCTTCTATGTTATCCTTATGGTTGTATTCTTCGCTAGCCTTCTTATGTGCTTCACCAGTTATATCAAACCTGGCCCTTTTGGAATGGAAGGAGAGACCAAAAGTGCTCATTTTTTCTTCAAAAGTGTGGGCTGATTGGATAGAAGGGCACACCTCACTAGTGCCTATCTTTAGAGGGAAATCATTACCAAACCCTATCTTGTGCTTCTCTCCCTTTACAATATCATCAAAGTCACATATCTTCCTTGTGAATTCCAGAAGTATAAAATGGTCTGTAGGGTACCTTGGGAGTCTGTATGGAGCCCTCTAACAACCATCGATCCTTATGTAAGAAAAGGTGGGGAACTAAATGAACTAAGCTCCAAACCTTTTGATTAATTCCTTGGCCTTGTCTAAAATACGAACATGCTCAACACCCTGTAGTAGACTAGTGATGTACATGGTGAATGCATCATTCACCCTCCTATAGCTTCCACCACCTAAGTGTAGTTGTGGATATAGTTCATAAATTACATCTTTCCCAAACACACCTTTGGTGCTCAGTCCCTTGTATGTGTGAAACCTTGCAAGTTCATACACCAAATAGGATGTCATTGTGAAGGTCTTTGTCTACAAGACATTGTACATTTGATCATGTATCATTTTAATTATAATGTCTGCCCAGTGGTAATATACACCTTTCTCCATCTGTGCAATGACATTGAACATCCAACTCTCAAAGACACCTTCATTTTTTAATCCTACTACTCTTCTGAGAAGTGTGATAGCATCATAATACTCCCTCCTAAACTTGAGTCTGAACAACTACTTGGGTAACTTGGAGAAGTGGGACTGGGGTTTCTCCAACCAAGAATTGATAACCTGTTGGGACTTGACGACATTATCCTCATAATGTTTCTTCACAAAATCCTTATCAAATGCCACAACATGAGACCGATCAGGCGTGCCAAAGGTCCAAGCTATAGATATAGGGTCAAAATTTTCCGCAATTCTTCTCTGAGGACCAACTATCCTTTGTGTAACCTTGTCATAGTGCCTAGCACACTCAAGAACCAACTCATAACACTGGACCATAGATGGAAATCCAACCACATGTGCCAACCCAGACTCCAATGTCATTCTGGCTAACAAAGGGAGGTTATGTGCTACCATCCCTGCCTTGAATTCTTCATAGTCCCACATCCCAACATTCGTATCAGTGATCCTTGACTAGATGGAAGTTAATTTTCTTTATGGGATTCTACTCTTTATGTCCATTTTAACTCTATTTGCATCAGAGATAGCTAAACCTTCAACATTTGGATTCATCACCTTTCCCTTGCTCTCCCCAACAACAACCTGACCTGATTCTACCTGCATACAATAAAGACACCAAAATAATATCCATAATAGCATAAAATTCAGCTAAATCTATCACAAATGATAAATCATTCCTCAATACAAGACCCATGATAAGAAAAATGCCCAAAACACACATAAAATTACTCATCTCAAAGCTCAAGTTTTTAAGCCCCTCGTGGAATTCAGGTCGGAGAGGAATTCTAAGAAAATCCAAACCAGGTGGAATCCAACAAAACGAGCATACACAGATCCAATCCATCATTTCATCAATCAATTTAACCAAGGAATCACATGATACACCTTAAAACAAGTTAAATAAATCATCAAATACATAATCACCAAGCAAAAATTCATGCAATCTCTTGATTCTTTATTTTCAGCAAGACCTCGGGAAAATATGCCTCAGACATAAAATCTTGAGAATGGAAACAATTTAAGAATTCCAGGAAAATGAAGGAGTGAAGAACATTCGGGAAAATCCCGAGGGCGCGGATTCCAGCAAAGTCAATGCAATTTTCACCATTTAAGTGCAATTTCGAGAAAATGACCAAGCAATGGGCAAACTGGAGAAATTCGAATGTAGTGGAAATCGACGAGGTAGGCATGAATCCAGATCAATGCACATTTCAAAAAAAAAGAGAAAACGGGAAATCTAGGAATTCTGATAGATAAGGAATTTGGTGAAGACTCTGAAAACCTGAATACCTACGTTTTCTCTCGACCTCACTCAAATTGATCAAACAATCACAAATTTGAGAAACACAAGATTGAAACCAGCTCAATCTAGACCTCCTACAGATCATCCTTTAATTCGAAACCCACCTCACAACAAATCAAGAGGGATTGGTCATGCCCTAGGGATGAAACCCTAAACCTCCGCTATGAGTGCACATAAAAATCATGGGCTCAACTTGCTTGTTCCCAAGGGTTTACAAAATGTTCATTGTGCCCAATAGAACAAAGCTACCCTAGGATAAAGTTGAAAAATAAGCTCAAATCACTCACCTGGAAAAGGCACTTGAATAAAATTGGAAATCCCCCAGCTTCAAAATATATAGCACTAAAACTTGGTAGGAACTGAAACCCCAAGAAAACCCAAATTGCCAAAGAAGCATGCGCATTCAACAAGAAAATGCATAGCTACGTAAACAAAATTAAGCACCTCAAATGAAAACTAGAAATCCAAGAACCAATCACAAAACCCTATCATACCAACATTCCAACTCACATCATGTATGCACAAATCATAAAATAATTCATTTCAATCATGAAAGAGAAAGCATCATGTACATACCATGAGGACAGAGAAATCCAAACAAAGGAAGTCGACAAGAAACCTCAAAGGCCAAGTAGAATGTAAATGGCATTTAGAAAATGCAACTGCAACAATCGAACCCAATCCCAAATGCACAATTCAGGAACAACACTCAGGATAAGCACTCCAAACCAATAGGAAGAAAATGATGAAACTCAAATGGTATAAAAATTCCCAAAATTCGATTTAACATCACCGCAAAAGTCGTACAATTGAGCATTAATGCAATCGATGAGACAGGTCAAACCAAACCCGGGAACTCGAAAAAGCAATGAATCCTCAGAGAAATCCAGTCACAAAAAATTCCGCGAAAGACCAAAATCTTCAGATTTTCAATGAACAATAGTTGTCACCAAGTTTCGAAAGGAAACTGAGAAATTCCACTAGGAGTGGATTTTCCCGAAAATAGTCAAAAACCCGGAATGAGACAAAAAATTAAGGTTTCAATATAAATCAAAAAAAGGGGCCCCCAGATGCAAGCACCATAAACATCCAAGCACATGCCCAGGTGAGTGAATCCTCAAAATTGAAAGGCCAAAACACCGAAAGAGAAAATCAAAAGAGAAAGAAAGAGGGTCCCTACTTTCAGTGGGGTGTGTGTGCAAAAAATGCACAACACCAACCATTCCTTTACCACCACAATCAAGGAGCATAGTTCCAACATTGGACACAAACACACCTCCAAATCAGCCCTAGCCGACCACTCCTCTCCCACCAAGTACCACATCTGTCTAGAAAGTTCCCAAATCTTATCAAAGAAGACAATTTCTTCAGGAGAAAGCTTACAAAAGCTATTGAAATTAACCATCATCCCCTAAACCTTAATCATGATGAAGCTTGGATTTTGAGCTTGTCTTGGCACCCGTTGCTTGCCAACTGAAGATCCCAAAATATTCCTTCTCGCCTATAGTTTTTATCCTCCCCCTTTCTTGGACCCCTCCCTTGTCTCCCTCCATTTCTTGGGTTCCAACCCCCTTCCTTTCCTTGTCCTTTTGGTTCCTTTTTTCCCATTCATCCTCTCGGATTCTCCTCCTTCTCCTTTCCCTTCTCCCCTTTCTCTCCTCCTATCTTATGAAACTTCAAAATTTTACTCTTTGAATTCAATTTTGTCTTGCCCTTGTCCTAGTCTGTCATATCGTTTGGGAGAAAACCTAGGTTGGGGTTTTTATTTTTAGCCTTCATGAAAATCCTAATGTTCTATGTTATGCATTGGGTGGGATCTATTCAGTCATTACCTTTTGGAGTGGGTTTTAACAAAACTTATGCCCCATTGATTCATCTAGGCTAGGCCCCCTTTAATAATTTTTTTAGATATTTCATCCCTAAGTCTAGGTTGTCCCATGCCCCATGTTTATATACAAATTTAAACTATCATTTTTCATTGGCCTAGGTGGTGTCCCCTTTTCCATTTAATAAAATGGTTAATTTTTGTAGGGAACAATTTTAAATGACTCTCAATCAACCATCAGTTGATCTCCGCCATTCCCCACAATATTGTGATGACCCCACCACAGAGTCCCAACTGATTGTGATATCACGGGCAAGCGCCATGTGTCTCAGCTGGCGATGACGAAAAGATAATCAAATTTCTTTAATATATCTGTCAGGTTTTAATGTGTTATACAATAGGTTACTAAAGTGGCTACAAGATGCACGTGCTCAAAATGAACGAAGATGTTATAATCTTGATGAAAAAGATTCTCGAGAGTTATGTTCAACACTGGTGACTGTCTTGAGCGAAAACGATTACCGATGGTGGAGATCAATGGTTGCCCTCCATCACATGATCCGAAGATGTAGGGTGTTTACTAAATGCAATATCACGGGCGCGTGCATGTGTATTTCTTTGGCGATACATAATGTGGCAGACCCTTGGTGTTGAGATGGAGATAATGTCAACCTTTTTCAAGGCAGTCATTCGATGATCTAACAAAAGTGAATGATCGACAGTTGGAATTTGAATTCACATAAAATGTGATAGGATCAATTGGCACAACATGCAAGTAACCGTTAATGGCGGACGAGATGTATATTGGCTCGATTTGATCGACATAAAGTGATTTTATTTCACTCTATTTTCTCACAAATTATTCAAGCACCTTTGTAAAATCATTTTTAGAGCCAAGGATGAAGTTGCGAGCTGTCACAACAAGGATTTGGTCTTCTACAAATCATAAACGTTGTGAGTTATTTTTTGTGCTTCTTGGTAAATTTAATTGAGATTTTGAGAAGAATTGTGGTGTGCTTGTCAGAAAGATTGTTGATTGTTGTTTTAGGGCTATTTGAAATTTTAAGGAAGCCCTAGTTTACTTGAGATGGCACCACCAAAGCAACATTCTAGGCATGTTGATTATTTATAGAGGAGTTTGTATGATGATTTCCTAGATCAACTCCCATTGTCAACGAATGATAGGAAGAGGGGTTTGGTTTTGATGCATGGAAGAACCCTAGGTGAAGGATTAATATGCAATAATTCTAACATTGCAGATGCTAGGGTTCCTATGATTCATCTGGAGATGTTTAGGTTGTGGTATGGACAACGAAAAATTGCCTCACCCTTTCTCAAATGGTTGGAGATATGACATGGGGAAGTTGGTGGTGCCAAATGTGTTCCCTGATGTGGATTTTCTCGGGGCGGTGGAAACACGTTATGACCCTATTACGAGAGTGATCAAAGATAATGATGGAGGGATTTTATTAAGTATAAATAGGGAATAAATTCAACAAGTTTTTGACCTGAGTGAACCTAATTCGTTCTCGATTCAGATAAATCTAAGGAGATGAAGTAGGAGTGTGCAAAGTCAAAGTCACTTTTTAGGTTGAAGCTGCTTCCTCCTCATCTGCAAGGGTAGGTAGTTCAAGGATTTATATCAGTCCAAGTGACCAAGAGCCCTTTAGGTTAAATTTTTTTGCAAACCATTTCTTGGATACCTTTTATTCATTGTGCCAAACTTTGGGTTTTAACCCTAACACAATAATGCCAATTGCCTATATGTTTATGGGGGTGAAAATACAAAACCCTAATTTCTCTATGGTTTATGATTCTGCATCTTTTCTGGTAGAGAATATACATGAAGGGTTGTTAAAGTTGCATGTAGGGGATGCAAAAATCCATTATTTTGGTATTCCCTACTGATGTACATGTTCTTGTATAATAATTCTGAATTCTTCTCAGAGAAGATGGAGTTGAGGCAGGAGGTAAATGGAGAAAGATTACCGATGTAGGCTTGGACTGCAAATTTATCATACAACAAGGAGAGTGTCAGTTTTGTGCAATTTGAAAATTTCTTTGCTTCCAAACTCAGGGCTTAGTTGATAGTAAATGTACCTAGGATCCCCAAGGATTTACATGAATTTCTCATACCGAAGGGGAGGAAGCTAGATTTAAAAGTTTGTCACAACTTGGGTGACATTAGCTTGTACCTAGTTAGCACTATTTTAAGGGTGTATGGATTCCAAGGAACTCCACATATCCTCCCATTCAATGTGCTAGCAAGAGTGGGGTTTACTGAGGTTATGTGGCAAATAGGTTGCATTCATGAAGATAACCTAACAGGGAAGGGAAAAGGGACTCTTTTCCTTGATTATACCATTGTGTCTGATTTTGCATTCTCAAAGGGAGAATGGGTCCACTTTGGGAGGTTTCTTGAAGATTTTAATTTAAGGTGTGGTCCCAGGTGACAACATGACCTTGAGGGATTCTTTTCTCTTTTTAGACAATGGATAAAAGGTGGTTGGTTTGCACATGAGTTTAATTTTCCTGAGGATCTGATCATGATTGAATTTGATTTGAACAAGTAGGAATTGAACAATGAAAAATCAATAGCATATGATAAGTTATTAGACATTGTGCATAAAATTTATCCCAAATATGAAGGAGATCATGGGTGTTTTGATGATAAAGAAGGTCAACTTGGAGTTGGACTTCAGCATACAAAAGCCAGATGTGAGGCTTGCTGAAACAAGGTCAACATATCAACCCATGGTGAATTGGACTCTTTATAAGAGAAAGAGGAGTAACAGTAGTGATGAGGAGGAGGAAGATAAGAAAGGAAAACAAATCATGAAGGCATCAACACAACCATGTCTAAAGATCAGAGAACATGGAGGAATAAAGATCACTGATTTGGACTCATCACTAGAAGATAATCCTACACTACCACCATCAGAGCCAAGCCCCAAGAGGAAAAGAGTTGAAGAGGCACAAGAGACTCTGATGGATGAAATCATTGTCACAGACCATGACATGTAGGTTGGTATTACTTCCCCTCCTAGGTTAACTCAATTAGTTATGTCTGATATGGATGTGAAGGGATAATGTGTGCAAGATGCCAGGATGGAGGCATGCAAGGCATTTTTAGAAGATGATGCCTTTGTTAAAACTCCATTTTTCTTAAAACTGGTATGGAGAATGAAACTAGAAGAATATTAGGGTAAATGCAAAAGGAGAAGAGAGTTGAAACGTAATAGGTCTAACCAAGAGAATTATGATGAAGTAAAGGATGAAATGATGGAAGAATTCAAGAGCATCACTCCTAAGGAGGGGAGGAAATTAGTAACTTAGGTTGGTGTGCTCATTTTTCCTAAATGGGATATAGAAAATGCAATAGTAGTTAATTCTATTTTAAAATCCAAGCAGCCCATGTAAAATTCTAAGGAAGAGGTCAAGGTAGCACTGCAAAATTTTGTGTTTAGTGAGGAGTATGAGACCCTAGCAATTTGGGTATTGGCACCTCAAGGAAAAAATCCTAATGTTACTGACATTAGACCAAACCTAAGAGGAAGGTTAATAATAAACAGAGCTTCTGAAACTTCAACTATAGAGGCTACAAACCTAACTGTGAATTTGGCCAAATTGGCCCAAAAAATTGATGAGAGGGAAGAAGTTGAAAAGAAGATCTTAATGGAGAAATACAATATTATAATTGGAGAATACAGTAGGTTGCAACAAAGGAATGTTGAGCTACAAACTGAGGTGGATAGGTTAAAGTATAGGAAAGTTGGGGAGTCCTCAAGTTCTCTTGGTATCATGACACTTCCTTCCACATCAGGATCGATACCTCCTACTTCTCCAATTGTTTCTACTCTGAGGTCTCCCATCCAAAATCCTTCCAATTCTACATTAGAGCCAATTGAAGAAGAGATTGAATACTCTATGGATCCTACTAAGAATCAGTTGCTAAATAAGATTATAGAGTTACAGGAAGATTTAAAGGAAAGTAAGGAAGGATCACTTGTAAAGCAGAGTGAAGTTATTGACACGGTTTTGAGGCACTTAAATGAAAAGATTGACGGCAAATTTCCATCAATATATTCTTTGTATTCTTTATTTTTGGATGCAATAAAGAGCATTACTAGGGATTAGGAACTATTTTTTCCCTTAGTTGAGAAGTGGATCCTTAGGGCCAATGATTTAGATATAATATATAAAGGCTCTAGATTTGATATAGATAATAGGCCCCAATCATTAAGGCCTACTCAAATTTTTGTAAAGTCACTGCAGGATTTTCAAGCCTTATAAGATGATTTGAGTAGGAAAATCAAAGAATTGGTAAATATTTTTGATGATTGGAGTGATACATATTTACCTGATATAATCGATGCACAGGGAAATGTTAAATCACTGCAATAATGGTGGGATAGAGCGGATGAGGTCATCGATGCACAAATCAAATTGATTTGTGATGACTCAAACTATGACCTATTGGTGAGTTGTATGGACAAGATCATTAGCACCAACACATTTTTGGAGTCTTTTGAGAGAGAGGCAAATTAGGTAGCAGTGAAATACACACCTTATAGTGCTAAGGTGAATGAGGTAGTTAATTTTGATTGGCCGATAGATGAAGAATATTAGACATGGGTGGATAAATACTTAACTGAGGAAGAGTAAGACATAGTTGACTACTAGCGGATAACAGCTCAGCCATTGTAGTTATAACAGATTTTGGTTATGTTTTGATGGCATTTTTGGCATAGATCTCTTGAAGTTTGGCCGATGAATCAACCATTTTTAGCAGATGGGATAAACAAGAATATTCTCCAGGGACTCATCTATTGTAACATATTTTTGAAATGTCACAGGATGGTCCAAGTGACCGGTGACATGTGTATTTCTAGCCCGATGATTGTTTCCTTCTTCATTCTCTATAAGAATGATTTCAAGGCTAGAAATATGGGTTAGAAAGTTAGATAATTTTGGGTGGAGTCTAAGTAAAGCTGCAGAGAAAATTGTAAAAATCCTATTGGTTCAATGAAAATGCAAGTTAGGTTTTGTGTCATTCTATAGTAGGATTTGAATTCATGGGAGTTTGATGTTTCATGACAGTACTAGCATTTGAATGAGAATGATTCATTTTTAACTCATGTCTCTCCATTGTATAAGCATATCAGAATCTTGAATAAAATAATCAAGGGTTGTTTGGTTCATCTCACTATTGTGGTGTGTATGATTCTCATTTTAGCTTTGATTCAAAGAATTAATTAAAATGCTTGAATTGGGTCATAGGTGGATATGTTTATATAAGGATTTGATAAGTAGTATTGGGTTAGAATACAAATTGATGGTATTGTAAGGCAATATTGTCAAAGATCTTATATGTTATGTGTTAAATCTATCATGAATCCTTAGATGCTTATGAATTTGACTCCTCAAATGGCATATGGCATTGGTCTAATTTTTGCTTATTTGTGGGGTTTAGTATTTGTTTGTCTTTTCTTAGAGCTTGCTAAAAATTGAAAATCAATGACTATCTTAAGCTGTGAAGTGTTGTTGTAGTTATCTCATGCTCCAAATAGTTGATATTATTGATGAACAACCAATTCATTTTGGTATTATCCTATTATGTTGAGATATTAAATGAGATTATCTTTTTTTGTTAATGTTGTTTATAATATTGGTGTAGAGGTTACAAACACATTAAGGGATCACCCTCTTGGGTCTTGCAGAGCCCAAAGTGTAGGAGGATTTGTTAAAGTCCTCATCAGTTGGTTCAGGTCCTTCGAGCTGCCCCTGATTGGAATTGGCAATTCCATAGGTAGATTAGAAGATAAACCTGGTTATAGTAAAAACAACCAACACTATCCCTTGGTCCTCTCTTTTTCTTGTTCTTGTATGTTCCCTTCTCTTTATTTTCTCTTGTTAATTTTGATTTGTTCTTGCTTCTTGCTTTGGTTTAGTTCATTTTTGCTCCTAGTTTTTTATTTATTCATGTTTTGTCGAGTTTTTCTTTCGTGTGTCTCTTCTCTTTGGGTCTATCCTTTTCTATTTATTGTTCCTTCTTTCCTTCTTTTTCTAATTCTTGTTTCTCATTATTTTATGACTATTCCTTAAATTTTACAAATTATGGGTTTTTTCTAATTACACCGAAGGTGTATCCTATTTGAGATGAACAAGTTAAAATGGACCATCAATAGTTAATATCGACTATGTACAGTGCAATACGATTGAAGTGATTTCATTCATTCATCACCACATTTTTTCCCCTCCATTTTTTGTTTGTTTGTTTGTTTTACTTCTTAATATTTTACTTGCGAACTCTACCCTTTTTTCTCATCCAAGGACACCACAATATTTACTGAACGAAGGTTTCAGCAAATGAAAACAAATATCTACTTCTATAAATTTAATTTTAAAATTTGTTCGTATTTTTCAAGACTCAGAGTGAATTGGTTAATTTGAATGTATGAAATAATTGATATATTTTGGTTTAATATATATATTTTAACTTTAAAAAAAAAATGTTAATAACTTAAACATTTAATTTTGTTAATTAAATAGGTGTTAAAAGGTGAAAAGTTCAATTATAAAAATGTCTATTTTTTTGTTAATTAGAAAGAGATTAAAAGTTAAAATTTAAATTATTTTTAAGATTTATATATTGAATGGTTTTAATTGTTTTATATATATTAGTTATATATTTTTTAATTTTCAAATAAATATTTATAAAAATGTTTTTCTCTTTTTTGTTAATTAGAAAGATGTTAAAAGTGGAAATTTAAATTATTTTGAATATTTGCATTTTATAAATTTCATATATTAAATGGTTTTTACTTATTTTATAATTTGAAAAAAATAAAAAAGTAAATTAGAAAAATAATTAAAATTATTTTTAAAAGTTTTAGATTTTCTTAATATTTTTTTGATCCATAAGAGACAAGTACCATGTAGTGGCTAGTACTTGCCTTTAAAGTATTTTAATTATAATATTTTAGATTTAATAAAAATAAATGTAAGTTTTGTTAATGGAATAAAAGATAGTTACATACATTTATATTAATATTAATAATTATTAATCTTATTTTAATTCTATTATATTAAAAATCAAGTATCTTATATAAAAACAATTATATATTAAAATTTTATATATTATAAAGATATTATAAATATCAAACAAAATCAAATGATAATATAATTAGAAGAAAAAATTGATTATTATATAAATATTAAATTTATCTAATAATTATGTTATATAAAAATATGTATAATATGAGATAAATTTATTATATTATATTAAATAATATTTATTAATTAGATAATTTAAATTTAAATAATAATTTTTTAAAATAATTTTATATACAATAAAATATAATTAAAATGAAATGATTATGTAAAATAATTATAAAAAAAAATTGTGGTAGGTAGGGAGGGCACCCTTCAAGGTGGTGGAGGATGGTGGCATGAACGGTCACATTGGAGTTGTATGGGGGAGATCGTGACGGGTGGAAAGCCACAACGGTAGGAAAGAGTTGGCTTGTCCTATCAATCAACTGAATGCACGGGGAAGACAACTCATTTATCTTCTCGAGACACATGAAATATTAAAATCTATTCATTCATTCACTTGCATTCAGACAACTCGCACGTAGGAGAAGGAGGTTGGCGAGGCTAGTGGTGGTGGGTATAAATACTCATTTAAGGCTTGCACAAAATGTTGTGGGCATTTTTTCTAGCTCAATGTTGTGGTTGAAGTCTGGATATCATTTTGTCAAGCACTTACTATTGGGAGCCGAATAGAGCCCTCAAAATTTCTGATAAAGGTTTTGGTTGCGGGTGTAGCTCGGTTTGGGGCAGACACCCCCATTGCGCTCAAGTCTAAGGATAGGCTTAACAACTTTCGTTTTATAACGGATCAATACCTTAAATGAATTTTTCTCAACTTTGAGCCTCTGTTGTTAGTTGCTGTCAAAATGGTCTTGGGTTTGAGTTTTCATGAGGAAACAAAGTATGGGTGCGATAATTTACAGATATCTTTGTGTTTTTTGGCTTCTCTACTAGATAATCTAGTCCTGAAGATTGAAGCAAGGACTTTAATGAGGAAATTGTTCATACGCGAACTGCTGGGTGGAATGGATGAGCTCCTTTGGGTGGTGGTGGAAGGGTGAGGATTTTTGTATGCATTGGAGGTGGCGAAGGTGAAGGATGAAGACACGGTGAAGATTTTTTCGTTTCTCCTAGACCTTCAGGGTACTGGGTTGATGAAGCACCAGGCCATAGTAGTGGTTGTGGTCATCTTCTTGAAGAAATGGTTCGGGCTAATGGTGAATGATAGCAATGAATGGAGGGAGGAGTTTGAAGATTTCACATTTTTGAATAAGTTTTTGTGAAGGGCAGTGTATGGTATTAGTATTTTAGAAGCTAGTTTGTTCTTTGTTAATGCAAGCATGAATTGGTTAGATTGGTTTAAATGTAGACTGTTTAAAGTATTGAATGTTTGAAGCTATGGCCTGTATTTTAGAGGATCCATACAAACATTTTATGAATTTTTGGTTCTTGGTGGAATTGGTGAAATTAGCTTAATACCTGCATAGCAGATGGTTGTACTTTGGATCATAAGTATAAATACAATATAATCCTTACATATCAAAAAAAAATTGTAAGAAAGAATTAAATAATTATTATTTAAACATAAAATTTATATAATACTTAATATGTATATAACTTATGCCAATATATATTATTAATTCATTACACATATTTTTTTTAGAAAGTTAATCAAGGCAGAAAATTATATTTAAACAAATTCTTATATTATTATTTTATTTTAAGCTTCCTTTGCCCCTAGTTTTAGTTGAAAACCTTGCTCTGCTTTGTATAGCATATCATGTGAAAAGAGATATGCAATGGATTGCTAACAATAATAGGTGGTTAAATTTATCATAATTTTTTTTACGGGGAAGAAAATTGTTTGGATTTCACTATCAGAGGACTACGAAAAAAAATGTTTGAATTTCATTGTAGGAGGATTGTGAAATTCCGAAGGAAGGCATCCTTTTCGATTTCTTATCTCATGTCCCCATGCGGCTGCTTAGTTTATTTTCATTAGCAGTCACTGCTCATTTTTTTAGGAGAAATTTGTGGATCTGGTGTCCCCATGCATATTTGATTTTGTTGCTTATTTTTAAACAGTCATTTTAAATCGTATTTTTTAAAATGTATATTTTTTAAATTGTTTTTCCTCTATTAAAATAAGAACATAATTCAACTATATATTCTTATATTTAATTATCAATCCTTGCCATTAATTTTTTATGAATTGTATATTTTTATATTTAATTACCATTTGCCGTTTTATTAATTTTTGACAAAGAATTATTGACAGGGAGTTGAAATCTTTTATTATTGACTAAGAATTAACAAATGAAGACATTCAAATCTGTTATAATTCTCTCAATCTGTAAACACAATAAATGATGCTAGAAGAATTTGCATTCAATTTTACACTAATTATCTATGTTGCACAATTATAAATAAATATATAAATAAAGATAAAAAATAGTTCAAACATTTATAAAGTTCAAACAATTATTAAAAAAAAAAAAAGGTTTTATGTTGCAATTAAATTCTTTAAAATGGGTAGATTCAAGGCAAGATCTATATTTCAAAGAATTGTAATAAAATGTATACTTTCAATAAGACTGAAAATTTAATTTTCTATATGAAAATATGTATCTTATTGTTACATTGTATCACTGTAGGAAAAATTCAGAGGGAGGAATTGGAGGTAAATGTAAAGGAGGGAAGGAAATTTGTAAAGCCACATGGCATTTTTCACAATAAGCAGTTGCTGCTTATTTTTAACCCCCGTATTATTTGACAGCTTATTTTTTATTTCCTAAACAATAGCTTCTCCTTTAAAATAGGAAAAGATTTCAAATTATCCTCTCCCAACAATCAAATTTATGCATGGGAACACTCCAGCTGCTTAAATTTAAGCAGAAAATAGAGTTAAACAGCCGCATGGGGACATGAGGTTAGTAGACAAGTCTTTCTTTTTCTTCTATTTATGGTACTATTTTATTGTTTTCTCAATATTTTGTAGTCCTTTCTCTTCTCCCTCTCCCTTTATTAAGAATTGTTATGCAATCTCATTTCATTTTCCTCTTCCTGATGATGGATTACTATGTGTGATTCGAAACGTCAAGAACAAAATTTACACAGTTGTATCCAAAAGCTATATACTGCAACATTATGGACCGTGTAAAACTCATAGCAACTATAGAATAATTATATTTTTAATTTGTATAATAAAATAAATCTAAAATCTAAAATTGAAGTTAGAGAGAGAGAGAGATTCAAAACTAAACTTTGATTAGAGAGTTACATAGAAAGAGTGAGAGAGATAAATGAGGGAGAGGGGGAGATAGATAGGGATGTCAAAAGAGAGTAAGAGAGAGAGAGATGGAGGGGTAGAAATATGGAGAGAGAGGTAGAGATAGACATATTTATAGAGAGAAAGAGAAAGAGAGATATTTTTATCTCAGTCTTCCTCTCTATCTCTATGTTTCTCATTATTTCTCAATTTATCTTCCTCTCTCTCCCCTATATCTCTCTATCTTTGTCTATGCTTATCTCTCTATTTATGCATATCTTTTTCTATCTCTATCTCTCTCTTTCACTCATATACACAAACACTCCCTATTCCCCTTCTCTATCTCTCTCCCTCTCTCTCTTTCTCTCACTCTTGACCCCTCTATCCATATCTCCCTATCCCTCCCCCTCTCTATCTATGTCTTATTATCTCTACCTCTCTCTTTTGTTCACCCCATATCTCCCACTCTATATCTCTATCCCTCTATTTATTTATATCTCTCACTCCTCTCTTTATCATTCTAAAATCTAAAATCTAAATTAAAAGGTAGAGAGAGAGTCATAAACTAAATTTTGATTAGATATAGTCACATAGAAAGAGTGAGATCGAGAGATAAATAGAAATAGGAAACACAGATATGTGAAGGTAGAGATATTGAGATAAAGAGAGGGAGGGGGAGATAAATAGGGATATAAAAAGAGAGTAAGGGAGAGAGAGAGGGAGAGATTGAGGGGTAAGAAGATAGAGAGGGGAATATATAGAGAGAGATAGGTAGATATATGTATATATATATCTATATATATATATATGGAGAGAGAGAGGGGTAGAGATAGACATATTTCTAGAGAGAGAAAGAGATGAGAAGCGAAAGACAAGAGAGAGATTTATATCTCTGTCTTCTTCTCTCTCCCATATTTTTCTCTATCTTTGTCTTCCCTTCTCTCTATTTATACATATATATCTTCATCTATATCTCTCTCTTTCACTCATACACACAAAAAATCTCTATTTCCCCTCTCTACCTCTCTCCTCTCTTTCTCTCTCTTTACCCCTCTATCCCTATCTCCCTATCTCTCCCCCCTCTCTATCTATATCTCATTATCTCTATCTCTCTCTTTTGTTCAATCCATCTCTCCCACTCTATATCTCTATCTCTATTTATTTTTTTCTCTCACTCCTCTCTCTATCTATTTATATCCCTATATCTTTACCTCCATATCCCTATCTGTCTATCTCTCTCTCCCTATCCCTCTCTATCTCTCTATATCTCCCTCTATCTATATTACTCCCTCTCTCCTCTTTATCTATTGAGCTATCTCTTCCTCTCTCCCCATATATCTCTCTCCATATCCATATCTTTCTCTACCTCTACCTCTACCTCTACCTCTACCTCTATCTCCCTATATCGCTTTCTCCTTCCCTATCCCTCTCCATCTCTCTATATCACCCTCTATCTATATTTATCCCTCTCCCTTTAACTTTCTATAGATTGAGCTATCTCTCTCTGTCTTCTTCTTCTCTCTCCCTCTCCCTCTCTCCCTATCTATCCCCCTCTCTTCCCCCTCTTTTCTATATCCATCCTCTACCTATCTCTCTCCCTTTTTCTTCCTCCCTCTCTCTATCTCTCCCCATGTCTCCCTCCCTCACTCCCTCACTACCCCCTATCTATCTATTTGTCTCCATCTATATCTAGACATGTCTCTCTCTCCTTCTCACTCTTCTTAAAACTCTATATTTATCTCTTTTCCCCTTTATCTCTATCTCTCCATATTTCTTCTTTCATCTCTCTCCATCTCTATCTAATTATCTCTCCATCTCTCTAACATATATATCTTCCTCACTCTACTTCTCTTTATATATCACTTCCCATCTCTATATGTATCTTTCTATCTATCAGTGTCTCATTCTCCGGATCTCTCTCTCCCTCCCCTCTCTCTCTCTCCTTCTCTCCATATCCCCCTCCTCCATCTCCATCTCCATCTCCATCTCCATCTCCATCTTCCTCTCTATCTCTATCTCATTACTCCTCGCTTGATCTCCCCCCTCTTTCTCTCCCTCTTCCTATTGAAAAATTAATATAATTCAAGTAATGGAGCTTGATTATCTTCTTAATTTAGAGGTTTTGTAAGTGGATGCATAGTTGGTTTGAACTTATCATTTCTCCATTGAGACATTTTTTGCACAAACATATCATTGGCTAAATAACCTACCAATTGATCTCATGTACTACACAAATGTATAAAAAATAGACCAATTTTTCTCTAATTAACCTTCCACACCAATGTGCAATTGCTAGTTATTTGTTACTTTTAAAATTTTTGTTTGTTTTTAATCTCTTTTCAATTTTCTTGCTAATTTATTTTAAATTTTAACACTTTTTATATATTCTTATTTGTAATTTTATATTTTCGTACAATTTATTTTCTGATTAATTATTTATAATTTATAATTTATATGTAAACATATAATTTATAAATTTTATGTTTACTTATAAATTATAATTTATATACTTATAATCTCTTTATAATTTATTCTCTTTTAAATTTGTTATAATTTAAAACATATTTCTTATTTGGTTATTTTCTCTTTATATATTATATATTTTATTTATTTTCTTCTAATTTATTTTGTTTATTGTTAAAATTATATGTTTATTTTCTTGTTTTTATAATAATTTTTGTTTATTTTTAGATTTTATTCCTATAATTTTTTTTGTCTATTTATGCCTAATTTATTGTTATTTTTTTATTATTTTTTTTAAATTTCAATTTTTACTTATTTTTTGGTTCATTTAATTTTTGCTACTATTTTTTATCAATGTTTATTTACTTTTCCTTTATTATAATTTTTTTTATTATATTATTATATGTTTATTACATTTTTTTTTTTTTTTTTTTTTATTTATTACTTCTTTTATTTTTTTTTATTTTCTTTTTATTGTTACTTTTATTATTATTTTATCTTGTCTTTTTAAATTATATATTTATTTACATATAATTTGCAATTTATTTGTATTTTTATTTTATACATTTATTTAAAATTAAGCTTTTAATTTAATTTTGAAAGTCTCTTTGGTTAAATTTTATGTTTCTTTCTTATTATATATATATATATATATATATATATTTTTTATTTAATTATAATTTTTGTGTTAACATATAATTTATAATCTATATGTTAACATATAGATAATATATTAATAAAAATTATTCGAGAAAAAATGGGAGAACCAAAAAAAGCCAGTGAGGCTGCGAAGGAGGGCATGATAGTGCAAGCGACTAATCGTGAACCAGAGAAGGAGGAAGGATAGATCAGTGGGAACCAGGAGCCACGACTGGAGAGAAAGAAATGACATGATACACTAGAGACAGTCAGTAGCTAGTAGCTGGAAATTAAACGGATTAAGGGAGGAAATAACAAGGAAAGATGGAGTGAAGAAATAGATAGGATACTCCCCTTTGACTAATTCAGAGACAAAATAACAAGGGATGGTCAGCATATGGAAATCCCAGCCAATGCCCTGGTTCAAAAAACCATAGACCCCAATGGGTGATGGAAAACAAAGTGTGGGTGGATAAATGTCATCCGTACTACCAACAACAGGAGCAGGTTGTGATAAATCAAAGGCATAGGAGGAACAAAGCCTGGTTAGGTAAAGGACCTCTGTGGGTGAGACCTAACAAATATTTACAAGGAAGGATACCGGAATTCAACACTAGTAGGGGGAGGAAAGCTTCAAAACTGAAAGGGTGGTTCAAGGAAAAAGGAGTAAAAAGAAATCTGAACAAAAACTGGCGTCAAATGGACCTGATCAAAACCCTTCCACCCAAAGCTGTAGCGCTGAAGGCAAGTGCATGTTGGGGGTCAACTTTTAAAGGTAATTCCACACCTACCTCCATACCATTTTTTAATGTCAACAACAAAGTAGTTAACATAACGCGTGAAAAATTAAGAAACATTGAAATGTTTGCTAAATGGGGGGGAGTAGGCCAAAAAATTTGGAATGCTATGAATGAATGGTGTAAGGCTAATTGGGGGAAAGAGGCTTTGGTAGACACCCTAGGTTATAACTGGTTTCTGATTAAGTTTCATGGCAAGGAAGAAAAGAATAAGGATTTTGAATCTGGACCTTATTTCTTAGAGGGTGCTCAAGTTCACCTAGTAAAATGGAAGCCAAATTTCAACCGAAGGAAAGAAGGGGTTGGGGAAAGTGTTGTCTAGATCAGGCTCTATAACCTTCCTTCAGATTTTTGGTCTGAAAAACATTAGAAGGAATTGGAAATATTCTAGGGAAATTTCAAAGTCTTGACAACACTCAGGTGGATGGTGAGAAAAGACTCGTCTTCCGGATTTGTGTAACAATTGCTCAGGAGGTGGAGATTCCTGGAGTGATAAATCTCATATCAGATACAAGTTCATGGTTTCAAGAGGTGTGCAGGGAGGAAAATCTGTATGCGTGCCCTAATTTTAAAGTATCTGAGCAAGTTAAGGAAGTCAGCCCCAAAAAAATGGGAAATCAACAGTTTAAGCACTTCAGAACAAGGAAAAAAGTTGGACAAAAGTAGAAAAGAAGTAGAAGCTAGAAAAGCTTCAATTTTTAGCAAAAAATAGTTGGTGGATTTAATGTATTTGCATCTGATGGTGAATGAGCCTAGGCAGAAATCAATCCTGGATATCAGCCAGGGGCCAATCCATCCAACTCGGTGGTTAATACATGACAAGTGTGGCATCAGCTCGGAGTCAGGATCCCAGGGGAAAGAGTTACCACATCTCACTGACATTAGACAAGATAATCAGGTAGCAACAACAAAGAAAGATGTAATGGAAGTTCAGAAGGTGGTGTTGTGTGAGCTGGCTGCCGAAAATTATCTAGGCAATAATAAGACCCCAGAGGTTGGAGTAAAGGAAAATATGGAGATAGGGAGTATGGATTCAGAATCGGATTGTGATGAAAGCTTTGAAGAATATCAAGAAGGGATAATGGATAAAAGAGGTATTGAGAAAATACCTTTGACAAGAAAAACCCAAAGAATCAAAACAAATAGTCAAAGAGGTCATAAGCCTAATAAAGAGAAATTAAAAGTGGCAGGGGCTACCAAAGGACAAACAAAACTTGGATAAACAATCCTTAGAAATGGGAAGGGTCTCTCCCTTCCTGGGGAGTCATGAAGGTCCTAAGCTAGAACACTAGGGGCTTAAATGCCCCTAGTAAATGGTGCCACATCAGGCATCAGATAGATAGTGAAAAGCCAAACATCCTAATTATTCAGGAAACAAAATGGAGTAAGGAAGAAAAGGAAAGGAAAATGAAGTGGTGGAGAGGATGGGAAGGAATATGTAGAGAAGCACTTGGGGCTTCAGGGGGACTTGGGGTATTTTGGAACCCTAATTTAGTATGTTGCAAACCCTTGGTGGATAAGCAGAATTGGACGATGGCCTCAGTTCGCCATTACCAGAATAATTCAAAATTCAATCTGATCAATGTATATGGTCTGATTGCTCTAGCCGATAAAATATATCTCTGGGAAGAAATATCCTCCTTCCTAAGCCAAACAAAAGAAGAAAAAACTATAATTGGTGGGGATTTCAATGCTACTCTAAATAACTCAGAGAAGATAGGGGGTATGCAAAACCTTATAAGATCTCAAATATACTTCCAAGATTTTATAGATCAAAATATGTTGAGAGAGATAAGTACTAAGAATGGAATTTATACCTGGACCAATAGAAGATTGGGAATTTCTAGAATAGCAAAAAAACTGGATAGGTTCTTAGTGATGGGGGAATGGAACCAAGTGTTGGAGGCTTCAATACTCCCATGGAGTGGCTCAGATCACTTTCCAATTCAATTGGTCCTACAGCTAGATAATTTTAAAGGGGGCTCTCCCTTTAGGTTCAAAAAAATGTGGATGAGAGATCCAAGCCTCTATGAACAGATATCGATTTGGTGGAATTTAGAGGTTTGTATAGGTAACCATTCACACCTATTTTCCTTCCAAAAGAAGCTTGCACATATCAATTTTTTTTTGAGAATTTGGAATAAGGAACATTTTAAAAATATATTTGAAGAGAGTGATAAGATAGAAAGTGAGCTAAAAACCTTAAACAAAAAAATAATCAAGGATGGTATGGGGAAGGAGGAGTTCAAGAAAGAAAAGGTTCTATTAGAAGCTCAATCTGAGTCTCTAGAAAGGTTGGAATGCCATTGAAAATAAAAAATTTGGGAACAGTGGCTTCATGAAGGAGACATAAATACTAAATTCTTCCATAACTCAACCTTGGCTAAAAGAAATGTGAATAAAATAACAAATTTCGTGAGAAATGATTGGTCTATTGCTAGTTCAGATCAGGAAATTAATCAGGAAGTCGTGGGGTTCTCTGAAGCACTCTTTAAAAAAGAAGGCCAAGTGGATTCTAGAGCAAGGGAGGAATTCATTAGGTGTATCCTGAAACTAATCTCAAATAATGAAAATTCAAAACTCTCCAAACCCATAAGCATGGAAGAAACTAAGAAGGCAACTTTTCAACTTGGAGCAGACAAGTCTCCAGGCCCGGATGGTTTCCTGGCCTCTTTCTTCCAACCTTACTAGGAAATAATCAAGGAAGATCTTGTCAAGGTAGAAAATGAGTCAAGGAATAAAAAAGTAATGCTAGGTGCAATCAATCACACATTCATTTCACTTATCCCAAAAAAGGAGGCAAACAACATGGGGGAGTATAGACCTATTTCCCTATGCAACACAATATACAAAATAATCTCGAAAATCATAGCCAATAGGCTCAAATTAGTAATAAATAAAATCATCTCAGAAGAACAGAGTGGATTCATACTGGGTAGGTCAATAGTGGAAGGGATAATCGTGACTCACAAAACTCTGCATTCTACAAGAAAGTTAAGATTGCCAAGTATGATCCTAAAATTGGATATATTAAAGGCTTATGACTGGGTGGATAGGAAATTTGTGCTAGATGTGCTAGCTAGATTTGGATTTGATAAGGAAATAGTAAGTTGGATCAAAAGCTATATAAATGGGACAAGATTTTCAATACTAATAAATGGTGTAGCTCAGGGATTTATAGATTCTACCAGGGGTTAAGACAAGGTGACCCTCTTTCTCCATTTCTTGTTATAATCATGGCTGAAGCCTAGGTAGGAAAATAAGCCAAGCCAGAGAGGAAGGTGTGTGGAAAGGTATTAAGGCCACTCCTGGAGTAGGAGCAAGTACTCATCAACAATTTGTGGATGACACCATCCTCTTTGGACTAGCCTCAAGAATGGAGGCAAGAAAGATCAAAGAAATATTGACCAAGTACAAAAAAGCTTCCGGGCAAGCCATCAATTGGAGGAAATCAAAAGTCTTTTTTCTTGACACCCAGCCCAACATCCAATGCGACCTTACAAGAATATTGGGTATCAAACTGGCCAGTCTTCCAGGAATATTTCTTGGTATGCCACTTTTACCGGTGCTAATTGACTCTCCTTCTGGGACAAAGTAGTAGGTAATTATAAAAATAAAATAGAATTATGGAAAGGTAAATGGTTAACCTTAGCTAGGAGGCTCATCATGGTTAAAACAGTTTTGGAAGCAATCCCCATCTATTCAATGTCTTGCCAAAAAATCCCGGAGGGGGTAATGGACCAACTTAACCAAATTATGAGAAAGTTCTTTTGGAATGGCCTAGAAGACTTAAACAAAATTCCCTTACTGGCCTGGGATAAGGTCTACAAACCCCAGGCCTCGGGTGGTGCTAGAATTAGGCAATTGAAATTAATGAATCTAGCCATGGGGGCCAAACTAGTCTAGAAAATGTACACAAGCAACCAAAAATGGGTCAGAATCCTGAGGAGGAAATATCTGGATTCAAACAAGCCCATTAGCATAATCAGAGCTCTCAATCCTCCAAAAGGGTCAGCAATCTGGAATTTTATTTGTGATTGCAGAGACATTATTCATAAACATGTTACATGGGAAGTACATGATGGTCGAATGGCATCTTTTTGGGAAGATTCATGGGATGGCTTCACCAAATTAAACAACATGCAGGGATTGGAGGACATCAAGGAAGAAACTATCAGAGTGTGGGGCCAAAAGATAAGTAATTATGGAGGATATATAGGGGAGCATGGTGTCAAGAAATGGTAATGGAGAAACTTAGATTCACTCAATGCCCCTAAAGCACAAAAGAAGGCTTTGAAAAGGGTAATGGAAGAAAGATCCTTCCCGATCAGTGAGGGGGATGATGTAATGAGGTGGAGTGCCTTTGCAGATGGGGATTATAAAGTAAAAATGGGTTACAAAATCAAGGAAAAAAGGATGTCAAGGAAAGCATGGCCTACCTCTTTATGCTGGGGGGGAGATGTCTTGCCGAAAGAGGGTGTTTTCTTATGGCTAGCATCTCAAGGGAGGATTCTTACCCAGGAAAAAATTTCCAAGTTAGGTTTCAAAGGTCACAGTAGGTGTGTACTGTGTAAACATCAAGCAGAAACTGCATCCCATCTCCTGCTCTCCTGCCCCTATGCAAAATATTGTTGGAAACACATCCTCTAAATTCTAGATTTCCCCACCCCTTTTGCTTAAAATCTATGGGACTAGTTAGCAGCGTGGCCTTCGAAGCAACATAAAGGGATCTTCAACAATATATGATGAATAATTCCTTCAACAATTTGTTGGGAATTATGGAAGGAACTAAACAGACGTATCTTCTAGGAGCAAGCGCTAGGGAGAGAACTTTTAGTAGGGTGTATTGCTAAGGAAATTGTAGAACTTACAAATAACACTGCAAAAAATATTTCCTTCCCTAAATTTTTTTTCTCCAACAAGGACATCGATCTCTCAAACAAATTCATTGGGATTCATTTTCCTTCTGTTACAAGTACTCTAAAGGCCCCTCAAAAGGCATAAATCACGCATAGTACAGTTTGGCAACATCCGCAACCCAGGTGGATAAAAATAAAATTTGATGGCACCTCTTTGAGTAACCCAATAGCAACTTGTATTAGTTGTGTGGCTTGGGATTTTGAGGGAAGGTGATAGCTCAAGATGCAAAAAATATAAGATAAGCATCAAACAATTTGGCAGAAATTAGAGCGGCACTGTGTGGCATCAAACTAGGTAAAAATCTCGAAGCATCAAAATTGCATCTTGAGGGTGACTCACTAATTATAGTGAATTCCATAAGATGCAACTTTACTCCAAATTAGATACTAAGAAGATGGTTAAGCCCAACTCAGACTCTAACATCATCATTTGAGGTATTTCATGTCATCCACATATACCGCAAAGGAAATACCGTGGCTGATACACTAGCTAAGCATGTGGCTTTAGAGTAGTAGTACAGATTGGCAAGAGCCAAATAAGTTACTCTATGGGAAGGGTCTCATCATTAATAATGATACAACAAGGCGATGTTTTTGATAATCACTGTGGCAAGCCAAGTTCGCCTAGGGATCTGTATGATCGTAAGAATCGACAGCAAAATTGTCCCCTCAAATTTGGTAGATCATCTCAAGGCATTTTATAGTCACATCAGGTGGGTGGCCTCGAGAACATAGGACAATGATATGGCTATCCATGTGTAGCTCGGTTATCTATTTGGCAGGCTTGTAAATGATACCAGTTGGCTATAAGAAGTGTGTGTTTTAAGGTAAAAATCACCACTAGTAAAGCATTTAGAGAGGTTGGAAACAAGGCAGGCAAGAAGCTATGGATTCCCTAGTGTATCTGGAAACTACAACCACCATGGTTCCCTTTCAGGGAGAGGTTAAGGATATAAGGCTTCGGGGTATCCATACAGTGAAGGATAAGTATGTAATTCATGTAGTGAAAGTGATTTTGGGGCACGAGTTCATTTGGTTGTACCACAAACACCGCCTCAACAAGGATATAACGGAAATGTTTCTGGCAATTTCTATTCACCAAGGACTACCGAAGGCTAGGGTTAAAAATCTTTGCCAGCGCATCTTCAAGCATGCCTACTTGGGTGAAATTGACACTGTTTTGGACAACATCGATGAGCAAGGCCAAATTCCAATGCCGCAACACTACTACCTGCTAAAGTGGAGTGGTGGAAGGCCTATTCCAAAGTTCCCTATCCTGAGTATGGTGGAACCTGAGGCCCTGGCTGAGCATGGTGAAGACATAGATAGGAATATATGATTTCTCCTGATGGCGAAAGGACTCATGGAGCCGATGTCAAAAGAGGAGTTGGGTAATTATCTGGCAAGAGAAGGCTTTGATGTGGATAGTGATGATGAGGAGTTCACCGGACCTGTACTCCCATCTCTCCCTAAGTCAGGGGAATATTGGGTTATGGATGACGGCTAGGACATGGAGGATAAAGAAAATGGCCCGGCTCACAAAAAGTGCAAAATAGACTGCCCAGTAAAGAATCGAGCGGCACATGCTAAACAAATGCGCAAGGAAGCTTCTAGCCAGGGACCTAGTTATGATGCTACCAACCCTCTATTCACTGCATTGTGTGGGCCTTGGAATCTGAAGGGAAGAAGGACCAAGTAGTCATGGTAATCGGGAAGTTTAGCAGTAACTCTGACAACAACTAGTATATATGTTAGGTGGTAGGATAGGAGCAGTATAGTAAAGCTCCTGGTATGTAAGTAGTGATGAAGAATATACAGTTCTGCAAGTCTACGATGTAAATATTTTTTGGCAAATAATATATATGGTGTTGGCCTTACCAATTATTAATCTATTAAAAGAAAAAAGTCTATATGTTAACATATAATTTATAATTTATATGTTAACATATAATTTATAATCTATATGTTTATAAATTATTTGTCTATTTTTAGATTCTTGGTTATTTATAAATTATATAAAATAATCATATAATTTATAGATAATGATATTTATATGTTTTTTATTCCTTGCTTGTGTTCTTTATTTTACTTTATTTATTATTCTTTAGTAATTTTGTTTCATTTTTTGGCTTGTTTTTCTTTTTTGATTTTTCCTTGTTTTTTCTACCTTTTGTCTTATTTTTATTTCATTTTGTTATTATTTATTTTCATTCTTTTATTTTTATTTATTTGCTTGTTTATTTATAATTTTCTTGCTTTGCATTCTTTAGATTTTGTCAATTTTAGTTTTTTCTTGTTTGTCTCTTTATGTTTACTTCATTTTTTAATTTATTTTCTTGTTATTTTTTCCTTATTTTTTAAAAATTCTAAATTTTCTTATACTATTTTTGCTTACTTCTCCTCTGTTTGATTTTGCTTTTATTTTTTAATCCTTTATCTTTTTTTTGTTTTACATCTTTCTCTCCATCCTTGGTTCTTGTGCCTGTCTTTCTTTGCCCACTCCCTCTTCCTTTTTATTCAATTCTTGGTTTGCAACTATTCATTTTACTCCTTATGCTCTCTCATATCTTGATGATGGATCACATAGTGTGATCCAAAATGTTGATGCAAAAAAACCAAACAAAATCTAATCCAGAAACACTTTCAGCAAATCTTCATGGATTGTGGAAATCTATTATCACTCAATTTTTGTTTTTGTTTTCATGAAAAACCATAGTGTTTTATCTTATGCCTTGGGTGGGATCTATTTGGTTGTTACTTTATAGAGGGGGTTTTAAAATAACTTATTCCCATCACTTTGTTTAAGCCGGACCCCTTTTGATTTAATGTTTTAATTATTTCGCCTGACTTTATTTTTCCCTATTCTAAGTTGGCCCTATGCACCCATGTTTAAAAAAAACTTAAGCCATTATTTATCATCGACCTAGGTGATGTCCCCTTATTCCTTTAATAAATGTTTTATACTATGAAGGGAATAAATTTTAATGACTATTGATCAACCATCATTTGATCGCAGTCATTCCTCGCCATCCTGTGATGACCCCACCATAGAGTCTCAACCGATTGCGATATCATGGGCAAGTGTTGTGTGTCTCATCTGGCAGTGTCGAAGGGATGATGAAAGTTCTTTAATATATTTGTTAGGTTTTAATATGTTATATAGCAAGTTACTAAAGTGGTTACAATATGCACGTGCTTCAAATCAATGATGGTGTTACAATTTGGATGGAAAAGGTGCTTGATGGTTAGTGACAAGGCTGGTGACTATGTTGAGTGAACAAGATTGCTGATGGTTGAAATCTATGGTTGCCCACCATTGTGTGATCAAAAGTTGTGAGGTTTTTACTGACCACGATATCATGGGCAAGTGCCACATGGATTTCTTTGGTGGTGCATAATATGGTGGGCCCTTGCTGTTGTGATGGAGATTATGTCAGCTTGTTTTGGCAATCGTTAGATGATTTGACATAAGTGAAAGATCGATGGATGATATTTGAATTTAAATCTAATACGATTGGAGCCATTTGTCCAGCATGCTAGCAAGCTTTAATGGCGGACGAGACAAGATGTGCATGCTTCAAATCAATGGTGATGCACGTGCTTACTATGTTATATAGCAGGTTACTAAAGTGGTTACAAGATGTACATGCTTCAAATCAATGATGATGTTATAATCTGGATGGAAAAGGTGCTCGATGGTTAGTGACAAGTTTGGTGACTATGTTGAGTGAACAGGATTTCCAATGGTTGCCCACCATCACGTGATCAGAAGTTGCTAGGTCTTTATTGATCATGAAATCAAATGGTCAAGAATGATGTGATCATATGTGACTATGATGGATTATACTCAAGATAAGATTTTCTTTAGGGAATCAATGAGTGCAAAATCACTATAAAGGCTTGTTGGTTTGTGATGAATGTTCTACTATGGGCCCCTAGCCTATCCGAGGTATTTATAGTAGTTTTTTTTATTCTTTGTTATCATTTTTTCAATGTTATATATAATGGCCAATTTTCTATTTGCAATCTACTTTAAGTTGGTCATTAAAAAGAGATATATGGTTTGTTTCCTTATAGAAATAATGCATTAATAACATTCATGTATTTTTCATTTAAAATAATGGCATTTGGTAATAATAAGAAGTGTGAACTTGTTTGAAAATTTATATTTTTGTCTTTTTTGAAACAATTAAATAAGTTTGATGCATAAGAGGATTCAATAAGTTGTTTAGAACAATAAAATGGTTTCAATATTTGTGATGAGGAAAAATGAATTGGAGAGTGGTTCAAAACTAGTTACAAGGCTTGAAAGGGATGTTTAATTTGTACTTTTTAGAGTGATAAGGTTGACATTAAACTTTTGAAATATTTTTAGTTCATATTTTTAAGATAAAGATTCTTTTAAACAAAAAAAAATATTTTAAATTTCATACTTGGAAAATAAAAATGCAAATGCAATAAATGAATAATAGAGAATCATGCATGGGAACAAAATACCACCTAAAAATGCAAATAAGTTATTGGAATGACATAAAATAGATGATAAAGTCAAATATATTATTGGTCTTTCCCTTTCTGATATTAAATTTTATTATATAGATTTAGATAAATCATCATAGGAAATTTGGGATAATTTCAATAAAATATTTGGAGCAAAAATATTTAATGTGAATATTTTATTAAAACTTCAACTATTTAGATTCAAAATGAGAGATAATCACTATGTATAATCACATAAGAAATTTGAGATCTCTCATTAGACAACTGGTAGAATTCAAGGCTCTATTAGATGACGAAGATGCTAAGGATATTTTGTTAAATAGTTTGAAAATAGAACAATGTTATTTCTATGCTTAGTCCAATAACTTCTCAAACACAAGAAGATGTGATTTTTGTCCTATTAGGAGAAGAAAATAGAACAATGGAAAATATTTAAAAGTTGATTCTCAACATGAGAATGTATTATACTCGTGAGGTAATAATAATTAAAAAATAAAAATGAATGTTATTATTGTAAAAAAAATGATCACATAGTGTGGACTTGTATAACTCGAACCAATGATGTTCTTGAGGGAGAACTTAAAGAAAAATCAAATGATGTTATCTTAGCCTATATATACTTGTATGTTTCAATCAACATGTTTTGTTGTGTGGAATGTAAAACTTAAGGTAGGTTGTAGGAATATTAATATTAACATTAATAAATTCACCTTACTAACTTGCTTATTTTTGTTATTAAATAATTAGTTATATTCTTATAAGATAGTAGTTCAAATGGGAAGGTATATTTGAAAGGTTTTGTAAAAGCCATATTGTAATATATTCCCAAATGAACTGTATGATATAATTATTATTTTGAGTGTTTTTATGTGTAGATATAAGTTCTCTTGACTTTTCCAATATATGTTGTATGCTCTATTAGCCATGGTTTCATGATTAATTTTCCACTTTCGACACTACTTCTTACTAACTTTGCCATCCAAATTTGGCTCTTAGACTAAATATTTCATAAAGGTGCATTTTAATTTTCTTACTATCACCTTTGGCTGAACTTTTAAATTGGTTCAACCATGCAAAAAGTGTGGTTACTTTTAATTATTTCGACTTAAATGTTGGTTACAATTTTCTAATTTTCTTTCCATTTAACTAGTCACAATTTCATACTAGCATTAGTAATTGAAAATGGCAATTTACTTCTACTTAAAACTTGTGGTAATTTCATTAATCTCTTGCTACCTCTCGTGTTGAATTGGACTAGTTATGTCATCTAGGATTTGTTGCTCATTTTTTTTACTTTTTTCAAAAAAAATTTATGATGGTTATACTTGTATTACCATGAATGGACATAAATTTGAGCATTTTGGGTGTTTTCATTCAATTTTTCATGTTTTCCCCTTAGCTCCTACTTTATATGTGTTTTTTGTGGAAGCCTTTGGATATATTTTGGCTAATAGTATTTGATGGAACCTTATTAAAGGTGCTAATTTTCCTAACTCTATAAACCAACTATTCAATGGTCATTTTTCTAATGATTCATTTCTCACTCTCTTGGAGGACAAACGTGACATTATTTAGGATATTTAATGCCTAGATATTTTCTGGAAAGCTTTAAGGTCAAATATATAATGGCATAAAACTCAATATTATAGGAAATCCTTCTTAGTCAAGCCCAATTGGTTCAATTCCTATGGATAGAAGGGGGTTTATATAAGGAAGTGTTGAGATTCCTAAGAATCTCTTTTACCTTTTAGGTTTCTCCTTCCTCTTTAAGGAAACATATCATTTCTAGAGTTGAGAAAAAAATTCATATTAAATTATGAAGCCCATTTCTTTGGCAAGGAGATTCCATGTGTGTTCAAAAATTCTTGTTGCACACATTTCCATTACTCATCTTACTAAGAACCTTGCAAATCCTCATATTTGAAGATTGAAAAAATCCGAAGGTATATTTTATGGCCTCCCTTTAACCAAGGAAAATGGTTTCACAAAGTATCCTAGGAGTTTTATTATTTCCCTTATGACTATAATATGATTGGCTTGCTTTATATTCACTACTCTAAATGGTGCCATAATTTTAAATTTAATTAACATACTCTAAAACCTAATGAAACCAGGTTGTAGCTCATCAAGTTGGAGAAGTGAAATGCCAATACCAACATTGAGGAAGAGTTTGGAGTGAAAACAAGGTCAATACCAATGATGAGGAAGAGTTTGGAGTTAAAACAAGGTCAATACCAATGCTGACAAAGAGTTTGGAGGAGTGAAAACAAGGTCAATAATAGCGCCAAGGAAGAGTATGGAGGAGTGAAAACAAGGTCAATACCAACATCGAGGAAGAGTATGGAGGAGTGAAAACAAGGTCAATACTAGCACCGAGGATGAGGTTGAGGGCACTCAGGGAAAATCGACGACCAAGGGACAATGAGTACTGTAAGTTTGGCACCCCCATTCTATTTAACCTGCAATTTTCATGCCTAGTTTCCAAAGATATTCTCGTACATTGGCACCCCTATTCTTGTAAAATGGTATAAGATAAGATATTAAAAATAAAATATCTTAGTGTTTCACAATTTTATTGACCAACCTCATGTTTTGGAAAAAATCCCATAATCTACACACATCTTGGTTGTTGGTGGGAACATGTTATTCTTTGTTGTATAACCTACCTCAAATATTATGTCCACAAAGTTGCTAAAAACATAAAACAATAAGAAAAAAATTGAAGGTACAACTAAAAAAGGGTTATTTCCTTTTGGCCTCATCCACCTCTTATATTTCAACATAGCATGGATTATGCTTACATAAAATAAACTCAAAAAAAATGGAATTTTATAGGGGTAAAGGAGCCCAAGTATATGCTAGGCTAAGATAGATCTAATGAATGGAAATAGAGGCATTCAGTTCTTCTTTAATACCTCCACCACAAACATATGCAAGGAAAGGTCTCCTCCCTTATTGGTAGTGATAACCTCCTCCACACACAACCCTTAAAAATTATGAATAGAGGAATATAATCTTTGAATAACTCAAAGTTGATTCTCTCTCACCTGATGCAATTAGTCATTTTATCCTTACAAACATTTATAGTGATTACTAGAGGCACATAGACTAATTCTTCATAATAGAAGAATTTGATCATACTTTTCCAATGATGGAATTATGAGAAAACCTTAGGTTAAATGAATAATTCCTAGCTAAGTTCTTTAAATCATGTCCAACCATATAAGAGAAGATTTCTGCTATGTGTACTTGGATACCATGGAGAAAGGATCTTTGGGCTCTTTCATCAATCAAGGTATTGTTAAATTTTAACACCTAAAAGTGAGAATGAAGAATCTTTCCTAGGATGGTGGCCAATTATGCTTCTCAACACCTATATTACAAAATGATTTTCAATATCATTTCCATCACAATTAAACGTATTTCTTGAGATATAGTCATATAGGTAAACAAATTGGCTTTCTTGATAGCAGATACATTCTAGACAATTCAATCCTTGCATCGAAGATTGTTGAATGGGCCCAACAAACTACTCATGATGCCCTTACTATTAAGTTAAAAGTTTGACAAGGAATATTATTGCATCAAATGTCCTTTCATTTACAAAAGGCTCAATTGGATTTATTTTTAACCCTAAATTATTATCACATATTCAAAATTACAAAATACTAGTTTATGAAGAACCTTCATTTGAAGGTGATATCATCATGACCTTTGAATGAAGAACCTTCATTCAAAAATGATGCCATGTAAAGACTTTCAAATGAAGGTATTTTTTATTTTAAATATTTCATGTCCAAAATTATTTATAAAAGGAAACTTTGCATGAAGGACCTTCAAATGAAGACCTTAATTCAAAGGTCTTTCATTAGAAGATCCTTCATATGAAGGTTCCTATATATGAATATTCCTTAATGCCATCCCATTATAGCTCTTAGAGTTGTTAGAGATATATATTTTTTGAAGTAGAGATTGGAATATCAAATAGTGTCACCATGACTCTACCAAGATATCCATCAAATTGATAAACCCTAAATAACAACCACAAATTCACAAGAAAATTGCCCTAGTCAACCCTAGGGCATCAATTTAATGCCAAGTTTATTGTTTTAACAGACCCCTAAATTCAATGAACCTATATCATACCATGATGCACACCAATCCATTGAGTTACAGTTCCAAGATAATGGGTGGATTGGTGGATGTCATTTCTATTTAGCCCTCAAACCCTTACATAGGCAAAACAGGGCAATCCTTGTATTTGATTGTTTCCTCCCACAAAACAGTGATTGAGCACTTGAAAAAAAATGAAAATGAAAGGTAACACATATATTTATCTACACCAATGATCTCAGAGCATTTCAAGATTGTACAGATCCATACAGCACAAAAGAACTTCAGAAAAATAGTAAAAACAGAGAAAATTGCTTCAAGAACGTGGTATTTGATATGAAATTTTGGTATCAACTCCTCCAACAATTGCAATGGAATGGGAATACAATATGATAGAAGTGGGATAAGAAATTCATCATTTGAAGCATCAAACCAATATGAAAATATGAAAGAAAGTGCTAACCCCTTAAACTGAAAAAGTTTCTTTTAACTTTAAGTTTGTTAGGTAGCCAATTCTTTTGAGTTATCAAATCCTACCATCATACATAATGAAAATGTTGTTATTTCAAATGACTATGAGCACTAAATTTCACTATTTGAAGATGTTGAAACCTTTTCATAGATAATTATAACATTGATGTGACCACTCATCCTACCTTAAAACACACCAAAAGTCTCCTAGCAATTAGACATAGGAAGATTTAAAATGACTTAAACAATTTTTATTGCCAAAGCGTAAACTTATGATGAATTTACCAGGCCTAGTGCACACTCCCTCCTTGTTAACCACTTACAGATATGGAAATTAAATGTAAATTTTCTGCTATTTTTAGTCATGTAGGTGTCCAATAAACCACTTGGTGGTGTTTCCCTTCAAGTTTATTTACTTGAATGAAGAGAAAAAGTCCTTTGATTACAATTAGAGAATACATTTGAGGCCTTGGTTGTGTAACTGGTGGACCATAGTCACATTTAACACTTGTTACAAAGTTTTGGAGTTAAAAGTTTTAGTATATTTGATTTGTGATGGACACATTTGGATGGTAGTAACAATAACTTGCAATCTATCAAGACTTTATTACCTTATAACCTATCAAATTCTAGCAATGAAATGATAGATTAATCATAATGTCACCTTGGGATCACATCACCATGAAAGAACTTCATCCAAAATCCTTATGAGTGCAGGTACCACCAGATAGGTATTTGTTAATTTTTTCTTCCTCGAGTGAGGTAAATTCAAGAAGAGAAGAGGAAAGAGAGACATGTAGTAGGTCTAAAAGAGGAAGATCAACTAGAGGTCAAAATATTAGAAGAAAATTACGTAAACGCATGGAATTTTTTCTTGCTGAAGGAGGGTCATGTTCTTATGATGATGAGAGAATAAGCAACATCAAGGTGCCCTTGAGGTACAAACATCTACAGAAATAATGGGTACCCAAGTAACTTCCTCCAATAAACACTGATCTTTGTGTCAATGAGAGGATATATTGCATAGCACCATCGTCATTACATGGTTTGGGCCTACTTTGCATGGACGACATAAAGGTTTGTTACAAAAAAGTTACTGAATTGATGGAGTATGTTGGACCTTGTTATAGTTACAAATATTGGATGCAACTGGTTCGATATACACAAAGTATGTGTAGGTATGCACTATCAACACATTATATACAACTAAAAGATAAGGATAAAAATAAAAGAGTGGCTAGGTACATTGATGGAAGGCCAAAAGCATCATGGAATATTGTAGGGTTTATAAATAGTACATGACCTGGATCAACAAATAAACAACCCAATTGCATATTTGAGGCGCGAAAGGGAAACTGTGTTTTCGTATGTGCAATAAAATCAATAACTGTAGGGGAAGAGTTTCTAATTGATTACTATTTGAATCACTTAAGTACACACACAATTATGATGGCGCTGGTATGTACTATATACCATTCTACCCAACTCCAATTAATGACTCCAATATACCATTTTATTATTATGTTTTTTTCGTAAGTCTATTGGTTTCATTTTGGTAATATTTTTTATATTAAATTTTTGTCACAACGGGACATTAATCATACAAGGAAGGCTCCAGCCTAGAGTACAGATCACGGTCCATCTTCAGGCGCTTCTACCTGATGGGATTACCTCATTGTAATTTTACAAATTACATATGAGCAAAATGTTTTATTATTATGTTTTTTGCATGAGTTTATTGGGTTAATTTCGATAATGTTTTTAGTATTCTTGTTGCAGTCGATTGATCTGGGAAAGGCACTAGCAGTGCAGGACAGAATCCATATGCAAGTGCAGTCACTATTATTCGATGATGACATTGCATTTTCCACAAAACCTGTGGATATGATGAGGAAGGCCCAAAAAAAATGAAATGAAAAAATCCTTAAGTTGTTATTCATGGTGCCTCAAACAAATGATATAAGAGAAAGGATTAAAATATTGTCTGAGAGAGAACATAACTTGCAAGTAAGCTATCATCAGATCTCTAATTATAACATAAGTTCATTCATGGTTTTATATTTTGTACTCTTTTATGTCATGAACTAAAATATGTGTTGTTTTTATAGGATTATTTGTGTCCTCATCATGCTATTGGTCATGATCAGGGTACTTCAAGTGTTTCTCAGGATGTAGGGGTCGGTACAAGTGTCAATCCTGATCTTCTTACACATACATCACATCATTCGACCCCATCATCTGTGCCTATATTATCGATTGAAATTTTGGCAACACATACCATGCAAGAACTCGGTAGTGCACCCTCTAGCAGTGAACAAATGCCACTGCATGTGTGAGTACATGTACTTGGGGATATAGATACCACTAGTACTAGTGATGTTTTAGCAACATTTCCTAGATCTTCCAGTATTACTAGTACGAAAACATTATCGGTCGCATTTGTGGTGACCGAGGATTTAATTTCCATAAAGATAGAGAAGGTCCCAGATACTTTAAAATGTTTTAATTATTATTATATATAATCCAATTGAAATTGAATTATTGATCACTCTTTATAGACTAATGATCCCATGATCATTTTGCAGGAAATGAATTTTTTTATAAACATCTAAGTGATATTACATTGGAGCTCTTCAGGCCCACCATACGTACACGATGGGATGCCCAAAATCAATATTTAAAAGATGAGCTCATTAACCGTTTAGTTGTGTTGTTCAGTGATAAAACATTCAACTGAACCAAGGTACTTAAGAAAATTGGTACCTATCTAATGTATGTGAGGGACCAATATAGGTCACATTTAGAGAAGAACAAAAAGTACGAGCATCCCCCCATGATTCCAGAGAGGGAGTGGAAGGACTTAGTGTCGAATGGAAAGGAGAAGGCTGAAAATAAAAAAGGAAAGACACCACTAGGCCAAGGAAGTTATGTGATACTATCAACAATGTAATTATATATTGATTACTCTTTCTTTTTACATAATCTAACGTATTTCAAATTTTTCATAGGTTGCCTGACACATTGAAGGAAACAAAGGCAAGAGTAGAAAAAAATAGGCAGCACAAACTTGGCTCTAGTGGTTATATGAAATTAGTCGCACAAATTGTAAGTACCAATAAATGAAATATTGCATCCAAATAATAAATTGCAAATAATTTTAGTTTTATCACACCATAGAAGCAAAATTCATGATCTTATGCAAAAATGTAGGGCTATGATTTCAACAAAGTGCCCACAAAAGAGAACCCAAATATTTCCTTCCAGCAAGGCTATGGAGCCCTAGCTAAACACCTAAGAGTCTCAACTAGGCAAACACAATCTTCCACTACATCCAACACACAGGTAAATAAACTCCAAAAAGTTTATTTAAAATTGAATACTTGTGCAATCTATTCAATATTAATTTCCACCATAATAATGTGCCTATTTGTTTTAAATGAATAAGAAATGATAATACTACACATGACATTGGAATACAACCTGGTGAGGGTGGAGCACAACCTGCAAATGAAGGCTATTATGTGCATCCCGATACTAGATGTATTCATGTGCTATACAAAACATAATATGGATTAATATAATTAAACATCTTTAATTGCATTTGGTGTATTAATTAATGTAACCTTTCGTGTTTCAACTTTAGAGCATGTAGAGGGTGATCAACATGTTGAGCATGATCAGGCTAGACAAGATCAGGAACATGATGTGGCTCCATCAGGTAAAGAGGACCACTCTAATGTTATTTTAAACATATTTAATTGCAATTGGTGTATTAATTAATGTAATCTTTCATGTTTCAACTCCATATCAGGATTTAGAGGGTGTTCAACATGTTGAGCATGAGGCTATAAGACAATATCAGGAACATGATGTGGCCCAATCAGGTAAAGAGCACCACTCTGATGTTCTTTTAATTAATGAAATATGTGTAACAATAATAATAAAACATATCAATTTAACATTTCTTTGTGATTGCAGCAAACCCCCCCTTGCAGCCGCATCCACATTGTGAGTACATGACTAGGCATACATTAAGATCATGAGCAGAGTTCAGAACAACTCAAAGGGGGACAGATGATTTTGAAACCGATACTCCACTTCAGCTTTTTTTAGCTGCAAAAAAGAAACAAAAAAAGTGATTGTAATCATATTATGACAGCCATATTTTTGATAATATGTAAAAATTGAAAAAATGAATGTTATATGTTAATGAATGAATATGAATATGTTAATGAATAAATTTTATATGTTAATTTGTGAATGTTATATTTTATTAATGGATAAATGAATGAATGTGAATATGTTAATGAATGAATGTTATATGTTATTAATGGATGAATGAATGATTAATATTATATGATCGAGTATGGGTAATTGAGAGTGATGTGAGGGGGGGGAGGGGATAAATGAGTTTCCACCTTCACATGGTTGGTCTTGTTAAGTAGAGATTAAACTATTCTCAAAAAAAAGAGAAGCTCAAAAAGGTAATGCACTTTTTAATATAAGAAATGCATCGTTTGAAGCATCAACCAATATGAAAAGATGAAAGAAAGTGCTAAATTTTCACTGTGAACATTGTGTTCTATGTGGATTTGGTTTCAAAACTCTGTTTCTTTTGTTTTTAGTGGTCTCTAAAATTTGACTTTTGTGCATAATAGGTTAGTGGAAAATTTGACAGCTCTAAAGGGTTTAGAGGCTTGATTGAGATAGATAAATAGATATTTGGATCTTGTTGTTGATGGGAGGCTTCCACTTAACCATGAAATTTGGTACCATTTGCAGGTATGCAAAATTTCTCTACTTACATTCGTTCAACTTACTGTAATATAATATCTGACAAAAATCTCCTTTTCATTATACTTAGATGGATTTTCATGCCCTGTTCCAAAGCACATGTTTTAGAACAAGCAAGAAGGATGTTAGAAAGGGTTAATGAATTTGGTTTTACACCTGCCAATTGCATAGTTTACTTCATTCATCTAGCATATTGCCAATGCATTTCACAATTGTTGGAATCATATCCTATAATTACAGAACTAGTAAAATTAAAATATGTAAGTTTCAAATATGGCATTACATATCTTTCTATGAATTTTTGAAAGAAAATATCAAAATGGAGAAGTATTAACAAAATAATGTGCATAATTTCTAAGAGATCCAAGATTTTTTTTGCAAAGTTATCTTGAATATATTTAAGACAAAAGTAACTTATAGAGATTGAAGCAGAATATCAGTATTCTAAAATCACCAGTCAACACATCTTAGTAGTATCTCAATTCAAGAGAAATAGGTCCACTATCCATTAGCCAGTAAAACAAATAAAATCAATTCATAAGATTATTTTGTTCTAATAGGGTTGACTGGTTGCTTGTTTCTTTTTTATTGTCATGAAGTCATCAATATACACTTTGTTTTCCCACCTTCTCTTGCTTCGTGGCCAAAGAGTTTCTACATAAGGCATCAAAGTAACCTTCAAGATTGACAATGGAAATGAGTACAAGGTTAGTATAACTTAATCCTAATTGGGTATGATTTTATTTTTTCAAGACCAATTTAGATTCATTTTTTGCTCACACTACTTTTATTTACATTTATGTTTTTCTAATATCCATTTTCCTTTACATTCATATTATTCTATACATTTGTGTTTACAATAATGTTTTCCTTAATTTAATCTAGGGGAGAGGACCCAGTACCTGAGCATGTTTCAATAGTTTTGATAGTAGTGGTTTATATAGTGCCCCACCCTAATTATTTGATTCGTCTTACTGATCCAATGAATACTTTCCAGTTACTGTGATTGATTATAAGGATTTAATATTTACTTGATTGTGATAAACTTATATTTTCGAGTTTTTCTTACAGGTGCTTGTTTAGATGGGTTTAGGATTGTTTGTTGTGATAAAAATATTTTTATTTGTTAATGCTAAACTTACATAGTTGAATCAAGGGGTAGAGGTTGTCCTCTTCAAATGGAATAAGGAGAGTCAAAAGTGGAAGATCAGTCCCATCTGTAAGTTTTGTGTGTAGTTGCATTGTATGGAATTATTTTTCTTGGGTATTACTTAAATTTAAAATTTTGATTATCTGGTAAAAGTCATGTTTCCATAGAGGGTTTGGAGGCTTTATCTCACAATTCAGATTTCTTGTGTCACTGTGTTTTTCTATTCAATATGATATGTATCTCAAGGAGGATATGGATCTAGTTCTTCATACCATCAACTTATTGAAGAGGAGCCTCAATGTCATGATGTTAGGATTTATTGTGAAGCTAATCCAAAGTTTTTCATTGTTGCTCGAGGCCATATTGTAGTGCTTTGTCTAGGAATCCCACATGATCCCCATCAAGTATCTTATTTTTGTAGTCTCTAAATTTCTTAGAAGAAATCAACAACCAGTTTGTCTAAATGTGGCTCCTTGTTTACACATTCATATCTTTTTTGGAAACAATGGATCAAAGTGGATTCATGGGGTCTTAAAGAGAAGGATCTCAAACATGGAGATCAAGAGTGGGACTAGGTAAAACCATTCATAATCATGCTCATATTGTTTTATTAACTGTCTAAGAGTTAAGTATCCAAAATAACATTATGTATTTTTCTATTGAATTTCTAGAGTGAGAATAATTTTGGGTTTCAAATCCTATTTTTTAGTACACTAGCTAAGTATCCAAGATGCACTGCAAATACGTTTTCTCACCAAATTGCTCATTTTACACAAAATTAGATTCTAGTGTGTAGTTTAATATTCACTAGTTTGATTTTTTCTTTTTTAGCAAAATTAGAATCTAGTTCATAGGTTTTGATTTTTGTCCATGACAGTCCCCTTGATCTCATGAATCATCATAGGTTTTATATTTTTCTCCAATTGTTGATCATCAAAATAAAATGTGGTCATCATAATATCATCCATAGCCTCCATATTCTACAATTATTCATTGCTCATTTCTCATACATAGTAACCAAATAATGCAGACCTAGAGCGTGGACTGCATATGTATGCAAAAAAAGATAAATCCCTACCTTTGTAAGCCTAATTAAACACAACAAATGACATGTTGTTTGATATTTTAAACAGTCATACGATTGTCCTTTTTCTACCTTGTAAACACTTACTCAGTGCATACAATAATTTATTGAAATGCAAAGTTGAATGGCCTCTTAACTATTAACACTAATGTCATTGCATTTGTCAAATCAGGGTTAATCATATTGTGATCTAAATTTTCATAATGAAGTCTTTCAATTTTTCCTTTATATTTGAGCATTGATGACAATCCATGCTGTCTTTTACTACCCATTTTAAATGCTCATGGTCTTGGCACATCAACTTTCTCTATTTGATTGACCTGTCCTTATGTCTTGTCATTATCCCTATGGATGCACTTTGGAGCCTCCTACTACTTTTAACTATCACCCAAAGTCACTCCAATAAGTATTTCGATCCATTTATATCTTCATCAACAAGAAATCATGTATCACTAGGATATTCTACAATTTCCCCAACATGGTGAGTCTCACCGATGATTATTATTTCAATCTCAAGTATGTCACTAAGACTCTTGTCGATGTTATCTTATCGGTGTGACATAGCAAGTCGAGTAGACATTCAGAACTTACTCCAATGGTGTATGTCTTTCCGATATGCTTCTCTCGTGCTTCATCGATGAGACAAGATGAGTATCTCATCGATCAAACTTCATCACAGTGACCACAGGCCAGTCCTCCTGATATATCTTCTCAGATAATTTTTAACATGGTAATGTCTTGATCTCTCACCAATATGTCTACATTTGAACGAATAGTTTTATTTAAAAAAATTGCATTGTTTCGTCGCATTTTTGACGAACCTCCAAAAGCGTCTGATGAATTTGCAATACATCTGATGAACCTTTCGTCATAATGACTTGCCTATTTCATCGCGATTTTGATGAATTGCTATTGTTGTTCTTTCAATCTGAAGTATGTTGCCAAGACTCCTAATGATGTAATCTTATCGGCCCGACATAGGGGTTGGGTAGACATTCAGAACTTACTCTGATGGTATATGTCTTGCCGATATGCTTCCCTCATGCTTCTTCGATGAGACAAGACGATTATCTCACCGATGAAACTTCATCTGTGAGACCATAGGCTAGTCCTCCTGATATATCTTCTCAAACAATTTTGATCACAGTAATAGTCTTGATCTCTCACAAATATTTGCAATACGTCAAAACTTTCGTCGTAATTGCAAAAAACTTTTGTTGTTGATGTGATGCTTTGGAAAAGGTATGCCACTTGTGTTTTGGCTACTGTTCGTCACTAGATCGACAAAATTTCCATCGTTGTTCTGACGAACTTGCATCATGATTTCAATATTTGAAAGTTCACGAAAATATCAGTGAAAATTGAGCGATGAAAATTATTTCTATGACTCGTCGGTATTCTGACAATAGATGATTGAAATTCCAACAAACTATCATCAGAAGTTGGAGTCAAATACAATAGTCTTGTCAAAGTTGATGGATGGGAATATCCAGTGGACTTCCAGGTAATTCATTCGCTTACACCCAAAGACAGTTATCCAATAATTCTTGGAAGACCATGGTTGGCCACTATCGCAGCTGAAATTGATTGCAGAGAGGGAGAAATGACTATTTCACATGGCCTGGACAATAAAAATTTATTCCTGTACCCTCCTGCTAAACCTGTTGAATATAACAAAGTTTGGGTTGATGAACCAGAAGAGTCTAATGGTCAAGATAGTTTGGCCTCGTTAGCCATGGTAGTTTTTAAACAACATGGAGAAGAATTAGAAGATGAGTTAGTAAATGATATAGCACACCTTTTCATAGGCTCATGTGATGGGGAAATGGTGGATGCACCAAAATTTTTAGGGCAACCAATCAATGTACATGGGATTGCCTTACCCTTTGGCCAATATGATTCCCATAACTAACCATTTTTTTGAGGAGATTATTAGATTTAACCAAATTATACCTCATAGCTTTCCTCTTAATACCTTGTTAAGACCAATGCATATTTTTACTTTCGCCCATCTGGGAAAAAAAAACAATTATTCTACTACCAAGAAAAACCTTGAACATAAGTAGTTGGCTGACAAAATCAAAAGAGGATAGATTATTTAATGTTTTTGTAAAAAGGACTAAAGTTTTTCTTGACACTATACAAACATGAAGGGAATTCACCAAATTTTTTGTATGCATCACATTTATACTGATCCTAATGCAAGGTCAATACGTCAGCCAAAAAGGAGACTCAATCCTGCATTAAAATATATTGTCAAAATTAAAATTGAGAAACTCCTTCGATCATGATTTATTTATCCCATTTCTAACAGTAAGTGAATTTCACCTCTGGTTGTAGTGCCAAAGCAAAAAGAAATGGAGAGTATGTGTAGATTACAGAGAACTTAAAAAATCCACTCATGGAGATTATTTTCCCTACCATTTGTAGACCAGGTTCTGGACAATTTTGCTGGGAGAAAATATTTCTCCTTTTTAGATGGATTTAGTGGTTACAACCAGATTTAGGTAGCACTAGAAGACTAAGATAAGATGATGTTTACTTGTCCTTGGGGAACATTTTCATATCGTGTTCTTCCCTTTGGACTTTGTAATACCCCTGCAACTATCTAAAGAGCCATTTTAGCTATATTTGTTGAGCTTGCCAATGACTGCATAGAAGTCTACATGGATGACTTCACTGTCTATGGGTCAAACTATGATGAAGCCCTTCAAAACTTGGGCAAGGTTTTAGAGAGATGTGAGGATCACCGACTATCCCTTAGCCATGAAGAGTGTTTGATAATGGTGGAACAAGGAATAGTCTTAAGTCATCATATCTCTTCTGAAAGAATTAGGGTTGATCCCAAGAAAATTGAAGTCATTCAACAATTGACTACTCCTCAGACACAAACGGATGTTAGAAGTTTTCTTGGGCATGTTGGATACTATCAGAGGTTTATAGAAAGCCTCAGTAAGATAACAGCCCCGTATGTTTTCCCTTCTCTAGAAAGATGTGCATTTTAACAGGACACCTGAGTGTCAACTATAATTTGAAACAATAAAGCATAAACTTATCTCTGCTCATGTACTATGTGGGCCAAATTGGAATCTTCAAGTCCACATTTATGTTGATGCTTCAGATGATGCAATTTGTGTAGTACTGGGGTAAGAATATGAGAATGGGGGTAAGTATGCCATATATTTTATTAGTAAAAACTTGACATCTGTTAGAGAAATTACACAACAAAAAGATAATTCTTGGTTGTGGTATATGCCATTAAATAGTTCCACCATTACATTACAAGGTGCAAAGTTACTGTTTATACATACCATTTGGTTGTTAAATATTTGATGAATAAACCTATAGTAAATGGATGGATAATTAGATGGTTACTACTCCTTCAGGAGATCAATGTAACAATAATTGACAAGCCAGGGAAATTTAACGTAGTAGCAAAATTTTTGTCTTGAATTAAACAAGAAGGTGGGGACTTGTTATCCTTGCATAACCACCCCATCCTTTTCCTTGGTCAAAAGGGGTCCCCCTTGTTGTTCTTTATCCTTAGTTGTTTTTCAAATAAAGTTTGGAGTCATTTTGCTTCCAACACTTTGTTTATTTTGGTTTAGTCTTGTTAGCTCTCAAAAACATAGGCAAGATGCCTCAAGAGGATGCCAGTCTCTCGATATAGTTTAGGGTAATAGACAAGGTTAAGGAAACTCAACCTTCTACTCTTTAGGTGCTGCTAGACCTAGGTGGGTGTACCTAATTGAATTGGGCCGACTTGACTTTTAATCTTCTCCTAATGCCCTAATTTGTCCACAATGGCAAATTTGAAATGGACAAAATAAAATAGATTTGGTATAAATTATATATCAATATCCAAGAAACTAAAACCTAAAAGGCGAATGAAGCTAAAAATGAAAATGAAAGACCAGTGCTTTATAGGGTTAATGGAGTCAAGAAAATCCAAAACAAGTCTATTTATTCTAGCAGACATTCAAGCTGTTTAACATTTTATTTGGTTTATAACTTGTATAAACATGCAATATTGTGATTACTGAGTTCTTCTTAATAATCCAATTGATATTCCCCAATTACTATGATCAATTCAGAGAATTTAATCTTTACTGGAAAGAGACAATTAATTGATCATACAAGTACAGAAATGTGCATCTATGAAATATGTAAAAAAATTGTTTACACTAATTCAAATAACCAGGAAACACCATTACGAAGACAACTTCAATAATACCCTTAAACGAATATCTTAAACAACTGATACCAGAAAATAGTGCCATCATATTAAATTTTCATTTGATATCTCCATGTTTTACATATGCAATCAGTCTCATCTTCTTTCAAAAATTGTATTCTGTTGTGTCTTCTCTATTCTCTATCTAATTCTACTTCACTCTCCTCTTACATTGCTTTCAAAATGGACATTTATACATTGAGAACACGAAAGGATGCATCCCTTCGGAAATAGGAGAAAACAAAAATATACAACAAAGATAGAGAATAATTAAGCTCTAGTTAACCATAAGTGAGTCGTAGCAAGGTAATCCAAATAATCTTGGCAGTTAAAAGCATCCGCATCTTCAACATCATTCTGGATCGTGATTTCCATCCTGATCATTTCCTCAATCTGCTCGCTCACTTCTTCTAATGGTGTACCCTCTATAGAAGATTTCTTCATTATTTCCTTCAGCACTACATCGCATTCATTCCTCCACCTATTAGCATCTTTCAACTCCCCTTTACTATCAGAGAATGCAATCACAGTCTTTGTGGCAGCTTCAACTAGTCCCTTTTTATCCCCCAGTAATTCTTCATAGAATTTTTTATGGCAACTGACAATAAGATGTGCAGCTTCAAATGCAGTACTGCCAGCCTCATCACATGTGGCCAATTCATGAAATTTTTCCATAACCCACTTATTCATCCTCTCATGCTCCTTCACTGCATCTAGAGTAGAAGAATACTTCCCCCATAATTGATTTAACCAAGATGTCAAATTCACCTGTCTTTTCTTAACAATGGCTACAATTGCATCATACTTTCCTTGATTATAGGCACTTGACCCAATCCAATGATCTTTTGTCTGAGAGCTTTCTCCTTGAGTGAGCATTTTGGCTGGAACTATTTGAACACCAACCAAGTCTTTCAATCTATCATTCTCTCTTAAAATTCTCTCGTTATTCACCTTATACATTTCTCTTTCTCTTATCAATGCCTAAATCTGTGCTTTATTTAGTTTTCCAATGTCTATCCCAATCTCTGCAGTAACCATAGGATCAACCTCTCCAACCTTTAGAGTCATCACATGGCCAAATGCCTTTTCTGTATCAATTACTACTAACTTCCTATGGGGTGGGTACAAAGCCCATATCATCAATGATCCCTCATCAGTGTTAAACTTAGAGCCTACATACACCTCTGTCACCTTATCCTTCTCCAATTTGTGTACAGTATTACTATCTTTTAAGAAGCTATCAAATACCAATGCAGAATTCAAATCAAGTCTAGGAAAGATCATTACACTAGCATTCTCCAACATTTTTCTCCCCTTTTCAGGAGTCATATTTGTCATTTCATCATCCACACATCTTCTTAATTGATCCAATAGTTGCTCTTCATTCCCAGAAGTGATGGCACCAAAACCTTCTCTTATTTCTTTCCCCTTCTGTTTGTACAAGAATGCTTTAAACTCTGGAGAGTTTATAAATTCATCGTCTGAGAAAAATGATCTATCTTCCATATGCCTTGCATCAACATCACCACTTTCAAGACTCTGTTCTCTAATCAGGCAAACATACCTTTGAGTCCTCAACCGAGATACTTTCTCTATTCCGCTCTGTGGCACCTTATTCATTAGAGTTTCCTCACTCCCAGAAGACAAATTTCTTGTATCTTGCAATCCCTAGTTATAGTTTTCAACCACTACCTCTGCTTCCTCTTCATCCAAATTTCTGATCATATCATCAAAAGGATAGGGTACATGCTGATACCTTCCAAAGTTAATCCTTTCTTTGGCTGAATTGATGTATCCTTCAGGGTCAAATTTTTTCCTTGGTGGTCCACTTTTCATATTATAATGTAATAACCTATCATGGAGTGAATTATATCCCTCCTTGGCCAACACAGTAAAACCACCAAAGCATAATGTACTAGGCATAAAAGCATGCTTCCCATAAGAACTGAAAATCATGACACTGTTGTAATCCATTTGTCTAACAATTTCCAAATATGCAATTTTGTTTGGAACTGTCCTTGGTAAAATAAAAGGGGTACCTTCAAATCCATACACCCTGATCATTGTAGCTCCTTCCAAACAGTAACAGTCACCCTAGTTATGATCAATTGGCCCATTAAAATCTTTGGGATGAAGAAACCTCTTGATCTCATCAGTTAATGAATAATTACAAGGATACTTATACAATTTATACAAAGTTTTCACAAAATACTCTTCAAAATGTATGAAACTAGAATTAGCAAACCTGCTATCCCAAATAGCAGTCCACAACTGAATAGGCAATGATTCACCTTCCTTACCATTCTGAAAAATTCTCATTTCTGGAGGCCGTACTCCCAACTCCTGACCAAAGTACAACACCAAATGCATCAAAAATGAATAGTGTCTAAGATGGACAATAAAAGCTCCATTCTTTATAGCCATCAATCTTGAATTAAGCTCCCTAGCAATATATGAAGCATAATCAAATGGCCTGGAGTTATGATATTGAATATCCACTGTGATAATCATTAGCACAATTGACATGATTTCCGGGGCATCCATCCCTAAGACTTGACACACTGAGAAATATGTGTACTTGATGTAAGGTTGAAGCAAATCTACATGATAAGGAGGCCCCTCACCATCTTGAAAAGGTTCTGACTTGCTACTCGGTTTAACTCTATGAATAGGCAACCTCCAACCCTTATAAATTGTATCCATTCTTGAAAATTCCTTTTCCAACTCTTCACAACTGATCTCCTCATTGCAAAACCCTTCCAATTTGAATACCTCACCTATTGCTTCTTTAGACACATATATCTATGGTTTTCCAGATGGGTCACATATAGCCTTCTGCTTTGGATCATAATTATCTACAAGCAATTTTACTAACTCTGCATTTACAAAAACATTAGGGCACGCCAGTTTCCCTACATTCAATTTCCATGGGTTACAAACTGGTTCAAAACGGTTTCTTGTGTGGTAGTGGAAATTGAAAAGCTCATAACCTCTTATGGTAGTCTAGACATCACCTATGAATTTACACTTGTCATCTAATTTATCAACTTCTGCCCTAACCTGTGCAGACCTTCTCGCTTTAGGGCTCGAGCTAGGTAACTAATCAATAAGGTCCTGATTTAATCTCCTTTCTGTACCCTCTTGCTCTGCATCAACCTTTTGTTTCTTTCCCTTTGAAAAATTACTCACAACAAGCTTTCTACCCTTACCCTTTCTAGAACCAGAGGACTCCATTCTCAAGCTTATAAAATCAAAATGTAAAAGCAAAGGAATAGTCACTTACAGTATTCTTGTCGAGCTCTTCAGATTGAAACTGTCCCGGTTCTCTGTTCAGCATGCCAATTCACCTACAATCAATTCGGAAATGAAGAATTGATTCAATCTTTACTATTATATCCCGTCGTGCCATTAATGAAGCACGAATGAACACCCATTTGAAACTGGCACTCTCACATCAAGTGTCCTTTCAATGAGAGATTTTCAAATCTGGGGTGAAATCCCTTTTCAACGTCTATTACACCTTTCACCAAGACAGAATGCAGTCTTATCGACACCTGGACTCCAAAAAATGATGATTGTCACTCTTGTTTTTTTTATATCGCTATAACAATTATGAGTCGGGGAGATATCACATAGACTTCATTGTCTCATATCGATATGCATTTCTTCAAGTCATAATCACTGAGACAAAATTACCCTTTTACTGATGAATTCCCATTTCGGCATGTCCATCAAGTTTTCTCATCGAAAAAACCTACCAATGAAATCATTTTCGGCAAGACAAAATGTCTTCGAGAAGACTCATACCGATACCAAATGTCTTACTGAAATCATCTCTATAGATTACTCCTATTCGGTGAGCCTCACCCCAAACTACTTGTTGGTATAACGCTCAAACTTCGGTGAAGCTTATGCTGAAATATTCTTCTCCTGGTGATACATATCTCTGTCAGCATATCTTTTGAATCAGCAAGACTCCAACACTTTCTCCAATGGTCTTTTGAATCCCCTTGTATTAAGTTCGGCAAGACAAGAGTGATTTCGTGAATACCATCCCCGACGACATAAGTGTTACCAAGACATTTTACTTACAAGCCAATCGGCTAGACACAATGATGTCGCTATGACTTCACGCCGGTACCCACTAGTTCGGCCGAAATGACCCTTCCATATTACTAGTCGGTAAGACCAATAGATTTCGCTGTGACATTATGACGATGCCCTAGCATATGCCGATATGAATCTTCTTAGTTTCCAAAACAAAAGAAATGTCTTGCCGATTGTCTACAAGCAATACATGTTAGTAAAAAAAAATATCTCGAGGAGACTTTTACTATGTCTTGCCGATATGGTTTTTAATGGAATAAGAAGAGGTAAATGGATTCAAAATGGGTCATATGACAAAGAATATGCAAGACAATGCAAAAAGGGGATTTTATGCTTATGGTAAGGACTTAATGTTGAAAACTCATGAATCCAATAGAGTGTAAAAATTCAAAATTTTACTATTCTAACAGTGGCTCCGTCTGGGGATGAATCATAGCAAGATCATTGCAAGGATTCAGATTTCTGGATGAGCAGACCAAACTTAGGACGATGGAAACATGTGAGTATGATGGAACAAATGGCAATGAAAAAGAATGAGACCCTATACTACTGTACATGGAAAAGAATTTTGAAAAAGAAAAATTAGGATTGTCCATGTACTTGAGTCTTGTTCCTTTTATATCCTAGACTACCGTGCATGGAAAATAATTTTAAAGAGAATCATCAAGAGTTTTCCATGCACTGGCAACCCTCAATCCTTTGTGTTATCTTAAGAGAAAAATTGTTTCAAAAATTTCCCATGTACATGCAATTCTTGATCCTCACCAGCCATATTTTGCAAGTAATATGAGTCTTCACCTTTCTTTCCAACCACAACAAAAGGCCCTAGCCACAAGGCTTCAAACTTCCCATGTTTTCCCTTCTCCTGGCACCTTGCATTCCACATCAATACCAGATCACTTTCTCCAAATTTCCTGTCCTTCCTTTTTGTCAAATAAATACTTCATCTGTGTCTATAGCTTTATATTCTGATTTTGAGCCACCCTCCTGATTTCATCCAGTTCAGCTAGCTACTCCATTCTTTCCTCCATAGGTTCAGGAATATCCAAATCTTCCTAGAGAACAAACTTGTAGAATGGTAACAAATTTTGCAAAGGCATTCTGGCCTATGCTCCATACACTAGCTCAAATGGAGACTTCCTAATTGCCTTCTTCACCATAATTCTATCAGCCCATACAGCCAGTCTTAATGTTGCATCCCAAGCCTTCTTGTTCTGACCTAGCATCCTTTTTATAATCTTCAAAAGACTCTTATTGCTAGATTCTGCTTGTCCATTAGCCTGTGGATGATAAGGATCTGCATAAGAGATAACAATACCATATGTGCTACAGAAACCTCTAAATTCATCTAATCTAAAACACATTCCATTGTCAGTGATCACCCTCATTGGTGTACCGAATCTAGTAATGATATTATCCATCAGGAATTGTGTCACCACCTTACTTGTAGCTTGTTTAGTTGGAATTGCCTCTACCCATTTGGTAAAATAATCAGTGGCCACCAATATCCATTTATGTCCACCACTTGATTTTTCTTGTATTTCCCCGATGAAATCAATTCCCCATTGATGAAAAGGGGCATCAACCTACATGGGTCGAAGTGGCAAAGCCCCCTGATACTTCAATTTTCTAGAGAATTTCTGGCAAGCTTCACATTTTCTCACATGTGCAAAGGAGTCATTAAAAACTTTTGGTCAATAATATCCTGCCCTAAGAATTTTTTGAGCAGTCATTTTTGCTGAGTAATGTCCTCCACAAACCCCTTCGTGCATTTCACTCAAAACATGTTTAGATTGAAATTCATCCAGACACAACAATAATATACCATACCTATTTTTCCAAAATAGATCTCCATTCATAAAGACATATTTAGATGCCTATAGCTTCAGCGTTCTTCTTTGGTTGTCATTCATTTCCTCTGGACACTTCATATATTTAAGATAATACATGATATATGTATACCACTGAGTATGTTCGATGCTTGTAATTACATTTTCTTCTACATTACAAATCTGATTTGCTTCAATGTTTGCCTCTGTCATTAATTTAGCCAAACCCTGACCTCTGACTAGTTTAGTAATTTGTATCTCCATGTCAAATTCTTGGATTTTGTTGATCCATTTGCACCTTTTACCTGTTACTTCAGACTCTGTCAGAATATCCTTGACTACTGCATGAGGAACATAAGCAATTACCTTAGCTCTTACAAGATATGGTCTAAAAACCTTCACAACTTTCACCAGTGCAAATGCTTTCCTCTCCATTATATCATATTTTAATTCAGATCCCTGTAATGACTTATTGAAGAAAGATACAGGTTGTTCATGACCATCTTCATTTTTTTGTAGCATCATAGCTGCAACAGTATGCATTGAGGCAAATGAAAAAATCTGAAAAGGCTTCGAAAAATCTGGAGACTTAAGAACAGGGGCCTTTTTGATGGCTCTTTTAATAGATATAAAAGCGTCCAAAGCCTCTGCAGTCCATTCTATCTTCTGTCCTTTTCTCAACATTCTTGCTCTGGGTTTAACAATCTCTGCAAAATTAGAGACAAATCTCCTAACAAAATTTATCTGTCCAAAGAATGATTGTATTGCCTTAACACTTTTAGGTACATGAATCTTATCAATAGCCTCAACCCTTTCGAGATCTATCCTAACCCCCTCTTTTGAAACAATATGTCCCAAAAGTTTAACCTCTGTAACTGCAAAATTACACTTCTTGGGGTTTAAGCTAACACCATATTCAAGAGCTTTTATAAATACCTTTTCCAAATGATGAACATGATCTTCAGTCTTCTTAGAGTAAGCAGTGAGGTCATCCTGATACACCACCATGAGAATATTTATCAAATCAGCAAACGCCACATCCATGGCTCTTTGAAAAGTCGCCCCTGCATTAGTGAGACCAAATGGTATTCTCAAATAAACATATGTTCCCCAAGGAGTCGTGAATGCTGTTTTATATTGTTCAAACTCTTTAACCTTGACCTGATTATACCCTGAAAATCCATCCATCATAGACAACAATTCACAGCCTGTCACCTTATGTAATATAGCCTCCATATTTGGCAGAGGATAATTGTATTTAAGGGAGGCTATGTTTAAATTTCTAAAGTCTACGCACAATCTGATATCTCCATTTTTCTTTCTGACAGGGACCAAATTTGAAACCCATGTTGAATGTCTGATAGGCTTAATAATTCCACCATCTCTGAGCTTCACCAATTCGTCCTGCATTTTAGGTTCTAGAGTTGGATTTATAGGTCTTTTCTTTTGTCTGAATGGTTTAACATCTGTTTTCAATGGTATTTCATGTTGAAACAAGTCTTCCCTATATGCTTTTAGATCCTCATAAGACCAAGCAAATACATGTTTATATTTTCTCAACAAATCAATCAACATTTTCCTAATTGCAGGACTTATCTTTTTACCAATGTACACCTTTTTTGGCACCATCTCAGTTCCCAAATTAATTTCTTCAATATCATCCTTTCCAACTGGTGTTTGCTTCACAAAAGACCGATCATTCCCATCATATACCCTCTCAAGTGCCACCAGCCTTTCAGGAAGTTTATTGGTTTTAAACTGCAAAATCTCTATCCCAAATACTATTTCTTTTCCATCAACTTCTTCAACAAAGGCATTAAAGTCAATTTCTTGGGCTTCATAGTGGTCTATACAATGAAGGAATTTCAAAAGATCAGTGTCATCATTAAAAACTTTCCAATTATATACATTATCAGGCACAACAGGCCTAGTCTTGAGTTCAATTTGTGATACTCCAGCCAATGTAATATCATCTTTCTTCAACGTTACGTTAGCTAGAAAATCTTCCATTATATTCTTTGACCTATCTACCCACTCAATTGAGAAGGCGTCAAGCAATTCAATTGTATCCCATACAAAATTTCTATATTGCTTTAGTCTTTTTTTTTTTGCTATATATTTTGACCTGACTTGTGAGACAACTAACTCTGACTCTCCCAAGATATCCAACAACTTTATTTTATGCTTCACTGCTATATTTAATCCAGTTAATAGAGCTTCGTATTCTGCCACATTATTCGTACATTCAAAAGTTAACAGGAATGAATACTTAAATGTAATACCTTCAGGCGAAACAAATACTATCCCAGCTCCATTTCCTTCTTGGTTGTAGGCCCCACCAAATTACATTTTCCATACACCATTGTGGTTCTGTGCAGCATGTTTCTCAATGGGATCACTATTAGTCAATTCTGGTTGTGTTGGCTCTATGTTGAAACTCCCAAGATCAACATCACAAAAATAGTTAATTTGGTCTTGTGGCACATAATCAATAAGCTGATTCATCCTTGGTTCCCTGTACAACTTCACCTCTTGGCCATTTACTGGAATTGTTGCATAAGATAGATCGAATTGGACATTTCCACCAATAGCTATTGTCCATTGTCTTGATAGGAGCATACCGAATTGAGGAGGGATGTCAATCATTGTTATATCAATATTGTATGCTACTTGAGGATAAGCAGCTAGCTTGACTTCTATATCTTTCATTATACCCACTACAGGAACGGGTCGGTTATCCATTGCATAACATTTTCCTTCATATGTATCCACCCACATGCCTAGCTATTTCATCACTCCTACTAGCATAATATTCATGACAACACCAGAATCTATCATGTAATTCCTCACTAATTTGCTATTTATGAGTAATGTAGTAAAGAAAGGATCAACTTGTGGCTGACTTGTCAACACATTACTCAAACAAATTTCTAGAATGTTCACTTTATCCTGCTTATTTTTAGCAGTCACTTTATTTTCAAAAGCTACATGTTTTTCACTTTCATTTGTTATCAATTGTACTGCACTGTCCTTGTATTCTTTAATTTTCATCATTTCAAGAAGTGGGACAAACATCTATACCTGAGATAAAGCTTGAGTGAAATCAAAAGAAGAACCTTCTGCTTTAATCACTTTCTTTTGTTCTGACGTTTCTCCTTTGTTCTCTTCCTTTTCCCTCCTACCTGATAGATCAGTCTTTTGAATTTCTTTGTGTAATTCTTTTACTACCTCCTTTTGGATAGGATTTTGTTTGCTTTCTTCATGTTGTTTGTTTTCAGTCCTTTTTGACTCTCCTTGTACAACTTTCTGATCTTTCATAAATATACCCCTAGGGACACCTTCCTTCTCATTTAATGTCCTATTTCTCAACCAGTATTTACTCTTTGCTTCCTCAACCGCAACAACAATTAATCTCTCTATTTCCTCATCAGTAAGTCTCCTCACATTACTATGAGCAGGAACCTCAATAAGTTGTGGTTCCACATAATCATCCTCAGAATTAGTAAAGACCTATTGCTTAGCCATGTGGATCTTGCACCTTTGTTCTGCAACATCATATTCATAACCTCCTTCTTCCGAAGATGAATATCTCTCCTCAACATGGTGAAGAGCATTTGAAGTTAAGTAGGCCTTTTGATTTTCTTCACCATCTCCTATTAAAACTCCCTCCTCATGCATCCTTTGGGCTACAACACAGTACTCAGGGGAATGTGGTTTATTACAAGCTTCACAGAAATAATTGTTATTCACCATATATGTTCCCTTTTTTCTCAATGGATCAGGAGTATCCTTGTCTCTAGGCCTATCTGTCATAGGTTTTCCATCTTTCCAGTTTGTGTTATAAGGCATATCTTGCAGTCTAGGCCTATCCTTCCTATATGTATTCTCTTGCTTATATTGATAATTATTGTTTTGTTGAATAGCCCTAGGGTTGTCTCTCTTATTCATTATCCCAACAACCTTTCTGTTGTTCTCAATTGTTAATGTTGTCTTTTGTGCTTCAGCTAAGTTCCTTGGGAACCTGTTTCTTAACTCATACCCTGTCTTAGGGTCAAATGCACTTAGGTAAACACTTAATGCTACATAATCTAGTAACTTTGATCCAGGAGGTATTCTATTCTATAGTTTATTGAATCTTCTGTTAAAATCAAAGATTGAATCATTCTGACCCTTCTGAATTCGCATTAGTTCATGGAGAGCAGCGTCTGGTGCACTCAGATTCCCAAATTGTTCAAGAAACTGATCTTGAAATACTTGGAAAGAATAAATAGAAGCTGTTGACAGGCTATTAAACCAATCCCTAGCTTCCTCAATAAGGGACATCATGAATAACCTCATATGCAAATCTTCATAAGGTACATCCAAATCCAAAATAAAAGCATTGAAACTCCTCAAATGATCCTCGACAGTGATTGCATTACTCCCTATGAATTTAGGCACCAAACTTCTCCAAGAACCATCCATAGGATAAGGACACAACTGAAACCCTGCCAAATCAAACTGTCTAATCATAGTAGTATATTGATAATGGTACATAGGGTTATTATATTGTAAATTTTGTTGTGGCACATGATGTTGACCAGGAGGTGGATAATTATTTATATGTTGTATGGGAACATGGAGTGGATGATTTGGCTGTTTATATTGGTTCCCAAATTGATGGTGAGGGATCCTTGGTGGTTGAAAATGCCGAGCACCATGATTATTATGTTTATGGGGTGGTATATACTTTGGAGAGCCAGACCCCTGAGGAATGTTATGAGCTTTCTGCAACCTGATCTCTTTTATTGCTTGAATCATTTGAGCCTTTTCTTGCTCTTCCCTCTCCCTTTTCTGAGACTCAAACTGTGCTTTAATTTCATCATAAGTTAAAGATTCATAATCATCTTGATGAACTTGCTGATTAGTAAGTTCATTCTTATTACCCAACATTTTTTGGTCATATTCATGTTGAATTATGAGTCATTCAGCTTCGAGTCCAGCTTCAAATTCGGCTTGTTTCTAAGTGTTGTAAAAGAGATTCGTCTGATCTTCCGAGGTAAGAGGCTCTTCAGTTGAACTATATTTCCATTTAACAAAATAATTCTCACCAAAAGGTATTGATGATTTGTCTTTGTTTGTCAAGAGAATGTCCTCACTTTTCCCTTTACCTTTGTCAAGAGCATCTTTATGCGTCCACTTACTATTACTAGGAGGAGCTCCAGAATGACCCCCCCTAAATTGAGATCTTCTTCCATTCATATTGCAATGTTCAAATTAGAGTCGCCACTCACTTTTTTGAAAGTGAGAAAAGAATGTTACTTATTATTCCCAGTGGCATCGGTTTATAGGACTTTTCACTTTATGATTAAGGTGTAGATTCTTTGTTATCCCCAGTAGAGTCACCAATTAGTTAGCTCTCAAAAACATAGGCAAGATGCCTCAAGAGGATGCCAGTCTCTTGATACGCTTTAGGGTAACAGACAAGGTTAAGGAAACTTAACCTTCTACTCTTTAGGTGACCTAGGTGGGTGTAACTAGTTGAATTGGGCAGACTTGACTTTTAATCTTCTCCTAATGCCCTAATTTTTCCACAATGGAAAATTTGAAATGGACAAAATAAAACAGATTTGGTATAAATTATATATCAATATCCAAGAAACTAAAACCTAAGAGGCGAATGAAACTAAAAATGAAAACGAAAGACTAGTGCTTTATAGGGTTTATGGAGTCAAGAAAATCCAAAACAAGTCTATTTATTCTAGCAGACATTCAAGTTGTTTAACATTTTATTTGGTTTATAACTTGTATAAACATGCAATATTGTGATTACTGAGTTCTTCTTAATAATCCAATTGATATTCCCTAATTACTATGATCAATTTAGAGAATTTAATTTTTACTGGAAAGAGACAATTAATTGATCATACAAGTACAATAAATGTGCATCGATGAACTATGTAAAAAACTTGTTTACACTAATTCAAATAACCAGGAAACACCATTATGGAGACAACTTCAATAATACCCTTAAACGAATATCTTAAACAACTGATAGCAGAAAATAGTACCACCATATTACATTTTCATTTGATATCTCCATGTTTTACATATGCAATCAGTCTCATCTTCTTTCAAAAATTGTATTCTGCTGTGTCTTCTCTATTCTCTATCTAATTCTACTTTGCTCTCCTCTTACATTGCTTTCAAAATGGACATTTATACATTGAGAACACGAAAGGACACGTCCCTTCAGAAATAGGAGAAAACAAAAATATACAACAAAGATAGAGAATAATTAAGCTCTAGTTAACCATAAGTGAGTCGTAGCAAGGTAATCCAAATAATCTTGGCAGTTAAAAGAATCCGCATCTTCAACAACATTCTGGATTGTGATTTCCATCCTGATCATTTCCTCAATCTGCTCGCTCACTTCTTCTAATGTTGTACCCTCTGCAGAAGATGTCTTCATGATTTCCTTCAGCACTACATCGCATTCATTCCTCCACCTATTGGCATCTTTCAACTCCCCTTTACTATCAGAGAATGCAATCACAGTCTTCGTGGAAGCTTCAACTAGTCCCTTTTTATCCCCCAGTAATTCTTCATAGAATTTTTTATGGCAACTGACAATAAGATGTGCAGCTTCAAATGCAGTACTGCTAGCCTCATCATATGTGGCCAATTCATGAAATTTTTCCATAACCCACTTATTCATCCTCTCATGCTCCTTCACTGCATCTAGAGTAGAAGAATACTTCCCCCATAATTGATTTAACCAAGATGTCAAATTCACCTGTCTTTTCTTAACAATGGCTACAATTGCATCATACTTTCCTTGATTATAGGCACTTGACCCGATCCAATGATCTTTTGTCTGAGAGCTTTCTCCTTGAGTGAGCATTTTGGCTAGAACTATTTGAACACCAACCAAGTCTCTCAATCTATCATTCTCTCTTAACATTCTCTCGTTATTCGCCTTATACATTTCTCTTTCTCTTATCAATGCCTAAATCTGTGCTTTATTTAGTTTTTCAATGTCTATCCCAATCTCTGCAGTAACCACAGGATCAGCCTCTCCAACCTTTAGAGTCATCACATGGCCAAATGCCTTTTCTATATCAATTACTACTAACTTCCTATGGGGTGGGTAAAAAGCCCATTTAATCAATGATCCCTCATCAGTGTTAAACTTAGAGCCTGCATACACCTTTGTCACCTTATCCTTATCCAATTTGTGTACAGTATTACTATCTTTTAAGAAGCTATCAAATACCAATGCAGAATTCAAATCAAGTCCAGGAAAGATCATTACACCAGCATTCTCCAACATTTTTTCCCCCTTTTCAGGAGTCATATTTGTCATTTCATCATCCACACATCTTCTTAATTGATCCAATAGTTTCTCTTCATTCCCAAAAGTGATGGCACCAACACCTTCTCTTATTTCTTTCCCCTTCTATTTGTACAAGAATGCTTTAAACTCTGGAGAGTTTATAAATTCATCATCTGAGACAAATGATCTGTATTCCATATGCCTTGCATCAACATCACCACTTTCAAGACTCTGTTCTCTAATCGGGCAAACATACCTCTGAGTCCTCAACCTAGATACTTTCTTTGTTCTGCTCAATGCCACCTTATTCATTGGAGTTTCCTCACTCCCGGAAGATAAACTTTCTATATCTTGCAATCCCTTGTTATAGTTTTCAACCACTACCTCTGCATCCTCTTCATCCAAATTTCTGATCATATCATCAAAAGGATAGGGTACATGCTGATACCTTCCAAAGTTAATCCTTTCTTTGGCTGAATTGATGTATCCTTCAGGGTCAAATTTTTTCCTGGGTGGTCCATTTTTCATATTATAATGTAATAACCTATCATGGAGTGAATTATATCCCTCCTTGGCCAACACAGTAAAATCACCAAAGCATAATGTACTAGGCATAAAAGCCTGCTTCCCATAAGAACTGAAAATCATGACACTGCTATAATCCATTTGTCTAACAATTTCCAAATATGCAATTCTGTTTGGAACTGTCCTTGGTAAAATAAAACGGGTACCTTCAAATCCATACACCTTGATCATTGTAGCTCCTTCCAAATAGTACCAGTCACCCCATTTATGATCATTTGGCCCATTAAAATCTTTGGGATGAAGAAACCTCTTGATCTCATCAGTTAATGAATAATTACAAGGATACTTATACAGTTTATACAAAGTTTTCACAAAATAATCTTCAAAATGTGTGAAACTAGAATTAGCAAACCTGCTATCCCAAAAAGCAGTCCACAACTGAATATACAATGCTTCACCTTCCTTACCAATCTGAAAAATTCTCATTTCTGGAGGCCATAATCCCAACTCCTGACCAAAGTACAACACCAAATGCATCAACAACGAATAGTGTCTAAGATGGACAATAGAAGCTCCATTCTTTATAGCCATCAATCCTGAATCAAGCTCCCTTGCAATATATGAAGCATAATCAAAAGGCCTGAAGTTATGATATTGAATATCCGCTGTGATAATCATTGGCACAATTGACATGAGTTCCGGGGCATCCATCCCTAAGACTTGACACACTGAGAAATATGTGTACTTGATGTAAGGTTCAAACAAATCTACATGATAAGGAGGCCTCTCACTGTCTTGAAAAGGTTCTGATTTGCTACCCAGTTTAACTCTATGAATAGGCAACCTCCAACCCTTATAAATTGTATCCATTCTTGAAAATTCCTTTTCCAACTCTTCACAACTGATCTCCTCATTGCAAAACCCTTCCAATTTGAATACCTCACCTATTGATTCTTTAGACACATATATCTGTGGTTTTCCAGATGGGTCACATATAGCCTTCTGCTTTGGATGATAATTATCTGCAAGTAATTTTACTAACTCTGCATTTACAAAAGCATCAGGGCACACTAGTTTCCCTACATTCAATTTCGATGGGTTACAAACTGGTTCAAAACGGTTTCTTCTGTGGTAGTGGAAATTGAAAATCTCATAACCTCTTATGGCAGTCTAGACATCACCTATGAATTTACACTTGTCATCTAATTTATCAACTTTTGCCGTAAGATATGCAGACCTTCTCGCTTTAGGGCCCGAGCCAGGTAACTAATGAATAAGGTCCTTATTTAATCTCCTTTCAATACCCTCTTGCTCTGCATCAACCTTTTGTTTCTTTCCCTTTGACAAATTACTCACAGCAAGCTTTCTACCCTTACCCTTTCCAGAACTAGAGGACTCCATTCTCAAGCTTATAAAATCAAAATGCAAAAGCCAAGGAATAGTCACTTACAATATTCTACTCGAGCTCTTCAGACTGAAACTATCCTGATTCTCTGTTTTGCACGCCAATTCACCTGCAATCAATTCAGAAATGAAGAATTGATTCAATCTTTACTGTTATATCCCGTCGCACCATTAATGAAGCACGAATGAACACCCATTTGAAACTGGCACTGTCGCATCAAGTATCCTTTCAATGAGAGATTTTCAAATCTGGGGAAAAATCCCTTTTCAATGTCTATTACACCTTTCGCCAAGACAGAATGTAGTCTTATCGACACCTAGACTCCAAAAAATGATGATTGTCACTCTTGGTTTTTTTATATCGCTATAGCAATTATGAGTCAGGGAGATATCACATAGACTTCATTGTCTCATATCAATGTGCATTTCTTCAAGTCATAATCACTGAGACAAAATTACCCTTTTATTGATGAATTCCCATTTCGGCATGTCCATCAAGTTTTCTCATCGAAAAAACCTACCAATAAGATCATTTTCGGCAAGAAAGAATGTCTTCGAGAAGACTCATACCGATACCAAATGTCTTACCGAAATTATCTCTATAGATTACTCCTATTCAGTGAGACTCACCCTGAACTACTTGTCAGTATAACGCTCAAACTTCGGTGAAGCTTATGCCGAAAGATTCTTCTCCTGGCAATACATATCTCTGTTGGCATATCTTCTGAATCGGAAAGACTCCAACACTTTCTCCAATAGTCTTTTGAATCCCCTTGTATTAAGTTCGGCAAGACAAGATTGATTTTGTGAAGACCTTCCTCGATGACATAAGTCCTACCGAGACATTTTACTTACAAGCCAATCGGCCAGACACAATGATGTCGCTATGACTTCACACTGGTACCCACTAGTTTAGCCGAAATGACCCTTCAATATTACTAGTTGGCAAGACCAATAGAATTCGCTGTGACATTATGACGATGCCCCAGCATATGTCGATATGAATCTTGTTTGTCACCAAAACAAAAGAAAAGTCTTGCCAATTGTCTGCAACCAATACATGTTAGTAAAAAAAAATATCTTGGGGAGACTTTTACTATGTCTTTCCGATATGGTTTTTAATGGAATAAGAAGAGGTAAATGGATTGAAAATGGGTCATATGACAAACAATATGCAAGACAATGCAAAAAGGGGATTTTATGCTTATGGTAAGGACTTAATGTTGGAAACTCATGAATCCAATAGACTGTAAAAATTCAAAATTTTATAGTTCTAACAAGTCTATCGGAAGCGGAACTAGAATTGAATCGGGTTCTGAAGAAGACTCTCTCTCAAATGTCAAATGACATGGCACAACTCAGGAAAAACCCTCCCCATAATCAAAACTAGAATTAGAACAACCAGGGAGGTTATAACTATCAGGGTAATTACTCCAATCAGAACCAAAATCAGAATAGGAACTTCCAGAGTTAGAAGTCCTCAAACCGAAATTACCAAAATTAGAATAGAGGATATAATCAAAGGTTCAACAACAACAACAATAATAGGTAGTGGAATACTCTACTTAACAATGGGGGAGTTCCTCATAATTATCAAGTAGGTGAAGAAAGACCACATATTGCTAATGTTGTTGATTTGAATTTTATGACAAATTGGTGTAGGCTGCATGATACAGCAGCACATATTGAGGTCAATTGCCCAGAAATAGAGAAAATTGTGAAAATTGCACAGGTTGATGCCCATTCTCCAGTAGGAAATTCCAATCAGGATAATGGGCCAGTTAGCACTGCCATGACTTATGAAACCATTGAAGAAAAGTATCAATTCCCTATGCAAGGGGATAATGAGCCAGAGGAAGATGTCTATGATGCTCAAGCTTTCCAATCTAAGGGTGGTCACTTTCTAAGAAATCAGAATAAGGGGCCATTCACTACATCTGCACCCCTGAATAACATGGTCCCACCTAACCAGAATGTAGATAACAATCCACCACCACCAAAGGGACCTTCTGATTCTCAAAATAGAGGTAATCCGCCTCTTTTTACTAAGTATCAAGTTAGGAATGATTCAGAAATTGAATTTGTTGCATGATTACAAAGGTAGAAGACATCACTGTCTTTCTTTGACATCATGAAGTGGTGCCCAGCTCAACGGGAGGTGGTATTAAAAGCTTTGGAAGAGGCAGATCACCTAAAAGGGAGAGGTAAGGTGACTCCAGCAAAGGAGACAAATGCAGCTATATATAAAGGTAAGACTAGTACCCCACCTTTTCTGTTAAGTTTAAGAATCTTTGGAAAGAATTTACACAATTCTTTATTAGATTCTGGAGCATCGAGAAATGTAATTCCTTTTCCGATATGTAAAAAGTTAGGATTAAGTCCTATCCCAACCAATAAAAATGTGATTCAGTTGGATAAAACCGAATTTAATGTGGTAGGTGAGTTGAAGAATATGCATGTGCAAATTGGATCAGACCCACGGATCCAGACCTATATAGATATCCAAATAGCCGATATCCCATAAACATATGGTATGCTCCTAAGTCGAGAGCTAATGAAAAGCAGAGGGGGATATCTATCCTTGGATTTCTCACACATGTGGTTACCATGGAAAGGGGTTGCCACACACATAAGAATTGAAAGTGAACCCAGACTCAAACACATGATCACAAAGTGTGATGCTCCAAATGAAGTAGCATTCTTTGAGACTGAGATAGGTGTTTACAAACAAGAGGAAATCCTTACTTTCTTTGTAGTTAGTCCTGATGATACATTACCCTTAGATCATAGTGATTCGATGATTCACATCAACTAGCAGGTTCTAATAAGGAAATTACAACAAGATAGGCTAGTTTTAGGATCAAAAACTAATTTGAGTAGTTTGTTGCTTCCTAATTGGTGTAGGATTCACTATCATAATCATTCACAATTAACATGTCAGTCATGCCTAGATATTCTAGGTCATATAGATCAGCCACAACAAAAATACTAGGAGGAATCTGTGACTCCCATCAATGATTTCTCTTTCAAAGTTAAGGATGCTACCATTCTTACTCAGGTTAACTTTTCTTAGAAGGAAAATTCCTCATTAGTAGAGCAGACTCTGGTTTTATGTTCTAAAATTCAAGAAGAGATTAAGGTAACACAATGCCTTCTCAATGCACCTGCCCCACATACTTTTCCAATGCCAAAGGTGTTGTTGAAAGATGAATTAGAGGGTAATTTGAGTTAAGAAGGTGTTCAAGAAGTAATTCCTGGGTAGGCTAAAAACATGGAAAATCCCTCAACTCAACTTTGTCCTGAGTTACATTTTGACAAACAGCTAAAGTCTGAGCCACCATGCATTTTACGTAAGTCATTCCCTGTTACTTCTAAAAATAAAGAACTTCTAGCCAAAGACCAGTTATGGAATTTGAAATTTGATGGTTCTAAATCTAAAGCAAGAAGTGGGGCAGGGATTGAACTAACTAATCCAAAAGGAAAAACTTTCTTTGCTTCTTATAGATTGCAGTTTGGTTGCACTAACAATGTGCCTGAATATGAAGCACTTGCAATAGGGATTATGTTTGCTCATAAGAAAAAGGTTACTTCTCTTACGGTGATGGGAGATTTTGAGGTGATTGTGAAATAGGTATGTAGCCAATACACATGTCATAACAAAAGATTGGATGCATATAGAAACAGGGTTTGGAATTTAATTGAAGATTTTGATGCCTTTAGGATTACTCTCATTCCAAGGGAAGCAAATCAAATTGCAGATGCTCTTGTTGTTACTGCTAGTACACTAGAGCCTATGCAAGACTCAAATCTGAAGAGGTTTTCTGTGGAATTGATTTCAATCCCGACTATTCCTGATAATGCCAAACACTTTCAGGTATTTAATGATGATCAACACATTTTAGCCTTTTTGGAGAGTTCTGATGTATTTCAAGGACAAATAATTGATGAATTTGATAGAGATCAGGGAGATTGGCATCCAAAAAATAATAGTCTGGAAGGGATATTGGATTTAAAGAGCAATAACATCCCAAAAGGGATGATAGCATTAGAAAGAATATTTGATTAAGATCCACAAGCTTATAAAAGAATGCCTACAAAGAGTGAGGGAGGTAAGTATGAATCTATTAATTTGACTCACTCAACCCAGAAAGGAACGTTCTTATAGGGAAGACTTGTCTTCAGGAGATTGAGGATGAGATAATCAAAGTCTTGAAATAGAATATTGAAGTTATCGCTAGGAGCTATGATGACTTGAAAACTTTTGATACATTTGTGATCACACATACAATTCCTCTCAGGCCAAAAGCTAAGCCGTTTCGCCAAAAGCAACACCTGATCAATGCATTAATTGAACCTTTGATTCAGAAAGAGGTGCAAAAAATTTTGCTTGCAAGAATAATCTTTCCAGTTAGACACTCTACTTGGGTGGCTAATCTAGTTCCTGTAAGGAAGAAGAATGGTGAGATCAAGTTATGTGTGGATTTTAGGAATTTAAACAAGGCCTCTAATAAGGACAACTATCCATTACCTTCCCTTGATGAAGTATTGCAAAAGGTTAATGGATCTTAGATGATGTCTTTCTTAGATGGGTATTTAGGATACAATCAGGTCCTTGTAAGTCATGAGGATAGGATGAAAACTATTTTCACTACAAAATGGGGCACATTTTCCTACAGAAGGATGTCTTTTGGTCTAATCAATGTTGGTGCTACTTTTCAAAGGGTGATGGATGTAGCTTTTAAAGATCTGATAGGGAAATGTATAATCATCTATGTTGATGATTTGACCATCTTCTCTAAGAATAGAGAAGATCATGCTGCTAATTTGGAAAAGGTGCTAAAGAAATGTATAATTTATGGTGTCTCCCTTAACCCAAAGAAATGTGTATTTGGAGTTTCTGAAGGAAAGCTTTTAGGTCACATTATATCAGAGGAGGGGATTTCCATAGATCAATATAACAATAATTGACAAGCCAGGGAAATTTAACTTAGTAGCAAATCTCGAATTAAATAAGAAGGTGGGGACTTGTTATGTCTTGCATAACCACCCCATCTTTTGCCTTGGTCAAAAGGGGTCCCCCTTGTTGTTCTTTATCATTAGTTGTTTTTCAAACAAAGTTTGGAGTCATTTTTCTTCCAACACTTTGTTTATTTTGGTTTAGTCTGTCGGAAGTGGAACCAGAATTGAATCGGGTTCTAAAAGTTCTTTTAAAACTTGTTTTGGTTCCCATCCCGACGGTCTTTTCTTTTGGCCCTTTTTTTTTCTTCAACAGACCTGGAGCCGGAGTGGGTGTTAAGTTAGTCTTTATCGAAAATTTCAAAATCATAATCGATTCTGCCCTCGCCTCCGCTATTTCAATTTTTTGTTTTAGTCTAAGTCCTTGTATTTAGTTTTATTATGTTGGTCTTTTGCTTTACTTTTTTTGTTTGGTTTTGTTTTGTGTTTAGTTGGCAGACCCAGAACTAGAATGGGAATGAAGTTGTGAAATTTCTTAAAATTTCTGAATCAGTTTTCATTTTTTATTCCGCCCCCGCCACTTTTCGGTCGTTGAATTTTGACTGAAGTCGCAATGTAGTGAAGTGTTAGTTCTTGTTCAGTTTTGACTCCGCTTTAAACTACATTCAATTCATTAATGACAACTTCTCATGTAGGTAGAAATCCTCATTTTTACCTTCATTAAGGGTTAAACCAATCATCATTATCATTATTAAAAAACTTGAAGAGTGAGAGCTGCTGCAGAGTTCGTTTGAGTGAATTGATTGAAGGAGGAGGAGGTTATTGCTTGTGAATTAGTTCAGAAGGTTACCTAGGTTCTTTTTCATTCGAGGTAGGATTTCTTATCATTGTTGTTCTTTGTTCATTTTCTGTTGCGTTTTTATATTTGCTCGTGCTTTGAATCATTTCATTTTAAACGGATTTGTGGTTCTTCGTATGATTGTTTGAGTAGGTTCTTGCTTTATTTTTTTTGTATGGTTTATTATTCATTTCTTGTGCTGTTGTTTTTTATTCTTGGTGTTTAGGGCACAGTCACTTTCATGTTTTAGTCGTGGCCGCATTGTGCTCTTTTGGATTTATGGTAAGTTAGATTAAGTTAGGGTTTTAAATGACGTTGGTTAAAATTAGGGATCTACAGTGAGGTAGATTAAATTCATGTTTTTATAGTAAGATAGGGTTAGATTCATCATTTTTACTTAGGGTTTTGTCACGCATTCAATCTGGTAAAATGGCAAGGGTTAAAATCCATGCCCTAGTTTTATCGTGTTTGTTAGATTAGGGTTTTGTGTGTTTCTGTGATCACATTTAAATGATTAAAGTATGATGCCCTAAAATATAGTCGTTCCCTATGGTCATATGAGTATAGCCTTATTAAAGCCTCTTTTCATTTAATATGACCTTAGTTTTAATCATGGAGTTGTGTGTCAAATCAATAAAATCTTTGATGACGTCATGGTCAACCTAGGCGGGGACAGGATCAGAATCGATCTTGAACTTGTAAATTTTGTTTTGCAAAACGTATCGATTCCATTTCCATCTCGTCACTGGCTCCGCATATAATGAGAAAAGTGGAATGGAAATAGAATATGAATATATAAAATCTAAATAAAAACCAAATCCATTTTTCATTCTGATCCGGGTTTCGACTCTGAGCCCGTTCATTGTTAGTGAAATATCTATATCGGTTTTGGCTCCGAGTCCGGTAGTGTTGTTTAAAAGAGACTGTTTTAGAATATGTTTCTCCCTGGTTCCACTTCCAGTGCATATATGAAAGGTATGGTTTGTAAAGCATGTTTTTTGATGATATTTAAAGATCTAATTAGAGGTTTTGCTTGCAGGAAAGTTGAAGGATGTCAGGAACATCAAGGGAAGTTGCTTGAAGGAACCAGCCTGCAGGAACATCAAAGGCTACACCTAAACCAAAGAAGTTGAAGCCAGAACAATTGCCTTATACTCTGAGGTATAATCACAGGAGTCTAGTTGTGAAGGTGAGCAAGGTGGAATCAGACTAGTCAGACATCACTGATACAAACTTGGGCCAGTACAAATTTGAGGAGTTACATGAAAAAACCTTTGTAGAATGAGAAAATCTTACAAGAAGGATGCAAAGGATTGTTGATTCTGGCTTGGCACATATTATGTATTTCCTATATCAATCCAGTGCCCGGAGTTGATCTTAACAACAACTAGTGCCTACAATCCTGCAACTAGACAATGTATAGATTCTCAGAATAATGCGATCATTGATCTCACTCCTCTGGCATTTCAAAATATATTTAATGTACCAGATCCTAAGAGTTTGGTGCAGTTGGATGAGGCAGAGGCCTTGGAGAAATATAGTGAGTATAAGGACTCCAATAAGTCTCATCTAAACAAAAATTCGTTGAAGACAAAAAATAAATCTTTAAGCAAACTTGCAGACTAGCCAAAGAGGGCATATTTCTATAAGGAGGTATCAGATCTAATCATGATGTTGTCTAGGGCCTTTGGGAAGAGAGATATTTTGGTGCAAGGAGTGGATGTTTCCTTTCATCTAGACTATCTTAAATGGATCCCAATAGTTTGATTGGCCATTGATTGTGTCAAATGTTGTTCATGATCAACTGACTAGCGTCAGGCAGACTAAAAGCTTCTATATGACTTCTTACATTGTATATATAGCTGCAAGGTTGGGTATTTTCCTAGGTTTGAATAGGGTGGGTGTAATGGGAGCATTATGATCAGTTGTCTTTTCAAGTTGTTGAGACTCATTTTAGAAGAGTCAGTGATGCATTTATATATGTGATCATCAATCAATTGAATGGAGATGCAAGGTATAGGTTAAGTCAAGAAGCCATGGAATTCATTGCTGAATGGGGATGTTGGTACATTCAATACCCCGAATTCACATATTTCAGGTTAGCTATTTTTGAAGGCCATCCACATTTTCTTCCAAGGTGCTGCAATAATAGAATAGTGTTGATGGAGTTTGTGTATCAGGCTCTTGGAGTTAATGCTCGGATTGGGATCAAACATAAAACTAGATGTCATAAGTTTCCCATGAAGTTGGGTGAGTATAGCTATCAACACTTGGTAGGAGAAAAGGTGGTCTATAGTGAATTGATACAGTTGAAGTTGGGTTTATACACAGCTCGTAAGTATTTTGATCTGAGGGGTAAGATGTATGCCTTGTTGCCTTCGGTGTTTACTAAATTTTTTAATTTCTTAGAAGAATTATGGAGTGATCAGAAAGATGAGTATGATTTAAGAAAGAAGAACTATGAAAGGTTATCTGTCTCACTCATGTCAGAGCTTGGTATTAAAGAGAACATTCTTGATACATTGGTGGATGATGGAATTGTATTGGATCCATCCTATGAGGCTTTGAACATTGGCACCAAGACTCTAGATCTAATTGACTGGGATGCTGAAGAAACTATTGATATTAAGCATATTGGAAGGACATTGTTGGATAGGAGTGTGTAGTGGTTAATGTTAAGAACCAAGACTCCTCAAGGACCAATCCTTAAAAAGGGTAAGGGATATAAAAGGATTAAAAGGAAGACACCTCCCAAAGAGCCATTGGAATTCCTTCCTCTAGTTGAAGAGATAAAACTTGAGGCGGTGGAGGATGAAGAAGAAACACAAGAAGGGGATGTTCCAGTAGGATTTGTTGTTTCAACACGTACATTAGGCGAGTCTTCCACACAAGTCCCACTTACGAAATAGCAAAAAGGAGAAGTTCAAGAAGGAGCTCTTCATAGCATGGCTGAAGCTGCCAAGGGAAAAGAGGTAGAGAAGGAAATTTTGGAGGTTGGGATAGATTCAGATGAGACTCTATCAGAAAAATATATGCAAGAGAATGTGCCTCTAGAGGAGGATACTGAGCAGATTTTGACACAAGAAGATATGTGGAAGTTGTTTGAAGAGGCAAAAAATGATTCTGATGCAAAAGCTATAGCCTTAGAGAAACAAAAGGAAGTGGATGCCAAGGTACAAGATGATGCTATACTCCACCAGCAACAATTAAAAGCCAAACAAGTTGAAAATAAGGCAGCAGTTGATGAAGTGGAGAAAAAGAGAAGGCAACAAGAACATGAGCTCAAGGTTAAAGAAGAGAATGATAAGTTGGAGCTAATACAAAAGATTCATGACCTTGAGGAAGAGAAGGCAAGGAATCAGAGAGAAAGAGAAATGTTGGTTGCCAAGTTGAAACTTGCAAAGGAAGCTCGCCAAAAAGAAGAAGAAGAAGCGGAAAGTTTAAGAAAGGAAAAGGATGTTGAAGAGCTGGTTAAGAAGAAGCAAGAAGAAGAAGCAAGGCATAAAAACTTAAGGCCTTAAAGGTGGAAAGATTAGAAAAGGAAAGACTAGAGGCTTTAGAAAAAGAGAAATTATAAAAAGAAGCTCTAGAGAAGGAAAAATTGGAAAGGGAAAAGGTAGAGAGGGATCAGTTGAGGAAAGAAGAGGAAGATAAGAAAAGGCAGCAACAAAAAGATAGGGAAGAGGCTAAAAGGCTTGTGCAGATGCATATATTGTAAGAACAACAAGAGAAATCAAGGATTGACTCTCAACCCCAGGTAAATATGCAACCACCTTCTACAGTTATTGCTTCGTCTTCCTCTATGATGACTACTGCTCCGAGTGCTCCCACTTGGTTAAAATTGGATTTACAGAAGAGGGCAGTAACACCTTCACAACCTGTCAATTGGGAGGATATGATGAAAGGAATTGAACAAGAGAGGCCTATAAAGAAGGCCAAGATTCTACATTCTACCCAACTCACAGACAAAGGAGAGATTGTTGTTGAATGTGCCATGCCAATGATAGAAAATGAGGTAGGGGATATGCAGCTCACAAATTATTAGTTGAGTACTGTCAACTTGGGAAGGCCCACTAGGAATCAGCAAATGAACCTAATTGATGTGGTGGCCTCAACAACTAAGTCAGGAATGATGAAGGATAAAAAAATGAAGGATGGGCTTAAGGCTCAGTTGGATCAATTACATTCATTCTTGAAAAGTGTTTCCTCTCCAAGATCACAAGAGGTAATGGCCATTGAGACTCCTATTTTGCTAAGTAAAAAGGAGGTAGATGATTTGGTGCAGGTAAGAGGCAAAGTGGAGATGGTAGACTGATGGGTAGACAAGTTGAATCGAGAGGTAGGTGAAGTTTTGGTTGAAGTTTTTGAGGTTTACAAAGGCACTAAAGCATTGATAAAATAAATGCATCTATACATTGAAGCATCTGAGAAACAAGAAGAAGAGTATAAAGAGTATGATCAAAAATTAGAAAAGGTTAGTGCATTGCCTTTAACTACTCTTCTTGAACAATCAATACTTGAGGAGGACAATAAGGGTTTTGTGGAGAAAACTTCTTGTATACTCCATTTTAGAACGAACTTCTTGTGTAAACATAAGGATGAGGTTCAAGAGGCTGTTAATAATCTGACTGAGCAGTTTGAGTAGTTGGAAGCAATCATTGCTATTATTGTAGATGTAAGTGTGTTAATGAAAGAAGGCATGCCTTTGGACCAAATAGAAGAGAAATGGGATGAGAGATTTAGAGGACTCATGCAAAAAGAAGATAATGAAGAAGATTTGATAATAGATCGACTAATGGATGTCAAGGAAGAAATAAAGGCTGCTAGAAGAGAGTTGATAAAGATGAAAGGTATGAGGGAGTTTGCTATAGCAGAATTGGATCAAATCAAATTTGAAGATAGCTGGATTGATGGGCCGAAATTAGATACATTACAACAAGTCTTTTCCGGCTATGATGAGTTCATTTCAGATCCAACCTCACATGCATAAATCTCCCCCATGCATGACTTTTCTTCTCTGCATGTTACATGCAGCATTAACAATTTTGGAGCGCATGACTTCTTTTTCTCTTCTATTTTCTATTCTCTACTTTAACTGAATGTCTAATGTAAGAACTCAAGATCAAATTGATCTGAGTTTCCAAGAGAATTTTTAGTTCCTAAAAATGTGGATGACCTAAAATAAAAGTGGAGTTCAAGTTTTGGTACATCTATAAATACCTTGTGGGTATCATATTGTAAAGGTCAGCTAATTGAGAATAGAATTAGCTTACCTAATGCTAGGAGATATAATTTTGTAGTGATCACTGGGATACATTGTTACTAGATACTTTACAGTTAATAAGAATTACAGGTTTTTTTAAAATATGGTGTTAGAATTAAATTGTTTCGTGTGATAAGGCTGATAAGTTATAATCTATCTGTATGCAGTGATTGTGTTGAACATAAATTTTTCTTGAGTGATGAAAGTCATTTGAAGGAATCAAATTTAAGGATTATCTTATTAGATTATCATTGAATTAAAGTTATTAAAGTTTGTTATGACCTTGGCAATGAATGGATGTATGTTTTGAAATCTTGAAGATAGTTGTGATAAGCGGATAGTGGTATTAAATTAAGCACCTTAGATGCATGCAATGGTATAGTCTATGCTGTAAATTGTGTCATGCTTTGGTTTTGTGATTTGTTAGAAAATATTCATTGTTGAAGGAATATGTCTGGATGCTAGATAAATTTGATTCATACTTACTGGTTTACCCCTTTGTTCTATCTTTTTCTTTTGTTTGGAACCCCTTTATTTATGAGAATGATTTTGACAAAATGAGTCATTGCTTGAATCTTTTGTTACCAGCACAGGCCCCTTGAACATTACAGTTGCATGAACCGATTGAGTGAGACCAGATAGTTGAGAACTAGCTACCAGGACCTTGGGAGTTAGGCCACTACATGTTGTCTTTCTTTTTCAAGAGAAATAGAGTAGAAATATTCAGTTTTAATGTTGTTTGTGTCATTTTCACCATCAACAGAAGTTGGTGCTAGAAGGAGGGCCTAAAAAGACAAGCTGGTTCGCAGAGTGTCTTTCTCACCAGAGAAATATGAAAGGATTTTGAGATCCTCTATTGACCCTGAACCTTTACAAGAATTGCAAACCCCGGTTAGACCAAGACCTCATTCTCGTAGGGTTTTGATACCTACATTGCCACCACCACTTACTCCACTTGGATTTCCTCTGAATCCACCTACACCACCAACAGTTCGACCTACATCATCACCTCCAATTAGGCTTGTGTCGCCACCAATTCGGCCTATATCACCACCTGTCCAACCAATCCCACCAATGGCCTACTTTGTGAATAATCCCTCCCTATTAGGGACTATTCCTGGGGGATTCCATGATTTACCAAAGAACCCAAAGAGGTTTTGTCCAAAATACATGCATGGAGAGTCGAGAAGTGCTGAGGAACATATACAAGCATTCAAAGATGCTTGCACCCGAACTCAGGTTGCTCATCAAGATGTGGTATGTAGATTTTTTCCTTACTATTTAGGAGATATGGCATATAATTGGTATCTAAATCTGCCTCAGGGATCTATTCCGGGTTGGAGAGATTTAGAAAATTCTTTTATTAATCAATTAAGGGTTTATGTGGATCCTACAATATTATGTCACCAGTTTGGCACCATAAGGAAGGAACATCATGAACCATTTCCCTTGTTTAACACTAGGTTCCAAAGGATGTATCATAGGCTACAAAAGCCTTACTTAGTGCCAGAGAGTATGGCCATATAGGCATATTTGAGAGTTGTTGATCCTTTGATTGGCCTATTCTTGCAAACAACTTATCAACCTGTTGAGATTGACTCACTGTCTCAGATTTATCATTTGGCTATCAAATTGCAACAACAAATAAGTTTGCAATTTGGAGGGTTAGGAGCAGCTCTTCCTCCAATGAATTATCAGATGCCTAATCCACTGTTATACAATACTGTCCCAGGGATGTCTTATTCCCAATATGGACCTGTATCTAAGTTGCAAGCTCCACCTACTATACCCTTCTTTGGCAATAGCATGCAAGATTCCTCACATCAACAACAACCTCAAAATCAACCACAAAAAGTGGGAGGATCAACCCATGTCCATTCCCCAACCATAGTCCAAAATGTGCAGAATGAACAAACTGTTCAACTCACAAGTGAGTTAGAGACTCTCAAGAAGACTATCTCTCAAACGTCAAATGACATGGCACAGCTCAGGCAAAACCCTCCCCATAATCAAAACCAGAATTACAACAACCAAGGAGGTTATAACTATCAGGGTAATTACTCCAATCAGAACCAAAATCAGAATAGGATCTTCCAGAGTCAGAACTCCTCAAACCAAAATTACCAAAATCAGAATAGAGGATATAATCAAAGGTTCAACAACAACAACAATAATAGGCATTGGAATACTAGACCTAACAATGGGGGAGTTCCTCATAATTATCAAGTAGGTGAAGAAAGACCACATAATACTAATGTTTCTGATTTGAATTTTATGACAAATTGGTGTAGGTTGCATGATACAGCAACACATTCTAAGGTCAATTGTCTAGAAATGGAGAAAATTGTGAAAATTGCACAGGTTGATGCGCATCCTCCAGCAGGAAATTCCAATCAGGATAATGGGCCAGTCAGCACTGCCATGACTTATGAAACCATTGAAGAAAAGTATCAATTCCCTATGCAAGGGGATAGTGAGCCAGAGGAAGATGTCTATGATGCTCAAGCTTTCCAATCTAAGGGTGGCCACTTTCTAAGGAATCATAATAAGGGGCCATTCACTACATCTGCACCCCCGAATAACATGGTCCCACCTAACCAAAATGTAGATAACAATCCACCACCACCAAAGGGACCTTCTAATTCTCAGAATAGAGGTAATCCACCTCCTTTTCCTAAGTATCAAGTTAGGAATGATTCAAAGTTTGAATTTGTTGCAGAATTACAGAGGCAGAAGACATCACTGTCTTTCTTTGACATCATGAAGTGGTGCCCAGCTCAACGGGAGGTGGTATTAAAATATTTGGAAGAAGCAGATTGCCTAAAATTGAAAGGTAAGGTGACTCCAGTAAAGGAGACAAATGCAGCTATGTATAAAGGTAAGACTAGTACCCCACCTTTTCTGTTAAGTTTAAGAATCTTTGGAAAGAATTTACACAATTTTTTATTAGATTCTGGAGCATTGGAAAATGTCATGCCTTTTTCGATATGTAAAAAGTTAGGATTAAGTCCTATCCCAACCAATAAAAAGGTGATTCAGTTGGATAGAACCGAAGTTAATGTGGTAGGTGAGTTGAAGAATATGCATGTGTAGGTTGGATCAGACCCAAGGATCCAAACCTATATAGATATCCAAATAGCCAATATCCCAGAAACATATGGTATGCTCCTAAGTCAAGAGCTAATGAAAAGCATAGGGGATATCTATCCTTGGATTTCTCACACATGTGGTTACCATGGAAAGGGGTTGCCACACAGATAAGAATTGAAAGTGAACCCAGACTCAAACACATGATCACAAAGTGTGATGCTCCAAATGAAGTAGAATTCTTTGAGATTGAGATAGGTGTTTACAAACAAGAGGAAGTCCTTACTTTCTCTATAGTTAGTTCAAGCTCACTCATACATCCATAAGTTCAAGCTCACTAATACGTCCATTTTTCTTCTTTTCGGTTGCATCTTTTGATGATTCTTCAAAACCTTACCTTCGGTTGCTGCATTGCTTGTATCTTTCGACGATGCTCTGAAAATTGTCAAGTTCGAGTGCTTCGATGCTCTGGAACTTATTCACCTTCTTCATTTCAAATGTATGCCTCAAGCATGCTCCAAATATTATTTCACTTATTTCAAGCACGTGCTCTAGAACTTATCCATTTCCATTATGCCTGCCTTTTCCATAAAATTTAAATTTCTTTCTGATGCTTTTATTTTTCAAAATTGTGTACACATGCCTTCTTTTTAAGTTTTCACCTCAATATCTGCTCTTAATGTAGTTATTCTAACTCACCGCCATTTTTCCATCATAAATAAAAGTCATTATGACAACTTTTCCTCATTTATGACTTTGTCATTCACAAGATGCCTCACTCATGCCATAATAAATATGTCGCCACCTCAACCAATGCCATTCTATCATCATGTTAAATCAGCAATGGTACTTAATCTTCAGGTGATCATAGAATGTAAGTAAGTACAAATTTTTTCTTAAATAAGTAGTTATTTTTTAATAAGGTGTAATTAATTGGCATGAGTTTCTCCCTTCCTAATTTAGTAACTTGAGCTACTAATTGATTAATTGGTACTATGACTGTCTTTTCACACTCCATGAAAATTATCATCATTGCACAGTAAGGTGTAAAACAAATATGATTAAATAATCGTTCCTCAATTATATCTTCAAAGAAATTGTGCACAAGCTTCTTGCACTATGAAATTTACCAGTAGAATTGAAAGAGCAGAGACAAAAAATGGGGGGTGTGAAGAAGAAATCAGAGTTGGCCTTAGTGGATAAGTTACTAGGATTAAGCAACATTAACATTTTTTGTTTTAGGAAGTGGGTTGGTTGGATTTTATTATAAAGTTTGAGGGATATAATGAGCAATTGGTGAATGCATTTGCAGAAAATTATTCCGATGGCTAGATGATACTACATTGGAAGCATTCTCAGGTGAGTTCAAAAGTCATTTCTTGCCTCTCTAGTTTAAATAATTATAGTATTAAATTATCTAAAACTTCCCAAATTACATATCAAAAGTTATCAGAATTATTTCTTAGAGAGGGAGACCCTTAGCCCATGATAGTTATCACTACTAGAGGAAAAAACAAAGGGTCTCAAAGGACCTCCATATTAGAACCTTGGGGAACAACTGTTGCATGGATCATAAAATATTTTAATTGTGAAGGCCAAATTACTACTGTGGTAGGACCTATATCTCGTATGCTTATACACTTACGTCATGGGAAAGAATACCTCGATCTTAGGGTCAATTTGCTTGAATTTTTGAGTGAATCTATCATCTCCTCCATAGAAAGATATAAATTTGGTTTAGGTTTGTTGAAACACCTTGGGTTAATTCAATTAATTTTTAAATATCATTTTCGAAAGAAACCTGAAAGTAAGTAGGAAAATTTTCTACAGAAGTTTGAAAAATTTGTGCCCAAAAAAAAAATAGAAGAAGGGGAATCCTCCAAAAAAATTGCTTCACCTTCCAGAGGAACTTCCCTTGAGGCCTCAAGAACTCTTGAACCTCAAGTTCCCACAACCCCCGATGATGAAGTGCCATAACCTCTAGCCAATGAATTGAGAACCCTAGACCAACCAAGGGATGTTGAAATTATTCATATAGATTTAGAAAGAGTTCCCTCTAGGAAGAGGAAAAGAAGGTCAATCGTTAATTTTTAAAACACTCCTCCCTTGAGGAGAAGCAAGAGATTTTCCTTTGAGTCTACAAAAACCCAAGTTCAAGACATAGGGAGTGTTTCAAAGAAAAATGAGTCTAGAAAATAGAAAAAGTCAATAGAAACTGAGGACCCCAATGATTATATGGAAATAATGGAAATAGTGGAGACATTTTATCAATCTCTAGGGGTAGAAGGAGAATAAATACCTCCCCACATAGGACAAGAGGAAGAGGCCCCTACTAAAGAAATACAAAAAGACGAGAGGGAACAATCTCCACATTCTGTGGAGGTTGAGGATAATGTTTTAGAAAATTTGTCTCCCATTGTAAATAAAGTTATTGAAACAAATGAAATTGATAGTGTTAATGCAGAGTTATAAAAATTGAAATTGGAAATTGATGAGTTAAGAAATCAATTGCAAAAAAATGAAGAACATATTGTACAACAACGAGAGGAAATAGCAATACACATTTCTATAATAGAAAAAGGAGATCAGGAGATTCAAAATTTGAAATTGCAAATAGAAAAGAAGGATACATTTATTAATGAATTACATATACAAATTCAAAGATGGAATCAAGAGAATAAGACATATAATGTTAATTTTTCTAATAAGGATAAAAAAATTGAAAGTTTGAAAAAATATTTTTATGCGATTATTTCAAGCTTTTGAAGAGGAAAAGAATAGACTAAATGAAGAATTAAATGTTTCTCTCAGTAAGATTGTGGAACTGGAACCAGATTTGCAAGAAATCACCAATAAACAAATAATGGAATCAAAGGGAACTTAGACTGAACCAACTGTAATGGAAATGGTTGCAAGTTTGAATTCCCCCATTATTAATGAAGTGGATGGAAAGATGCTATTTCTGGAGGGATGATAGGATTGAGAATATCAAGTTGAAAAAGGAGTTGGTACTACTGAAAGAATCATTTGATAGGGTCTATAGGGAAAAACAAGATACATGCCAAATAGGATAATTTCTATTAGCATGTAGGAGACCATCAAGGCTATATCATAGATTTTTAAACGAATAAGTGTTAAGATGGAAATTACTGAGAATCTATTATAACCAACCACATGACCCTAATGACCATGAATTTGTTAAAGTATTTTTAGAATCAACTCCTGAGCAACAAGATATGTTATGTGAATTCTTTGTTCACAATTTACTGATGAATACACACAATGATTTCTTTATTAACCTTTTTGTTGGAGAAGTGAAATTGAGATCTTTGTTATCTACTATGCATAATCAAGTTCATTAGAAAGAGCACACTAGAGAGTAATCTGAAGAAGAGAAGAATGTGGGTCTTTAGATGAGATACCCCAACAGGAAACTTGCAACTTTCAAAGTAAACTTTTTAGCTGTTAAAATTGAAAAGACTATGAATTAGAGATATGATGATAACATTTGCCTATGTTACAATCATTTCAAAGAACAGGGGCCAAAATTGATTGGTAAGGCTTGGTATTCCTATGAAGAGAGATACACCCCACTACTAGTATACTTGAAGAATAGAGAAGTGATCTCCCCTCTCAACATCAAATGGTCCTACAGAAGAGCAGATGCCTTGGCTAAAATCTTAAAAGATCTCAAAACATATTAGATGGGGATGAGGTACATACCTCCCCTGTTACTTTCACTACCACTTTATATTCATATTAATATAGATCAGGATAATGGAGTCTTCAACATGTGGAAAATGAGGGTTACTTATCATCAAGGCTTCCTATATGAACATGAAGAGTTAGGTAAAACAATAGATAATCTATATGATATTAGTGTTGAATATGAAGAATTGAACAGAGAAGGAGGGTAGGGGTCACAAAAAAAGGGCGGGAGGATCTACCAAAAATTATGAAAGGGAGGAAGTGATGATGTAAAAATAACTTCATCGTGATAACATAATAAAACCCTTCCTCATATATGCAAAATAATTATTCTCTACCAATTAATTAAAATTTAGGCATAATAATTTCTTATATTTTAAGAAATATAGTACAAACTTTATTCCTTGTGATTTATTGAAATATCTTACCAATGTAGATTTAATGGGTAGTTTTAAGTGTTTTGTAGGATAATAATTGATCATCATACAATAGTCAAAAGTGTTCAACCGACACGATCTCCAGAACAGATTAAAGACATGCACTGTGAACATGCTCCAAAACTTTAGGATGGACCAAAATCATAGTTTCTTTTAGTTAAATTTTTGTTATGTTTTAAAGTTTAGAGACTTTGTGGCTCAATTCAAGCCTCTTTAATATTTATGTAATGGGAATTTAAAGACAAATTCTGTTTAAAATCCATGACATAATTTTTTAATGGTAATCCAAACCATCTAAAATATAGGATTTAGTTTGAAGCTTTTTATAAATATGTAATCTCCAGAAAGGGAAAAAAAGGAAGAATAGTATGGTTATGTTGTCAATATATTTTGAATATATATGAATAAAGAGAGTATTTCATATCAATCTTTGAGTTGTGGAGATTATGGATGAAGATTACTTTAAATAGAAGAGATTTCAATTACATTGTGTGTGACACTTGAGAACGTAGGAATCCACAAGCTGACCACACAAGGGATGATAGATTAAATAGATGAGTACTTTCCTTAGAATAATTATTCCATTTTTATTGCATGGATATTAATTATGACTGTAGTCAATTTTCATGTTAATTTTGTAGATAGTAATTAAGTTTGTCATCTTAGAGTCTAAAGTTTTGGGGCACCCATTGTCTTTCATTTCTAGTTTAGTTATCATGCTTTCTAGATTAATTATCTTGTACTTTCTAGTTTAAATAATTTCCAGCTTTTTAGATAAACTATTTTCCACTTAACTAGTTAAACGACCTTAGGTTAAAATTAATTTCAGTTGCTCTAAAAATATAGAAAATCTAAGAGAGATAGTCAAGTCACCTTCTATTGCAAATAGCCTTGAACACTACCTGGTCGATATATTGATGTTTTATCTTCTAAAGTAATGGGACCTAACAAAATCCTATCAGCCACCAAGATCCATGCGCTCTTGTTTTATGCTAGGGCATCCTCTGTGCTTGTGGTTATCCCAATTCTTGGCCCGGCCAAAGTCCTAACGACTTTGGGGTGTTGGGATGGCCTTCTTTTCTATTGTGTTCTTCATGCACTAGACATGTATCTGCCTTAGTTCCTCATACCCTGGTGTATTGTGTCTTATGCTATAGAAAAACTAAGTGCTCCTAAAATGGAAAAATAGTATTAGGATTGCATTTCATACTTCATCCTATTGCATTGCATTTATCCTCTCATCTTTCTCTCCCACTTATGACTAGTGACTCTATTTGTGGAAACATTCACCTTCCATCTCTTTTTCTTATTAGGATCCACATGGTCTTGATAGGTGTAGTTCCATGTCTACCATCCCATCCATCTTACCTTATTTTTATAATTATTACAAGGAAATAACTTGCGATAAGCTCAAGTAACCCTTATGTATAAATAAAGTCAGCCTATTCACGCCTTCCATCATTATGCATTCACATGCTTATTTAATTAAGATATAAAGGTTTGTATGGAATTTAATTATACCCATCATCATTCACCTATCATGATTCACCTAGTTGCAATGGAATTATCATTTCATTGCATTATCATTGTCAGTATCATCTTAAGTTGTTTGGACTAATATAGATCTATTAGTCTAAGCATCTTGAGTGCATTATCATTATCATTTTAATCTGTTTAGATTGTTCTTACTTGGTTATTCTAAACATCTTAATTCATGTCATTATCATCTTATGGAATTATCCATCTAGGTTTTTTAACGTTGTTATTTGAAACATCTTAGTCCATATCGTTGCATTGCATATTCATTACATCCATCCATAACATTAGACACATGCATACATAAATTTTGCATTCATATCATCATAATAGATCTAGAAAATTTTCCCATTCAGAATTGCAAATAAATGATACAATGTGCATACATACATCATCACCTACATCACAAATCATTAGTACATAATCATATCATACATCACATCCTACATCCACAATCGTTAGGTATAAAGAATCCAATTCATTTCATACACATAGACACAAAAATAAATCATCATAATCATCATAGTCAAATGCACATAATAAATATCAATCATATCACATAATAACCACATAGTGTGGAAAATGTCCATCACATATCATATAAATGTCAAAAAAATATCATGATCATCATGTCCATAACAAAGTCCATAATAAATTCCATCATAAACATAAATACATATCCATCAATCATCATCGAATAAAATATAGGTACAAAGTGCTCCTCAACTATAGGGACCACATCAATGAAAATATTGATCTATGTCTGGTCTACACAGTGGAACCTGTGGCCTATCCCTGTCACCTATCTATACACCCTACACCTATCAAAATATGGATCCTATCATCCCTATCCTTTGTATCCTATGATGGCTCCATCTGATTTTTGAGGGGAGTCTGGCACACGTCCCCTACATGGGCGAGTCTCTCAATAGCTACTATATCCTTGAGTGTGTGTCCCTCTTGATCATGACGGTGTTGGAATCTATGGTATTTCTCAGATGTAGGGAGGTACATGTCGTGTCAGATCTGGGACCTCTCTAAAGTAGGCCCCCATGTAGTATATGGCATCTCTCATGTACTCATCCCTCTCTACCACCTGATACCTAGCCATGTCTCACTTTTTCTTGTACCTATCTCGTAATCTAGATATGTATCTCATCTCCTGCTCCCATGCATCATGTGCTATCCTCATCTGGTCTATCTATGCCTGCATTGTTGCATCTCTCTCAACCTGTAGAGTCTATACCTATCCCTTTGTTTCCTCTTCCCTCTCTAAAACGGCCTCTGATTCTCCCATTACCACCACCACATAGTATGCCCTATCTTGGAGCTCGTCCCACTCCCTCCTCAGCTCATCCTTCTCCCTCCTTAGCTCATCCCTCTCCCTCCTCATCTCATCTCTCTCCTGTTGAGCCTCATTTCTCTCCCTCTACATGGTATTCCTCTCCTCTGACATCCTAGAGGCCACATGTGTGAGAGCATCATAGTCCCTTTGTCCCTTCTCTTGCAATCTCTCTATGTCTTCCTGCACCTTGTCTCTATCTACCTCAAACTCCCTTAGGCTATGCTCCACAATCTTGAGTCTCACAGGAGCTCCTGTCAGTATTACTTCCAGATCCTTGGGTGGCTCTGGTACATATGGGACCATCACGAGTGGCTGCACCTATATAGCCTCCACATCCATAGGCTGGTGTTGATCTCCTATGTTGGTGCAAGAGCACCTATTTTCTTTCAAGCCTCCATGAGGCCATATTATATGAATTCATTAAATTAGGTGTTTTAATCTTGTAATAAGTTTGAATGAGTCATTTTATATATGTTTTAAGTCATTTGGATTCATTGATGAAGGTTTGGTGTCATTTAGTTGAAAAAAGAAAACTTTGTCAAAAATTGTCAAATGTTGTCATCACAACTTTTCTCGTTAAATGACAACTTTTTAAAAAAATTGTTAAAAGAATTTAAATGGTATTTATAGGTTGGTTGGAGCACACGAATAAAAATGGGCCTCCAAGTTGAATGGGGGTGGGGAAGGTAGTTTTGAACAATAATTTATGAAGGAAGACATGAATTTTTTTGCAACTTCCAATGTTTTTCCCTATTCTTTTACATGGTACAGATTTGTATGAAGTTTTAAAGACTTTAAATTGATTTTTATTGATATAAGGATGAACTATCTTTCATTTCAAATTGGTTTGGTGTTTTTTCATTGAGTTTGGAGAAATTTATGATCATTTTACCATTGGCACCCTATGGGATTTTTTTCTCTAAAAGTTGCAGGTTGTTGTAGAGAATGGTACATATTGTAAAGATCAAATAAAGACCTAATAAAAATTTTAAATGTTAGGTATGTGAATACAGTTTTATTTTATTCAAGTCTCATCAAATTTAAATACTATTTGAATAAGTTATGACCATTTTGGTGAGGGCAGGTTTGAACACTATCTAGGGTTTACAGTTTTGGGAAAAATGTAATGACTTTATTTTTCACCATTGGATCTTTATAAAAATTGGAAGGGAAGACTTTAATTATTTTATATTCAATCTCACTGAATTTATTGTATTTATGTTTTGTTTTGTGGAAGTTATAAATGGTAGTTGAGTGCATTGAATTGTGGGTTGCCATGAGAATGTTTTCAATGTGATCTAGAATACACTTAATCATTGTTTGAGATGAATAATTTTATGAAATTTTTCAAGTAAATGGCATGTTGGGTTGTGAATCCTCTTGATCTGCATCATAGTGGTATTCGATCGTGAAGATTCTCTAGGAAAATTGTTTGTGGTTTGTGTGTGGTTGTTTGCAGGTTGAGGAAGGAACCTGATTGCCTAGGTGAGGCAAGGTGAAGTGGAAGCAAGGAGAGACCTGCTTTTGAAGATGGAATTTTTGATAATATTTTGGTAGGTTGAGGATTCACAAAGGAAGAAGGAAAAAGAGGAAAAGGAAAAGAGAAAAAAGGAAAGAAATAAGGCTAGACAAACAGAGTTTGAGAAATCCATGGAAGAGATAAACCAAAAGTTGGAAAGATTAGCCAAATAACACCAACTTCTTAAGGAAGCACAAAGAAGTTGGAATATACCAATGTCAAAGAAGTTAAGATGGCCTCTAAAGAAGATTATGAAAAAGCAAAGGAAACAAAAGAGAGCAAAAATTTCAGTCAAAGATGAAGAATATGACTAGTCGAAAAAGTTTGCATCCATTGAAGAAGAATGGGATAGTAAGATTGGTAATGCACAAGTCAAGAAAGAGGAAGAGCAACTCATCAAATTAGAAAAATACAAGGACATTGAGGTTGAAATTGAATTTATTTTGAAGGGGAATTATATTAATAAGTTTTTCATGGGTGAAGAGGAGTTTTAAGCACAAGAATACAAGGAGAATCCCTCAAGGTCTCGATATTTTGGTTTTGATTTTTCATTGGATTATGTATGTGCAGGTCATGAAGGACAAAGTGAAGTGTATGATGAATTGATAGAGTTTTGGGAACTCCAAGTTGCAAGGATGATTGATAGAAGAAAAAATAAGAAGAATAAAAGGAATCAAGGACCAAATATTATTTCAAAGACAAAGGAAAAAGTGCAAAGTAACTGGTAGACAAGGAAGAAGACAATTCAAAGGGGCTTGAATTCTTTTGCCCCTAGGAGTTTGGTTTCAAGCCTCCATGAGGCCATATTGTATAAATTCATTAAATTAGGTGATTTAATATTTTAATAAGGTTTAATGAGCTATTTTATATATTTTTGAAGTCATTTGGAGTCATTGATGAAGGTTTGGTGTCATTTAGTTGAAAAAATGAAAACATTGTCAAAGTTGTCAAATGTTGTCATAACAACTTTTCTTGTTAAATGACAACTTTTTAAAAAGTTTGTTAAAATTTTTTAAATGGTAGTTTTAGGTTGGTTTGAGCATAACTTGATTTTACAAGAATAAAAATGGGCCTCCAAGTTGAATGGGGGTGGGGAAGGTAGTTTTGAACAAGAATTTATGAAGGAAGGCATGAACTTTTCTGCAATTTCCAATGTTCTTCCCTATTATTTTACATGACACGTATTTGTATGAATTTTTAAATAATTTAAATTGATTTTTATTGATATAAGGATGAACGATCTTTCATTTGAAAATAGTTTGGTTTTTTTTCATTGAGTTTGCAGAAAGTTATGATCATTTTACCATTGGCACCCTATGGGATTATTTTCTCTAAAAGTTGCAGGTTGTTCCAGAGAATGGTACACATTGTAAATATCAAATAAAGACCTAATACCTTTTTGAAATGTTATATATGTGAATCTAGTTTTTTTTTCTTCAATTCTCATCAAATTTTAGTAAGATTTGAATAATTTATGACCATTTTGGTAAGGGCAGGTTTGAACACTGTCTAGGGTTTGCAGTTTAGGGAAAAATGTAATAAATTTATTTTCCACCATTGGATATTTATAAAAATTTGAAGGGAAGTCTGTAATTATGTTATATTAAATCTCACTAAATTGATTGGATTTTTTTTTTTTGGAAGTTATAAATGGTAGTTAATTTCATTGAATTGTGGGTTGCCATGAGAATGTTTTCAATGAGATCTAGAATGCACTTAATCATTGTTTGAGATGAATAATTTTATGAAAGTTGTCAAGTAAATGGAATTTTGAGTTGTGAATCCTCTTTCTCTGCATCATACATCCTCCATCCCCACATCCTCCCTACCTCTCCTCCATTTTCAGCCTCCTATCCTACCCCCTCTGTCGATGCCATGCTAACCTCCTCTCATCCTTTGAAGCATAGCCTAGTGCCCCTACAATCGGGTGCCCTATCATGATCCATTGTGGTCTATGGGATATCCACCTGGTAGTGTATCTCACTGTTATCCTTGCATCTACCACCCCTTCTCTCACTAGATATGTCACTAGCTACAAATCCTCCCACATCTATCTAGGGAAATCCGCTATGATCAGATCACCCCACAGCTGCTCCCGAGTAATCCGACGAAATATCCTACAACACCCTGAATTGTCTCGTCACCCTCTCTAGTCTATGGATATCGATGATAAATGAGTCTCTCTTGATCAGGTAGCATACCATAAATAAATATCCTCTATGCCTCCTCTCATATACTCTCCATTTGGCAAACCATCACTGTTGATACGATCTCTATATGACTTGATCCTCCTACAAGTCATCTAATTTGCTCCTCCATCCCTCTAGGTCTCTCACATTTATGTAATGTAGGTGTGAACCGTACTCTGTCCCATACCAATATGCTACTGGTAGTGTCTCATCCTACTCCCCTATTGTCAACACCCTTGGCCTCATCACACTAATGTGCTCCCAGGCCCACACTTGAAGTAATGTCACATGTATCACACTAAGGGATCTCTTGTAGAAAACCACATGCATGTCCCTGTATAGCTGTGCTAATACGCACACTCCCCATGCAAATCCCCATCTCTCCTCTCCATAATGTGTTAGACAACCTTAATGATCTTGAGGATGCAAAATATCCCGCTCCTATCCGGTAATAGAATCTCGTTGATCAGCCCATAGAGGTACATTGGCAATGTAGGCAACTCCAATCCCAAACATCCATCCACGTCTAAGTCTCCCCCATGGATAGGAAGATCTACCAGTCTGAAGATCATCTGTAGGAGCCTATCCCGCTCTCTCCCCTGGCTTTGTGTTTAGTGAACTAGGTGCCCTCTAATAGGTAGCCACAGTATCCTCCATACATCTTCTAACATCACTGTCATCTCTCCCATCGGGAGATGAAATGTCGAGGTATCTGAACTTGATCTCTCCTTCAACCTTGTCAGTAGTGCTCGATGCACTCTAATGTTGGGGTATCCCAACATGTGTGACATCCCGCCTGTGCCAATTTTGTGTAATCCTCATCGCTCACACTGAAAATGTCACCTCCAGTATCACCAAGTATCTCTCATGAGTCCACAATGTGTCAAAGCTTTGCATCCACACAACACACTTTGTCAATCATTCATTATTTATCTTTTTTTTTCTATCATTTTTCATCTCTCTCCCCATCATTTCATCTCTTTTTCTCTCATTTCCTTTCCCTGCCCTGCATCCTTGGTGGCTTCACCCCTTTCTTTGGTTGTTGGCAAGTTCACCCTATTTTGGATGAATTCGCCCCTTGTGCCCGTCTTTGGAAAATTCACTCGATTCCTCTTTTGCCTCCTTTGTTGGGAAAATTTGACTGTACAATTGGTGAATTCACCCGATCCATTTTTCGCCCTCCTTTTTCAGGTGAATTCACTCAATTCCCTTTTACGCTTCCTTTGTTAGGCAAATTCGCTCAATCCTTTTTTTGCCCTCCTTTGTCGAGAAAATTTACTCATACAATGGGCGAATTCGCCTGATTCCTTTTTTTGCCTCCTTTGTCGAGAAAATTTGCTTATACAATGGGTGAATTCGCTTGATCTTTTTTTTGCCTCCTTTGTCGGGAAAATTCACCCTTTCAATGGGCGAATTCGCCTTATCCTTTTTTCTCCCTCCTTTGTCGAGTGAATTCGCTCATACAATGGGTGAATTTTCCCAATTCCTTTTTTCACCTCCTTTGTTAGGCGAATTCATCCGTACAATTGGTGAATTCACTGGATCCTTTTTTTGCCTCCTTTGTTAGGTGAATTCGCCCGTTGCCCGAGTGAGTTCACCCGTCCCAAGTGAGTTTTTCCATCTTAGGTGAGTTCGCTCATCCTAGGTGAGTTCTCTCATTCCTTTATTCAGCCTCTCCATGGGAAATTCACCTTTGATATAGGAAAATTCGCCTTTGGTACCTATTCATGCCCTCCAAGGGTGATTTTGTTGTGTGGATGGGCGATTTTTCCCATCCACTGGTAACCCATTTCCCATCTCTATCAACCCCAAAAACCCTCAATTACAAATCTTAAACAAAATCACAAGCTGGTGTTTTTGACTCCTACCTGACAGGGTACCGTGTGCTCGTAATAGAACTTGTGCACCTCCTCACCTTGGTGGATGAGCTCATCGTCCATGAATCCATCATCCTCGCTTGACATGTGAACCATCCTTGTCACCTTCTTCCTCTCTCTCTTGTTGAATTAGCTTCCAAATGATAGTGAATAGTAATTTCTAAATTTACTATATATAACATTTCCCTCTCTTTTTAAGTTGTGGGTATTTTTACCCAAGTCATTTAACCTGTTTTTAATTTAATTAATCTTGTTTCTTCTACGAGCCACCATTTGCACCCTGTATGTCTATTTTCTTCCACTCAAAAGTCATTTTTCTAGGTTTTTCACGCTCTATCGTGTGGTACCCTCCATTTATCCCTATTGAGAAGTTGCTTGAGGCCCCTTTTCTTCCCCATCCACCCTCTCGAGTGGGAACACCTTGCAATTTTCCTCCGTTCTTCTGTCTTGTCCATTTTCTAGTGACATCGGGGCATCTCCCTTCATTTTCTATGATTAGACAGCCTATACCACTTTTCCCATGCTAGGGCATCATTATCTAGTCCATTCTTCTATTGAGTCATCTATATTTTATTTTTCTTGAAAACACTATTATCCTAACCGTATTTAAAAGGGGGGAAAAATGTAGACATCAAAATTTAACCACCCTTATATGATCAAATTCCTCCCCTTTTATTCCTCTATCCCACATCCCTCATTTAACTTTATTATTTAATTAATTTCTCCTTTTTCCTAAGTTTATAAGGTATTTAATTAAATTAATACATACTTTACCTTTATTCCCTTCCTTCTCTAAATTAAATAAATATTCCAATTTGTTTAATTTAGTCAATTTCCTTTATGAATTTAAATCAATTTTTAAATTTATTATTTCTCTCTCCTTGTCCCATCTTCCATAATTCTTCTCTAATCCAGATTAATTTAATTAACCTGTGATAAGGATGTGGACACTCCTAATCAAAATTAGTGTCACATCCTCCATAATCCCCCATTTTCCTTAATCTATCATTAATTTTCGTAATCCCTTGTTTCCACAACCTAATTACTTGAATAGGTAAACCTAATCCTTATGCCATTTATGGCATACCCCCAAGTCAAACGTTTATTAAATGCTTTCTTCTTTTGGAGAAGGAAACCCTTTCCCAATGTGAATTTTTTATTCACATTTATTCTCCCTAGTCCTTTTAAGGAATTTTTAATTCCTTGGATGTCTCATCTCCCGCATGGGTAAAAGGACCTCCTTTATGAGGAGATCTTGTCCCATTTTCAAGGTACAATAATGTACCTCCACCTCATGTCCCTTTTAACACCTCACCTACCATGTGTTAAGATGTGAGGGCTTTTTATTTCTCAACTCACTCTAGCCCTTGATCTTGTCCATGGTAGCTTCATCCTGACCCTCCATTGTTTAGTGGCTCTTCCCCTAAAATTAGAGGATTTTTCCCTCATTCACTAACAAACAACATTGAACATTCAATCAAGCACTCAAGAAATCAAGAAAACACTCATCCAAGCATGCAAGACCTCTACGGTTGCAACACCATTTGCATCCATATCAAGCATCCATTACAATACCCACTTGCACCATTGCATTCCTCATCATCTCACGATCATTTAGAACTAGGTTTTATGCCATTTTTCATTGAAAGGAGCACACAAATCAAATAGTCAACAGGGCCAACCAACTCATCAACTTGGACAAGGTATAACACTCTTTTGTCTTTCATTTTTTCAAGTTCAACTAGGCTAATCATTGAGGTGTTATTTGTGGTTTTCCTTGCTTGCATCTCCTTTCGTTTTGCATTTTAGGCTAGGGGATTTACAGTACACACAGTAAAGTGTGTTTGTGTTGATGGCTAAAACCTTATTTTAACCTAATGCTAAAAATAAGAACACTAAACTGTAAATCTTGGAAATACACAAGAGAATCTTGAATGTAGCACTATCCCCACCAACGATGCCAAAAATGTAAGGCCTTTCTAACATTTGATTAACTTGGTGTTTGCAAGTAGACACACAATTCAAAGGATGGGCTCCTAACTAGATAATTTACCAAACCTTCACAAAAGGATTCATTTAATTATCAACCAGATCTCATAAGCTTTTGATAGTTCTAACATTGTATGTTAATTCAAGTATCCTACTATGCCCTATATTGATGAAATAAATGTGGTCACACATGTATTGGAAATGGTAAAATATAGAAAGGAGATAAAGCATGAAGTTACAAAACATGGGAACTAACATAAATTTGTTGCTTATGTTGCAGATACTTACTACTTAATACTATAATTGCTAACTATTAAATTTGAACTTGCGGCTAACTAATACTTCTATCTTCTAACTCCTAACTCCTAACCTCTAACTTCTCCAGAGAATAACTCAATGTAACTCATGCTACATAATATCATTCATGAAATTCACATGCATATAATTTGAAAGTTAAAAAATCAGTAATGTAGCATCTAATATAGTAACAAAAAATAGGGTGGGTTGGTAATACCTCAAGTGGCCTTTGCTCAAGTTGATTCGCCCATAGAAGATATCAAATATGCACTAATTGATCAACAATTCATGACAACGAACTAAACTTCTTACAGTTTGAAAAGTATCTTTAAAATATTTCTCATTCAACAATACATATCTATTGCAACTTGATAATAGAAAAAATAATAGAAATTACTATTAACTAGTAAAAATAATCATACTTTTACTACCACTAGATTTTCTCCTCAAAAATAAATCCTCATATATATTCTTGGGAGGAGTCTTATTCATCAAGGACTAAAAATAAAACATTAATGCATATGTCCACTCTCCCTTAAGGATAGGAAGAGATCAAGTATTTGAAACAACAAATCATAAATATGAAATAGAAGAAGGAAAATCAAATTAGGACTCTGCCCCTAATAGTTATCTGCTATGACAAGAACATGTTTCTTAGAAACTATCATGTCATGGGTTACTCTTAATTGGAAGAAAATTCTACCAATTGTCTTTATTGGTGGATAAAAGTGAATTTGTGATGGCTAATAGCTGACTATTCAATAGCCACCTCCACTTCCCTCTAGAACTATTATTCTCCAATTATTCTAGCTCTCCCCTACAACCATTCATAATCCTTTGAAAGGGGTTGGAAATCCAGCTATTGCAGGTTGTCATCTTCTTGTCTACAAGATGTTAGTTTTTCTATCAAGGAAAGGCATTCACATCTTTAACAATCACAATTAAACTATAAAAACATAGTAAATCCTATGAACATTCATACATCCACAAAAGCATATATCAATATATCATATTTATATTTCCACATATTTAGGTATGTCAAAGTGCATAAGAGGCATATGAAGGATGCATGAAGTCTTGGAAATGTTTGTGAAACTTAACAAATGAAATGATAAAAGCATAACTAATGAAGGAAAAACTAGCCATTATCTAGACCCATCAAATGTGATACAAATAAATTCCAAATTTGAAAGCCTTTAACCACTAAAGTAATTTATTAGTTATCTATAGTGATAATTTTTCAATACTCTAATTAAAATAATCTCATATCTAACCATTTCACTTGTTTCTTAAATTCTACTTATTAATTTGATCTATAACCTAATTTAGAACCAAAAAATTCTTAACGAAAAATTTAAATAATTAAATTTCCCCAAAACTAATTTAGTTAAATAAAGAGAAATTTACGAAAATAACAAAGGTTGAAATACATTCTTGAAAACCTTATATGCTCCAACCTTAAAACCAAACTAGGGTTGTATCACTAGGTCAATGTATAGGGAATTATATGACGTGCCTAGTATCTCACAATAAAATTTATATTCATGTTGTACTTGACAATTGAATGATTAAATTATATATGTTTTAATCTTTACATCTACCAAAGATGTTGAATTTAAGAAACATAAATGTATTAGTAAATCTAATGCATCTAAATTTTATTTAGTTCTAATATTTAGGTTCATAATATAAGTTAATAGATGATATCAATAATCAAAATATTCTTATTTCCTCAAATTTCATTTTGTTATTTAAATAGATGTATTAAGTCTTAAGTTTATTTGATGAATTTATTTTTATACATCCATTTTTGTTTGATTAAATAATTTATAATCAATTTCAAAATAATTTTAACTTAACCTGTATTTGATCTTCACTTTTTTTTAAGAGGAGGGTTGAGTTAAGGAAAACTAACTTCTCTCAACTTAAAGCACTTGATCATTTTTTTGTTTCAGTTTTCCCATTCAATATTAATTCTAAAGTATATATATAATGAAATTAAGGATTTTATTGAAACTTTAAGAGTAAATTTGAAATTGTAATACTCTTTTAAGATTTAAAAGAAAAACAAATCAATGAATTATTTTACCAAACACTAATTAACTAAGAGTACAACTTCTAACTAAAATACTAACTTCAACTAATTTTTAATTCTTTAAAAGTTGATTCCCTCTTTTGAGTTCTATTTAAATTTCAATTTAATTTGGTTTGACATTTTATTTAGATATATTCATTCTTTTACAGGTTGTAAAAGAGTTTATTATTTATTTTCTTTATACGTTGATCTTTTTCTAGGGATCCATTTGCATTTATATTCGAAAATAGTTTGAGTTCATTATCATTCACTTTCAATTGATTGATTATTTGCAATGAAATTGATTTATGCATAAATAATTATTGCAGATTCATATGTGTAGGTTGAAGAGTTTAATAGATGTTTACAAATATGCCATTGAAACTTTCTTGATATTTTTTGTTAAATACATATTATATATATATATATATTAATGAATTACAATTAAGATATTCCAACTAAATAAATTATACAGTTGCTATTTTATCAAGAAAGAGTTTCATTTAAATATTTTTTTATTATGTTGTAGGCTATAATCTTTGGGGGGATCCCCCACACATGGGGATTGTGCCCCCATAGTTGACTCAAGTCAGTATGGGGTTGGCTCCCTTTTTAAATATATTTTTTACTTGAAATAATAATTACCATTAAATGTTATTTATATTTAAATTAATTCATATATATAATAATATATGTATTTAATATATAATATTATTAAATTACAAATACTTATATATACAAATGTATATATAAATTTATCTTATTATAAATCACTCAAATAATTATTTATATATGTATATTGATACATATATAAATATATATAAATAATTAAATTTAAATAAAGGTCTACTACATTTGATAAAATAATTGGTGTCTATTAAATTATATTGTTTAGTTTGAATGAATAGGAAAAAACAAATGATTTATTTTCTAAGCATAAACAAGGTTTTAAATTTTCCTTTCTTCATATAATTTGTATTCCACAAAGCCACATAGTTTCTTTTATTGTTCTTGCTTGCTAATGTAAAGGGAATAATTTTCAACCAATTGATTCACTTTTCTCTAATTGATTAATCTAGGTTTACTCTCTATATACCTTTTACTCCCATTCATTTATTCATAAAATATTATATCATTCATACATCACATGTAAAGTATAGAACATATTTTCTAATCCCAATCCATAAAATCGAATAGTAAATTAATGATGCATTTCTCTCTTTAACATTCAACCTATTAACAATTAAAGTGTTATCTATTTACAAAGAAAACTCTATATACATATCATCCATGAAGTTTCTTGAATTTCCAAACAATCTATAGCCAATATATGACCCCTTTTTTTGAGAGAGAGTCATAACTTAGGTATTTCCCAATATAACCTTTTATCTTAGACCAAAGACTTGAAAAGGAAAGCCAAAAAGAAATATAACTTTCATATGCCAATGATCTCTCCACCCACCATAGGGTTGATGCACAACCCACCCATGAGCTAGGGTCACATAGCTTTTCCAAATAAACACAAATACTTTTCACATAGATTCACCAATACATAAACATCACATAATATTCTCATTTATAGACCTTGCACATTCCAACAATTTGTAGTTGTACATTTTCATTTTTTCACCTTAAACTCATAATGGTTATTTATGTAGAACTTAACCAAAGGTGTAAATTATACCTAATACTAACCCCAATACACAATTACAAAAAATATCACAAAAGGATTCAACATTGAATTTCACATAGATTTCAAACAAAAACTTAACATTTCAAAACATTCCTTTACACTTTAAACAAAGATTTAACAAAAGTTTAGACCTTACTAAGATATTTTATATCCAAGATGTGGATGCCTCTCCTTTTCCAAACCCCTTTCTTTCATTCTTCCTTCCTATATCCCTCTCTTTCTCCACCAAGAATTTTCCTCACCCAAAAGGGAAAACATTTAAGAGAAGAATAAACAAAAAGGAAAAGGCCCCTTCTCCACTCAAGGAGAAAGATTATATAGAAGGAGATAAAAAAATACCTATTCTTAACCACCTAACTACCAAACCAACACTAATTTTAACCACTTTTAAAAAGTGGGTAAATAGAGTGGGTTCTAAACTTTATTTAAGGGATTTTATCAGGAAAAATAATCCCTGACTTATAAGTCTATCACCTAGGGGAATTTTTAAACAATAAACATAATTTAAAACCACATAAGAACTCTATAAATCATAAAAGAAATAATCATATTAAAAGATAACTCAAAGGATTAAAAAAATAAATTATCACATATACACACAACCCCCATGACATACAAAAAGTGCTAAAAAGTAAAAAATGCATTGTTTTGTTTCAAAATTGCATTAAAAAAATCATTCTCAAATTTAGGCATCTAATAATCAGTCAATTTGTGCATATTAGACCATAAAATTGAATTAAAAATTGTTATTTATTGTTCACATATTGAACATACACACTTACGTTCACATAAATTAAGCAAATTCTAAAAAACATTCACTATCAAATTTGTCTACAACTAGACCTATAACCCTTAAGCAAAATCACATACAACTATTTTTCGATTTTTTAGAAAACTTTCCTAAGACACAAAAACCCTTGGGTGCCTCTATCCTCCTCCTTTTGAACCAATTTTTTTGTGATAGAATCTTCTCAGGATTCTTTGCCCAAATTTTTTGTTTGTCTGCCAAAAACCTATTGCATCACATTATGTATCTTAGTAAAAAGCACCATCATGATGACTCAATGTTTTTATTAGATGTTTTGTTTAATGACGAAAATAAGTTTAAGGGGGACTCAAAACCCCTACAATTTTTTTTTAAGGGAACTGAAACCCTTAATCAGACATGTTTTGATGGGACCCAAAACCTTGCTACAAACAAATGCAACTCAGACTCAAACTAACAACGTAACAACAATAACCATCAAAAGAAATTTCAAACAATCCATGTTGCACTAAAGAGGTTTTGAAGGGAAAATCAAACCCTTAACAACCAATTTTTAATAGGGACCTTGAACCCAAACAATACAAACACCTCTTGAATTGGTTAGGCAACAAGATAGCCTGCAACAACTAGAATGTAGCAAATCAAAGACTCAGAACAACCAGAATTGAGCCAAGAAAAATAACAACCATGATGATTATGAATATTGATTCCATTTATTAGTCCATTTTCTAATGTTTTATGCATGTTTACAAATATTATCATAAAATAATTTCAGACATATTACTATGCTATGTTATTTGTTTATGCTTATTATACAACCTTGGACCTGAATTAGAGTAATAGAAATATAGTTATGATATAGTAGAATTGCATGATTTATATGTGGATATGTATGGAATGTGATTAGAATTTTGTATTTTAATCATGGTAGTTACCTTTGTGTATGTTTTTTTTGGATTAACCTCTTGCAACCCAATAAGACATTGTAGCCCACAACAACTGAAAGTTGTAGCCTACAACCAAAAGAGGTCTTGGATAGTGAAACATTAGAAGTTATAGAGCAAGATGAGTGTAGTAAATATCATGTGGAGACACCTGATTGAGTTATTCATGCATCATTATGACACTTAATACGGTGTTGGATAAGAATAATTATTTTATTGATAGGATTCAAGATAGATAATTATGTGTTCAACGTATAGTTTTATTTTGTAGAGTTTTAATCCTATTAGAACTCTTGTTTCTTTCCAGTTCTAGTTTGAATAACTTAATCTTAATTACATAGTCTGATATCTAGGGATTTGTAGTTAATGGTTTCAATTTAGAGTTATGTTTAGAATAAACTCCCTCGTTCCTATGTATAGCTAGTGGTTGAGTCTTTAGTAAATTCATTTGATTAATATCATATTGATGGATTTGATATCCATTACTTCTTAATTTCTAGTTGTAATCTATAGACATGTTGATTTTTTATAAATGGTTTTCTTGAATACAATATTTGAGCAAGATTTTATGTGATCTTTTGGAATGCATAACAAATAAAGTTCAAGTTGATATGGTTGCATAGAATCTAAAGGTTTAGATTTGGTTTCAGTTTAATTGAATACAACCACTTGAGAAGGCAACTCAGGGTAATTCTTCACTACATTTATAGTTGTTTTACTTCTTTTCATCAATTATTTTTGTTAGTCATTACTTCATAAATTACATGTAAGTTAAAATAGATTCTCATATTATGATTATCAATAATGATTGTTCATGTGAATGGATGCATTCAATTCACTTGTAATACTCTGAAGGATAGATTGGGTTTAGTTATTAGTTTGAGTTAGTTTTAGTAATTATTTGTTAACAATAGTTCAACTATATATTATGTTGTCAGTACATGTAGCTATTAGCGTCAGTTTAAATCATTCACTATTATGTGTTTCTATGATTTTCCAACAAGTAGAATACCTTTGATAAGATAACCTAGGTAATCTCAAGTCTTTGAAAGTACATATAGTGTGAGCGCCGTCACAAGTTTACAAGCCCTGATTGAAAATTTAATGAAGTCTTTGCAATGTTAAGTGGACTATTCAACTAGGTCATTCCTCTGAATTTTTTTATTTCCACCAAGTTGAAAAGATAGTAGTTTAGAATCTACATTGTTGGTGTCATTTCCAAGGATGGTGCTACTTTCATAGTCTTGTTTCTAATCTTTCGTAGTTTATACTTTGTTTTCAATATTAGTTCTATTAGACTAAATCTTCTTAAACATACCAAAAATTTCTAATAACATTGTGCAAGACCATTACTATATAAAGACATATTTATTGTATGTGAAGGCAGAGTGACCCTTTGGGAAGATTCCTCCCCTCCACATGCTAAGAAACCATAACAGATATTGGTGATATTACTAAATAGAGTGAGGGTACTCTACAAGAATGAATTTCCCTTTTACCAACATATATCACACCAACAGAAGGGACATATCGAACCATGGGTGATGCACTAGGGGATGATACAAAACATGTGACCTTTGAGTTTCCAATCACCCACCAAGAAAGGGCTACTATGTTGAATAATATCCCTCCCTTGACATTACCAATCTTCTATGGTTTGGTGACTAAAGATCCATACACATTTTTGTTTGATTTCGACATCCTATATAGGAGCTATGACTATAGCTCTAATTCTCATAGGCTCAATCTCTTCATTTCCACTCTAAAATAATCAACCCCGAGATGGTTTATGAGATTAGGCAAGGATGTTATTCTTGCCTGGGCTACCATGAAAAAAGTTTACTTGGAAAAGTACCAAGACTATTGTAGAGGACTTGATAGGAGGAGAGATGATATTTTCAGAATGTCACAGAAGGAGGATGAGCCACTAAATGAATATGTTGAGAGATTTAAATTCTCTCTGAAGAAAAAACCACAAAAAAGATATCTAAACAATCCATCAAGTTAGTATTTTTGAGGGGAGTCAATGAGGACTGTATGGATGCCATCAATCTTATTGGGAAAAGGAATGTTTCTCAAATACTATTTGAAGAAATATATAGGGTTTGCAAAAATTACTTCAAGAACTTAATTAAGAAACCAAGAGGAGAGAGGACATACACCATTAGCAAATCATCTACTAGAGTCTCAAAGATACAATTAAGTAATTCGTTGGACCCAACATGAAGGAGGACATCATTAGTCACCTAGAAACTTATTTGGACACTCTCCATATAAATAAGAAGCAAGAAGAGGCTAAAGTAATGCTCACTCAATACTATTTGAGCTACAGTCAAAGGAAAACAAACTATAAATGCAAGAGGGTAGCTAGTATTCAACAAGAAAAAATAGAGAAAGCTAATTTTCAGCCACTTGAAGGAGAGGATGGACAACTATTTTATATAGCTCAAAGAAGGCCATGATGACAAAGATAAATTATGCCACAAGACCCTTTTAATTTCAATTCATCTTTTTTGATTGAAAATTAGATTTTTTTTTTTTGGAATTCTCATCCCTGGCCAAATAACCAAAACTAATGGTAAAATTCTCAACAATTGCAACAACCTCAACAAAATTGGAACCAATAGAAACTAAATCATTTACCACAATTTTTTTTCCAAAGTTCCAATTATAATCCTCAATAACTATCACAAGAAAACCAGTGGCAATCATAATGATAAGAAGGTCAGCAATGACATCACAAAAATATGAATTATCAATAGCCTATGCTTCCTCCTCAGCCACAAAAATAACCCATTATGACTAATCCATAAAATCCTACACCTTAGCCACCAAGACCACCATAATTAACTACCCAACCTATACCTAACCCTAACAACAATTTTGTATAGTAGGCTTATACTAATGAGGCTATGCAATACCCCACCTATGGGGTAGAGATGAGTGATGTCCACCTCAAGTTAGGGAAACAACTAGCTGGACCTTCATCCCATAAAATCATTGATATGGAGGATAAATAACCTACATGTGAAGCTTCAAATAGATCACCTTTGTAGCTTGAGTCAAATCAAGTACACTGAACCACCCCAAATCCAAAGCCTCATTTCCTAAATGCTTAGCCATTCAAAAAAATCATACCCAAGTTGAGATGGACCTACTAGGTCAAATTAAGGATGTTAATATCAAGATCCCCCTCATTCAGGATATTAAGGACATTCCAATCTATACCAAGGAAATTAGGGACCTATGTCTTAATAAACTAGGGAGAAAAAAGGAAGGACCCTCAGACAGTTCCTGTCCTAGGAAACCTTGTTGATATCATGCTAGGAAATATAACTAACCCTAAATACACACACCCTGATAGCCTAGTAGTGGATGTTATGATTAATGAGACAGTTATCAAGAACACCTTGATAGAATTAGGGGCAACAATCAATGTAATGACTAAAGAGACAATGCAATTACTTCAGTTAGCCAACCTTAGACCTACACCAACTATTTTGTAGTTGACTAATAGGTCAACAGTCAAGCCTGAAGGAATCATTGGGGATTTAGTTATTGCATTATATTCTTGGGAGTATCCTACAAACTTCATAGTATTGCAGCCAAAGGTCAACCTTGTAGGATATCCACTCATTCTAGGTGGACCATGGTGTATTGTTGAAATATGTTATCAGTGACATTTTCACACTTTTTTGGGCCCTCCTTAAAGAGTTGAGCTTAATGATGCCTTGACTTAATGTTGTAATGTGTTTTAACACACTCACATTAGGTCTTGAGCCCTTGTAAAATAAATAAACCTAATCCTACCTTATTTAGAGTGTTGTAAAGTGTTGTAACCCACTTTCACACTTTTCTAAGGTTGTCATTAATAATTGGACTTCTTTATGCTTTAATTGGCCTTATTTTGTATTCAAATGCCTCATTTCATGTATCTTTTTTAGGATGATCCAGACACAAATCAACATCCAATCATAATTCAGGTGTTTTCAGGATGTGTGTGGCCTAGATTTGGTGGTCTAGGACTCATACACCACCTTGGGATTATGAGTCTCACCCAGGGTTTTGGATCCCAATCCTAGTTTCACACCTTTCCTAGAATTTTTGAGTTTGGTTCCATAAATTATGCCTAATAGGACTCATATTGCACCTTGGACATATGAGTCTCGTGTGGCTTAAAATTAAAATTAATTCAAATTAGCGATGGTATTTTATTCTCCTAGATGTGATGTCATCTTGTAGTGTTCTAATTTTGGGAATTCTTGTATAATTAAGTATAAATACAAGTTGCTTTCACTCATCTTCTCCTGAAAATCAATCAAGTGACCTAGCAAGTTGAATGAGCATCCCTATAGAAAATTTGAGTTTACAAGAGCATTCAAGAGTCTTCAAGAGAATATTATCAAGAATTTTAGAGCATTATTCAAGAATCAAGCATCATGTCAAATTATTCATATATCATGTTTGTTTTTTAGCTAAAAATTGTGATATAGGGTTTCATTATTCAAGCTAGCATTTCATTCAAGATCCATTCTATTCAAGCAAGATTCAAGATCTATATAAATTGGAGCCATCTCACACATGTTTGATTCACTTTATTGATAGGGTTTGGTGAGTTGAAACATCATTTTTTTTCATTCATCATTCTCCATTCGCATTTCATTTCATTTCAAGGTTTGATTACCAAAACGAGGTTTGACCAAGGAAAACCCCTTTCCACTAACAAAACAACATTTTCCCTCTCTTTAGTGTGTGATTTGCATGTTTATATTGAAGATAAATTGAAGAGAAAGTTTGGATAAAGTTATCAAAGTGTTAAAATCTGTCAAAGTTGTCACCTTGCATTGAAGATACTTGGAAGACTTTTAGAGGTTGCAAATTAGGGTTTTGGATCCAAAAATCAATCATGAAGTGTAGATTAGACCTTGAAGACCAAATTCAGGCTTTAAAGTTCTAGAAATCCCTAACTGTACTGATATGTCAGTTTTAGCATATGAGTCCCAGTTTAGGTCAATTTTTTAGGTTTTTGTAATTTCAAATACCCATTTGCTAGATTACTATTACTGCACAAAAACCCAGATCTAGGACTGATTTTCCTAGCCTAGTGTATGAGTCCTAGTCAACATTAAAGTTAGTATTTTCAAAAATTTAGGTCCCCATCCTTTAATCTTCAAATTTCCAGGTGCACATATTTCATCTTGCAACTTTCTACTCATATGCTTATGCATTTTTAGGTCATTTAGTTAAAGATTGCATCATACTTGGTTTTAGTATTTTGACTTGCATTGAATTTTTATTTCTAATCCCTATCTAGTGGTGAACTCCTCATTACAATCAACCCCTAGGAAAACCCTATATTCAGATCTCTTTCTCCTTTGCATAATTGAGGTTTAGATCTCTAGGTTTTGTCCTTGAATGAGAGTGTTGAGTTTTGGTGTTTTATCTCCCAAGCATAGAATCCACAACCAAAATTCACCCTTTCACATGGTTAGCTACATATGATGCATTTGTAGGCTATAGTTTTGGAAATATGATAATATATAATGGGACTGTGACCAAGAAATTGGTCCTCTATCCTCCAACCCAATCTTATGTTGATCTTGAACAAACCATTTGGCCTACTTTGGATGATGAAGACCACTATTTCCTATAGAATTTGATGAAAATAGAACAAAAAAATTTATTGGATGATTAGGATGAAGATGATCTTATTTCTCATATAATACAAAATGACTGTAGGAGGAGACCACAACAACAAGACTGTCTCTCATGCCTACAAGATCCTTTGTAGAGCATTTACCTGCCAACTCCTTAAGAGAAATATCTTAGATCTTCCATTTATTACTGCCACAATAGTGCGTACCAATCATTCCTAGCCTTGATCTCTCATCTGTGTAATAATCATCCAAATCACTAGAAATCATGCCAGGAAAAATGTTGAACATAAACAATGCATTAACTGAAGAATAACATAATTCCCTAAATACAATGTTGCAAGCACACATAGTAGCCTTTGCATGGGACTACCATGATATGAAGGGAAATTTATGCATATGGTCTATATGAATGATGGTTATAGGCCCATTAGACAACCTCAAAGAAGAATAAACCTTACCTTGACAGAAATAGTTAAAGTTTAACTTCAAAAACTCCTTGATGTAGGCTTTATTTATCCTATGTATGACTGTGAATGGGTATCACCTTTAGTCATTGTTCTGAAGAAAGTTGGAAAATGGATATTATGTGTAGATTATATTGACATGAGCATAACCACTAGGAATGAACACTTTCCATTTCCCTTTATAGATCAAGTGCTTGACTCTTTAGCAGGGAAGAAATTATTTTTATTCTTATATGGTTTCAGTTGTTACAATCGGATAAAAATTGTTGCAGAGGATCAAGACAAAACAACATTTACATGACCTTGGGGTGCCTATTCTTACTCTATTCTACCCTTTAGTTTGTGCAATGCTCAAACTACTTTCTAGAGGGTATTGCTCATTATCTTTTCTAATTATGCTCATGAATCTATGGAGATATATATGGATGAATTCACCACATATGGGGGAACTTATGAGGAAACCCTTAGCAATCCTTGAAATGGTTTTAAAGAGATGTAAATAACACAGCTTGTCCCTAAGTAATGAAAAATTCTTTATGATGATGACTTAGAGAAATTTTCTAGGGAATTTCATATCCAGTGAACGGATTCAAGTTGACCCACAGAAGATAGAGATCATTTCTACATTACTTGTTCCACAGAGGTAGAGAGATGTTATAAGATTCCTTAGCCATGTTGGCTATTATAGGAGGTTCATTAAAAACTTTAGTAATATTGCAAAACCATTGTTTGTTCTACTAACTAAAGACATGGAATTTGATTGAAAATCAGAGTTCCAAAATTCCTTTGAAGAACTGAAGAAATACTTAACACAAGTTTCTATTTTAAGGGGAGAAAATTGGACCTTACCCTTCCATATACATACTGATGCTTTAGATTTTTCTATTGGATTTGTTTTGGGTTAGAAATAAATTAACAAAGAATATACTATTTACTACATTAGAAAGAATCTTCAGGGATTATAACAAATTATATTGTTAGAGAAAAGGAGATGCTACGCCATCAATAAATTTAGGTATTACATTATTGGTTATGTAGTTTTTGTCCACACAAACCATATAGCTATTTGATATTTAATGAACAAGCCTATAGTAGGGGGTAGGCTAGTTAGATGACTATTGGACTTCTATAAAGAGTTTGATATCAAAATAGTGTACAAGCCTAGTAAGGATAATGTAGTAGCAATTTTTTTGTCAAGGTTGCCAACACAATCAAAAGAAGGATAGTAGATGACTCATTTCGAGATGAGAACTTGTTTTATCTAAATATGCATATACCCTAGTATGCTTACATTGTAAACTATTTGGTGACAATGTATATTCCACCACACTTTTCTCCAAGGGAAAAGAGATAGCTAGTGCATAAGTGTTTTCCATATTCTTGGATATCTGGGTACCTATTATATACTGGCCCAGACAATATCATGAGAAGGTGCATAAGGGAAGATGAAATATTTGATATCATGAAGGCTTGCCATGATGAACCATGTGGGGGTCACTTTGCAACCCAAATAACAACATTCAAAATTCTCACAGCTGGTTACTACTAGCCAACTTTACACAAGGATTCTATCAATTATACAAGGATTTGTGATAGATTCCAAAAAATGGGTAAGCCAAAAAGGAGTGATGAAATTCCATTACATCCATAGTTAAAACTAGATCCCTTAAACAAATGGGGTCTATAATTCATTGGGCCGATTTCACCTAATTCTAACAACAAAGAGTACATACTGGTTTGCACTGATTATCTGACTAAGTGGGTGAAAGTGAAGGCATTAAAGTTTATTAGAGATGGAAATGTGGATAAATTATTATATGAGGGATTTTTTAATAGGTATTGAGTACCTAGGGATATAGTGATTGATCAGGGACCGCAATTTACTTCAGATCTCATCACGAAATTTCTTGAAGAATATGAAATCAGGCACAAAAAGTCAACACCTTATCACCCACAGGCCAATGGCTAGGTGGAGGTTACCAACAAATAAATTGAAAGTATTCTAACTAATAAAGTGAAATTACACATGAAATATTGGGTTGCTAGATTACCAGAAGAAGTATGGGAATACAAAACAACATGGAAAACAACAACTGGTTTCACACCCTATGAGCTAGTATATGGGAAAACATTAGTCCTCCCAATAGATTTTTAGTACAAGACATTAAGAACAATAGTGGAGTTGGACATGGATCTCAAAATAGCTCAAAATAAAAGGTTACACCACTTAAATGGGCTAGATGAGATTGCGATGGAGGGAATCCATCACATTGAGATAGTACAAAACCAAAGGATAAAGTGGCATGACCAATATATCAAGAAAAGGGAATTTAACGTAGGAGACTGGGCCTTATTGTATGATTCAAGATACAAGAATTTTAAGGGGAAAATTAAATCCAGGTGGTTGGGACCTTATGAGATCAACCAAAGCTTTCCTAATGGAGCAGTAAAGTTGTAGACCATATATGGAATAAGGTTCTCCCTCTTGGTTAATGGCCACAAGTTGAAACTTTACAAGAAAGTGGTAAAGAGAGATGACTTCATTCTTTCTCTCACTCAACACTATGGTTCTACCAATGACTACATTGATTCAAATACAAATACCATACCCATAAATGATGACTTGGAAATAGTGGATATACCAAGTTCTTCAAGTGACTTAGTGGTTGATCTACAAAACTCATCCACTAAGGTCACTCAAGTCTAATTTCTTATTCCTCCTCACATGCACACACAACATAGTCACATTGATTTACATACTTTTCCTAGAGGTAATCATCTTATATATACATTTTTCACCATTCAATAAGGGCCCTATTGTAGTAGGGACCTATAGCAAAAAATTTGTCACAATTTATATGGGACTTGATATCGAAGGTACCCACAACGTTGCTTGTCTAAAATTTTCAAAAAAAATCACCACATTAATTTTAGTTCACACCCTTTTAATTCATTTTCCTCACATGTTCAACATTAGTCTTATCATAATAAGTACACATAGTATGCTCATCTTATTTCATGTTGCCAATTCAAATTTCAAGAATTTGAACTGTCACATCACTACCCATCATTTGTCCATTATGTTTCATTTCATTACACCCACCACCTTGTCATTCATTCACTTGCAATTACTTCTTGTCACATCAAATCATCATGTGGATACATTTTACTCAACCTCACATGCACAACATTCAATTAATCACCTTTGATAGGTTCAAAAAGTACATTACCATAATTATCATGGATTTATAAACACTTTCATTATGTATCTTTGTATTAAATTAAGCATGCAGTATATTCATTAAATTTATTTCCATATTCTATAGTCATACCTTCACCTATCATGAGTTGAAGTGAGGTCACTTAAAACCTTGAATTGGGGGGTGGGTAAGATATCAGCTAATTTTTTTCATTTTTTGCCACCTAAAGCCAAATGGAAAAAATAATCATGGCATGCAAACCCTTTTTGTCCTAAATTGCATGTACCTTTTTTTTTTAATTTCAATTGTCAATTCCCTAAATCTTTTGATTATGAGCTAAGTTGAACCCATTTTAAAGCTCAATTAATCTGATACAGAGGAGAAGGGGTTGCAGTTACAATATAGTTGTAGTGAAGAGTGCATGTGAAAATAGAAAAGTAAGAGAAAGGTTTGAGGGTGGTGAAGTTGAAATTAAGATGAATTTATAAGGTTAGAACATTGATCAGAGGTAAAGTGATTCACCAATGGGAAGTGATGTCATTAGAAGAGAGACATCAACACATAAACAAATATTAGAAGAAACATTGGTATTGTCTATCTTCACAAGGGTTAGTTGGTTGGATTACTTTCTAAAGATGAAAGAGTTCAATAATGACATATCCAAGAGATTTGAAGCTAAACTATAACATGACGAAGCCATGGTAAAAGGGTTGTCAGTAGATGCATCAGAAGGAGCAATTGCACAAGTATCTGATTTTCTTAGGACTGGAGCTAAATTTTCAATTTGAGTAGATGGAATGGCTGCAAGAGAATAATTCTATGAGTGAGGTGAAAACCTAGATTCATCATCCCAAGGTCAAAAAATACTTTCCCTTCCATGGGTTTGGGCCAACTGTGCTTCTTATGGTATTAGATACCTTACTTGTGATGGTAGACATAATCTTCTATACATTTTACATTTTAGATTACTGAGTCACCTTCACCATAATACACTAGTAAATGTTCCCAATTACCTCTACAATATGCTAAAAATGATAGCAATTGAATACCAAAGAAAACATAGTGATACAAATTTATCAGATCATTGTTTAATATCCTTGTTAACAAAAAGGAGTTTGAAAATTTAATATCCACAAATATCCTAGGAAGACTTTGTGAATTGTCAAGATAAGAATAGTCTACTTGAGGCACCTATAGTACCTAAAACCCTAGAACCACAAGCTACACCTACAAGAGGAAGTTCTCTTGTTTCACCTATGGATTCACCTACTTATAGCCAAGGTGAGCTTGAGGAGAAAAATGTGCCAAAATCTAGGCCACCAGTAGTAGAATAAATTTCATCCTCCTCCAAACCACCTAAATCCAAGGAAAAAAGAGGTAGTACATCTACACCTTCTAAAAAATAGAAGAAAAAGAAGGATATTCAGAAGGATAAACCTACCCCACCAAGGTGGTTAGGTCATGTGAAAAAGCAAGGTGTTATGAGGGGGAGTGTGGAAAAACAAGAAGAAGAGACAAAGGGAAAGGAGCAACTAGAGGATGTGATGTTGGTTGAAATAGAATAAAAAATAAAGCGAAATACCTTTGGAAATGTGTATACATCTACAAAGAGGAAGTGGTATATATCCAAAACTTTTGATTTAGACTCAAAGGATGTATTTATTTCCAAGAAAACAAGAAAGAAAATCCCAGATAGCCTTAATCATGAGGACTATGATTGTATAGGGGTAGTAATGAATAGTTTTTAGAAATAAAGGAAGTGCTTTTAGAGGATAAAATATCAAAAAGGAACTCCAAGAAGCTCTAGGAAGAATTAAATAGTTGGAGGAATTGGTGCAGAGTTGTAATAAAAGAGACTAAAAAAGAGATATAAAGATACAAGAATTGGAGGAGAAACCATATACATAGGGGCATGGTGAAAATTTGGACCTATTAGTATTGGCACAATTGGCCATGATCAAAATAGAAGATAGAGAACTTACAACAAGAAATCAGAAACGTCCTACCACAAAAAACCCAATTTACCACACAACTAAGTCTCTTGGGTATCAACTATTGAAGGTCACTAATGAATTCTCACAAGAGAAATAAAAGTGGAGAAAGGAAAAATAAACTCTAATTGTAGAGAATACCAAAGTGTTAGAGGGGAAGGACACTAAATTGAGTAAATTGGGAGTTAGAATGGAAGAGATAGTAGATAAGGTTGCCCAAATTATCAAGTGTAGATCCCCTACCAGAACATATGCCTTGTTACTCCAAGAAAAATTCTTAAGTTTTTAATTTAGAAGGATGATCAACAACAAGCTAGTTTCCATGAGAAACAAGCTTGAATTTATCCATATTTTTGTTGATGCTACCCTGGATGAGCAAGACCAATTGTGTGAATATTATCTACACAATTATGTGATTTCAGAGGATGCACAATGGAACCCCTTAATGTTTGTAGGGGATTTAAAGGTAAGATTTTTAGCCTTCTATTTTAGAAACGAACAATTTAGAGGTGAACTCATGGAGGAGTATGTAGAAAGAGAAAATTTAGTTGTGCTTCCAATGAGGAAAGAGTCCAAAGATCTTGATGAGATAGTAGATGAATGTTTATTAGTCCTAAAACACAAGGGTGTAGGAGGAAATATTATGAAAGTATGGATACATGACTACTATAGAATGCATACATAAACAATTGCGTTAGTTCATAATTGTTATAAATATGTACAAGAAAGATGGAACAATTTGACTCCATAGCTACAAATGAAGGAGCCTCATTGAGTATATAACTTCATGTCTATGATTGAAAGAGTTTGCATGTACATAGATATTGTTGTTTATCAAGCAACTAAATTGATACCACTCACATTTCAACCACATTTTCTCCTTTATCTACTCCCACATTAGATAGGAGATAAGATGAAGGAATGCAAGGATGTTGAGCTTAATAGAATGAAGAGACTTGTAGCTTCTAGAGGGTTCTACTTGAAGCAGACCAAGGGAGTAGATATTGTCATGCACCTTAGGTAGATAACACTACATTACAATATGTACCCCTAGTAATTTTTTCTTGAGGGAAATCAAAAGGGTAGTTGGGGGGAATGATGAGTCCATTTATTAGTCTTTTTCTTCACATTTTTATGCCTGTTTATAGATATTATCAAACAATCCTTTCAAAAATATTCCTATTCTATGCTATCTTTTTTATGCTCATTATACAAATTTGGACTTGAATTAGAGTAATGGAAATATATTTATGATATAGTAGCATTGCATGATTTATATGGGGATATGTATGGAATTTTATTAGAATTCTATTTAATCGTGGTAGTTATCTTTGTTTATGTGTTTTGTGGATTAATCTCTTGTAGCCCAAGAAGAAATTGTAGCCTGCGACAACTGAAAGTTGTAGCCCGTAGCCAAAGTAGGTCTTGGACAATGAAATATGGGAAGTGATAGAACAAGATAAGTGTAATAAATACCATGTGGATAAACTTGATGGAGTTAGTCATGCATCATCATGATAGTTAATAAGGTGCTAGAGAAGAAGAATTATTTTATTGATAGGATTCTATATAACTGATTATGTTTTCCATGTGCATATATGTTTTGTAGAGTTTTAGTCCTATTGGAACTCTTGTTTCTTTCCTATTGCAATTTGAATAACTTAATCTTAATTACATAATCTGATGTCTAGGAAGTTGTAGTTAATGATTTTAGTTTAGATTTGTGTTTATAATAAACTCCCCTATGCCTATGTATAGTTAGTTGATTAATCTCATACTGATGGATCTATTATCCATTAATTCTTAGCTTTTTGTTGTAATCTCTAGACATGTTGATTTTTTAGAAATGGTTTTCTTGAATACAATATTTGAGCAAGATTTTATGTGATATTTTGGAATGCATAATGAAGTTCAAGTTGATATGGTTACATAGAATTTGAAGATTTAGATTTTATTTTATTTTAAGTGAAGATAGCCACTTGAAAAAACCACTCAAGGTATCAGTTTTTTCACTACATTATAGTTGTTTTACTTATGTTCGATAGTTATTTTTGTTAGTCATTACTTCATAAATTGCATGTAAGTTGAAATAGATTCTCATATTATGGTTATCAATAATTATTATTCATGTGAATGAATGCATTCAATTAACTTTTAGTGCTCTAGAGGATAAATTAGGTTCAGTCATTAGTTTTGAGTTAGTTTCAATAATTATCTATTAACAATAGTTCAACTATAAATTATGTTGTAGGTACTCATAGCCATTAGTGTTAGTTTACTTCTTTCACTATTATGTGTTTATGTGATTTTCCAGCAAGTAGAATACCTTTAATAGGATAACCAATGTAATCTTATGTATTTGAAAGCACATATAGTGCTAGTGCCATTACAAGTTTACAAGCCTTGCTTGACAATGTAATGAATTATTTGCAATGTTGAGTGGATTGTTTAGCTAGGTCATTCCTCTGAATTGCGTGATTTCCACCAAGTTTACAATCTACAAAAAACCATCTCATCACCCAAAAAAATTAAAATTATGTAGAAACCCCATATCACCCAAACCAAAACACCAGAGGAAAATATCATGGAAGCGAGAACCCCCTTAAAACACCTTACAATCCAGCATGCCAACCCAAATTCTACCTCAAACATAAAGGATTACCCTCTATTGGAGAGGTTGATATGGATACCCTTTCCACCAAAGTCATAAATCTCTAGCAACCTCAACCTCCACCTCAATAGGAGTATATTCCACCTCAATAGGAGTATCTTCCAGAGGATACTAGAATAGAGGGTTTCTTGCCATGTCTACAACCACCTCCACCTATAAAAGAAGGAGTTCCACCTCAATAGGAGAATTTTTCACCTCAATAGAAGACATAGGTTGTAGGACCTAAGAGAAATTAAATTCTCCAGAAGAATAGGAAAACATACCATCATTTGGTTTTGTAGGATTCAGGAGCTTCAAGACAACCATAGGAAACATGCAAACCAACAACAAAAGAATTTTGGAAGGGGCACCATAAAAAACTATATATACACCCACAAAAACAACATGGAATGTATACCACCACTCCATACTAGTCTCGAAAGCAAAAAAAAAAAATCAACACAACTCTCTCGAGACAACCCAAAACCTCCTTAGTCAGCTAGACAAGCTACTTAGAGTCAAAACCAAAGGAAAAAGGAAAATTACCTCATATTTTGGAACAAAACCCCTAAATAATAGATAATAACACAATATAAAAGCACTAGGGGATAAACAATATCCAAAACTGGCTCAAAAGAACACCATCATTCATGGGGCCAAAAGAACAACATAGGTGCCCAAACAAGAAGAAGTGGATAATATCCAAAACAAAGCCAAGCCAAAACTAATGCCAGAATCCCATAGAAATGAGCCAAGCACAAAGCAACCAAATAGGAAGTGAGGCTCATCACAGGGGCAAAAACCACCAACCCAATAAAAGATAACACTGAGCTCATGAAGATCACCACAGGAAGATAAAATTCCCCCATGCAGACCACACATGAAGCTTTAATCAAAATTCACGTAGGGTTACAGATCATAAGAAAATCCAGAGAAACCTCCAAAAAGGAATGAGAAGAAGCCACCTCAAAACTAAGCACAGAAGAAGAGAACACAAGAAGGGGAGCCACAAGAAAAGCTTGTGTAGGAAGTAACGACCTCTTGCAACAATCTAGTACCAAGAAACTAGACTATATACCCTCTAGAATCTAGAAATTTGCATCCTCTTTTTCAGACTCTAAATCACCACCTCCATCCTCACCTAAATATCTAAATTTTGGATCTACACTCCTCTCACTCAAACCCTTCAAATGTTAATTTCTCTGAAATCATTGGTTGATGTTTCAAGTTGTGTGTTTGGTGATAACCTTGATTCCAATGAGAACATTCATAATCCTTGATGTCCCAAAACATATCCGTGTGATATGGATATCTTTGGAAAATATTATGAGAACATGAATGAATTCATACATAATTATTTGTGCAATCTTGAGAATAATACAACCTTTTATCCTTCCAAGAGATTTCCTAATCACCCATACCAACAACCAACACCACCTACCATATCACCACTTGAAATTTTTACCCTCTTACATTCATAAATTGAATCACAAGGCATACCTCAACCAATGCACATGCAAGAGCAAATCAATAACAATAACAAGGAAATCACATTAACCAATCCCCCATCATATGAGCATAAATTTACAAAAACATCCATTAACTTGGAACAATTTTATGGACAAGGCTTTAGAATCTTGCTAAAACAACGATGTGACATAGACAATGAGCATGAAATCCATCCTCTCTTGGAAAAAATTTATGGAAAATGCTTTAGAATCTTGATAAAACAAGGATGTGACATAGATAATAAACATGAAATCCATCCTCTCTTGGAACAAACACCATCGAAAGACACTAAAGGAGTCAAATATCAAGATCTTTCACCTCTACATCAAATATTTTCTCCACTAGCCAAGAAATACAAAGTCCATGGTCATATTAAGAAATTACCTTTCCTCCATCCTATAACCAAGATTGAACAAAAATTAGCTACACTCGTAGACTTGGGTTTAATCACACTACCTGCAATGCATGAACTAAAATAAAATAAATAAAAGAGTAAAAATGCATCTTATTGTGCATATCAGAGAATAGTTAGACATCTTACTAACAAATATCATGCTTTAAAGAAGGAATTAAGAGCATTTGATCCTCATATGGATCAATTTGACCATGTGATAGATTAACATTTTTTTATTTCCTCCTTTCCATGCGGTAGTCGTAGTAGCATAACATACCAACTACCATGCACGGGGGTATAAAATATGTTTTATGTAATCATATTTCATCTTGCAAGGAGAAACACATTGCCATGGTCCATTTTGGGTCATCTTTAACCTACTCTTGGGGGGAAAGGGGTTAGGTATCCTTGTGTTAGGTTCATTCCTTCTTGATCTATGTGAGTGTCTCTTTGGTGGTGATATTGGGCTTGATGTCATCTAAGAGTGACTTTTCTTGACATATGATATTCCCCTTTGTGGTAATACTATGGCTAGTATTCCCTAAGGTGTGATATTTTTGTTCCATGACTTGTCCTCTCTTATTGGTGATGTCATGAGTGATATTCCCTAAGGTATGACCTTTTCATGTATTTTTTATAGCCCCTTTGTTGTTTTCATAAATCTCCATTTGTGGTGGTGTTATTATGAAACCCCTAGAGGTTTTAGACTTACCATATCATCGTTTGTGGACCCCCTGAGGTGAGTTTCATTCATCCCCTGAGATGTTAAACTTTATGCACCCCATGAGGCGAGTTTGGAATTTTTTATTCATTCAAATGCATTTAACTTAGTGTTGTTTTTTCATAACATCTTGATCATTTTTATCACCTTAAAAGAGTTATCAAGGAGTATAAATATTTGTATGTTTTACATAGGTGCACACCTAGTGAATAGTAGAGTTCACTAGACCTAGTGTGTTTCTCACTTTTCTAACTTGTATTAGGGAATCAACTAGTGAATATTAGACTTCACTAGCCCATGTGCCTTTTTTTATGATTTACCTAGAAAATATCACAATTTTATATGGTGTGAGTCATGAATGTCTTTAACATGGCCACCTAGCATAACACAACTTTCTTTCTAGTGGAGCCATGTTTTTCATGAGTTCTTAGCATAACACAACTTCCTATCCTTATCAAACCCATCATATTGCATGCAAACCTAACATAACATAGCTTTCTAGCCAGTAGATCCACATGGTTCAAGAGTGATTTGGAATACCAAAAATTTCTAGTCTTCATGTGATCATTCTAAAATTTATTCAATGGATAAAGTTCAATATTTGAGACAATTTAAGATTGAGGTCTCTTTACCTTACCAACTCGAATCTCTTTACTACTAACCTTTTATTTTTTTGCATGTCTTATGTGTGCCATTTTCATGTTTACATTATGTTTTTTTTCATTTCATCGTCATCTTTATGTCCATCATGCCATGTGTTTTCATCATGTATGCTTTGTGTTTTTTGACATGTATGTTTGTGTATGTTGTCTTGTTGTATTTCATTTATATGTGTCTTCCTTTGTTCTTACATTGGTTTTCCTTGGGATCTTGGATCTTGGGGGCTTGATCACCTCCCTAGATCTCTCTTCAACATTTGGACAATTGGACCCCTCTTGACATTGATTTTTTACTTTAGTGTGAGTCTAAGTGTAAGTTCATACTCTCACTAAAGTGGGGGATGAATTTAGTTTCATAAATTTTCACCCTTGAAAATTTTACATGTTCTCCCCCCTAACTTATTGAGCCTAATTGGGACCCTAATTTCCTAAATTATGTGTTTTGTAGCCCATTTATACCACTTTCTAGGAAATTGCAAGCATTGAACAAATGCATCCAATTAATATTTCCCCCAACACTTAATGTCTTGGAAAATAGAGCTAGGAACCATTCCCCCTACGGTGTATGGGTCCCCCCTATTTTTTTGAGGATCAATTTTGGATATGTTTGTGTCGACATTTTAACATTCAAAATTCAAGTTGTGAATGTTGGATTTTGAGATTTATTTTTTGGGAAATTATAGAAATGCCTATAAATACCTAGTTATTGCATCATTTGAAATCTAAGTGAAATTATCTAGCAACAAGGAGAATTTATGATAAATTATTATCAAGATAATTACCAAGCAAGTCAAAAGAAAAAATTTCAAAGCTTTATTGCAGAAATTCAAGATCCTAACATCATGTCAAATCCTATCTAAGTTTTTGTATATTCATGTTATCATTGTTTTGTGAAGGCTAACTCTTTTGTAGGTCTCCAAATAATTCAAGAAAATCAATCAAGAAAGATCCAAGACCTTCAAGTGAAGTGTATGAATTCAGTCCTTCAAGGAAGCCATTAAAGGCTAGTGAGTTGTAGTAATTTTTGATTTCATCATTCCTTCATATCCATTATCATTTTATCATTGGCATTGTCATTGTGGAAGTGGAAACACTTCCATGAGGTTTGACTAAGGAAGCCCCTAAATGACACATTTCTTCACTTTGTGAATGTGCAAATATTAGGTTTGAAGAGGATTGAAAGAAGTTTGAAGATAAATTTTTCGTTGTTGCATTTGAATCCCTACATCTTTTCAACTCACAAAAACTCACCTAAAAAAATATTCGACAGTGTTCCGACAACTCTGCAACTGAAAATCAGAAGCTCGAATCTATCATCAAAGGATCTCAAAAGTATAGTAGAAGTGGAATACAAGGAAACATATGCCTTAGGGTGACTTTGTCCCTCTATAATGATCATTACCAATTTTTTGGGCAAGATCACCATCCTCTACACTTCCCATATCTTCTTGCAAGTTACTATTTTTAGTCTATTGTTTGTTGGTTTATTGAATTTTACATGTTAAGTCACATAGTTTAATTAGGTTAATCATAGTAAATAAATACCAAATCGTTCCAAGGCCCTAAAAGATGAAGATTAGGGTTTGATTGTCTCACCTTCATGGTTTAAAGTCAATCTAAATACCTTGTGATCTCCATCTTAATGAAATATAAGGAAAATAACATAAAACACTCAAGCTTGAATCCTAGGTTTACACATTAGACCTAGGGTTCTATTTTTCTTTGTTTCATTAACCAAATAGACAAGATAATTATTATGAATTGGGAGGCCTACAAGGGACTCCAAAATAAGTACAAAGACATGAGGCACACAGAGATATGTTACTGATGTTAGTGTAAATAGTGTCATTATCTACCTAGTTAGCTAATCACCTTTCTAGGATTGACCTATTCACATAGCTAAAGTTTACTTGGGTTTATTTTTCTTTTGTCTTACTTTATATCATTGAGACATGTATCCTCGTGACTTGAGACAACTATTGAAACTTTCTTACACACTTGTCAAGTGAGCTCACAAGTTTTCCACCTTTGGAGGGTTAGTCTATACTTCATTTCCACCTTCAAACATCCTCATCCTTGCTTATATATGAAATTCTTGATCATTGTATTTGCATTCTCCTCATTTTATATTGATATACATACTATTGTTCTTATTTTGTTCACTTGTGGAAACCTTGGAATTCTCCAATATGGTATAAAATCCATGAGAGTATGTTCCTTTCCACATCGAGGTGGCTCCCACACACAACCCTATCAATCAAGCATCACATAACCAAAAGAACAATGTCATCACATCTACAAATATCAAGAAATGAAAAATACTTTTTATTTTGTGAATTTTGGTAATTTTTTAATTTTTTGGTCCCTGTACATGTTGTATCATAAAGTGAAAAATTTGTAGAGGGCTAATCTACCCTCTTCCCATCTACTTGTTAGGGTATATTTTTATTCTTGCAAGCTTTTTGGTCTATCTATTCTATTATTGTAGGATAAAATCATTGTTGCAGTGTTTTTCACATAATTTTGATCAATTTGAGTGTTTTTTTATCACTAGTTACCATTTTTTTCAAGTTTGTGTTTGGTTTGCTCAGATTCCTAGCTATGAGGGTTTCATGGAGCTTCAAGTTTGATTAAGCTTCTTTTATTTAATAATTTCTATGCCCAAAAACCTATGTAGTGTCTTCATTTGACCTCATGTAGGTACACAATGCCTTACCTCCAACCATAATGTTTTTTCTAGCTTAATTGTTGTCTTCCATCACACACACCATTAGGGGTTAAAAGGTGTTTTTCTTATTTTTTAATCTTTTCAACCTATTCACATGGGATTGTGATTAGCATGCACAACAAAAACATTATCGTAGGCATACCAGTAGCTCCTATCTTTGAACCCCTTCCTCAAAGGAAGTTCCATCTATTGTATGTGATGTTGGACATAGTTTTCATTGTCCCAAAAAATTGAATTGTTAACGCATGATACAAACGCTAGAGATAAGAGGATCCATGGTAGGCAGTTAGCCCATGTTCCAAAATATGAAGGGAGACGTTGGTGATTAGTCAAAATTCCCCCCCTCAAGATCACCCAAGGGGTTTCGAACCCACAACCCAAATTTGATACCATTTTTGGAACATGTTTGTCATTACACCAAAATATCAACTTGTTAATGCTCGATACAAATGCCAAAGATAATCAAATCCACAGGAGGTAGTTATTCCATATCTAGAATTTGAAGGGAGATGTTGGTGATTATTCCAACATGTAGGTAGCATAATTAGAAGGGAGGTAGTATCATATAATTGGTCATTTATTTTACTAAGGTCGTAATCTCCACATGCCACTCCATCTTCTCATGCGATAAGTTCAACACCACCAAATCTGCACACCTTTCATAGATCTATTAACCAACAATTGAAATATTTATCTTAGCCATTTCATAGTTGTTGTGTTTGCAATATGTTGTGCTCCTCCACAAGCCCACATGGCCTCCATTAAATAAAAATTTATCTTGGAAAAATTTCATTCTAGTTGGTACAATCAAGCACAAAGTTGACATTTATAGTGAGAACTTTCTAGGTTGTTCATTGGGAAACTAAAGTACTCTCTAATTCAAACTTTTTCTGCAAGTTTGTGATCACATAACACATGGCTTCCGTGACCCATTTTTGGTCTATCAACGACTACTATATCCATTTTTGTTGTTATGCCTAACACCCAACACATTTGTGACCTCTTTTATCCTCACACCTAACAACCTACTCTCTCACAAAACAAAAGGAGGCATGTTAGATATTGTTGCAAAAGAGAGTTTGACTTGGGCTCCTTTTGAACTTATCATCTATGACTCCTCCTTTGGTGAATGAAACCCTAAATGCATCCTTATATCTTCCTAAAGACTTGTTCAAAAACCCTCACACACATTTTTTTATGGTTTATCAGTTGGTGGTAGTAAAATTTTATTGTAGCTTCAACCTTCTATGTTGTTTTTTTTGTCTTTAATCTTCTAAAGTCAACACTCTAAAAAAATTGACAGGCATAAATTTTACTCCACTTATCGAGATTTTGTAAACTTTTTTTAATTTCTATCAAAATTTTGTAAAGAATTCAATTTTACCTGTAAAATTAAGATCTAAATTGTTATTTTATCACAAAATTGTAAAAATATCCATGAGTTATAAACGAAATATTTTGGAATTTGATCTTCATAACTTGTAAACAAAATTATTGCACATTATTTGTGGGGGGACTACAATCAAAACTAATCATTTTGGGGGGGTCAATCTTGCATTTCACATTGATTTTTTGCTTAAAATTAGACCTTGTCTAGAAAATGCAAATAGAAGTGCAAAGTTTGTGGGAGCAATCAACATGTGGATGAATTTTGTCCTCATTTCTCCCATCAAATTATTGACTTACTATTGGAGCTTTCAAAAATAATATCACTAAGAAATCTTGTGAGAAACCATCATTTGTGTATTAAAAATATAGTTTGATGACTTGCATTGATATCTCACCTCCCATATCACATGTTGCAACATCTGAATTTGGTTTTGACCCATTCATAGTTACACTAATTCATTGCATTAGGACATTTCTATCGTCATTCTGGATCCACCACGTTGGGATGCATATCTACCAAACATCACATCTTTATTTGTAGAATCTCACCTTGCAGATTTGGATGACACCATTGAGGATATTTGTCTTCTATTTGATGTCATCTTTGATGAAGTTGCATCACCATTTCCATCTTTATATATTTATCTTTCTTCACCTACATCAACTTCTATCATGATAGATTATGTATAAATTCATGAGTTGACCTATTCAACTCAATTAAAATCATTTATAGCAATAAAAAAATCACATTGGTCCAAATATCACCATACATCCATGGTCCTTGTTCTAGAATCTGCTCTAGTACCTATTCCATCTAATCAACATCTGTCACACATTCAAATTGTCTTGGAAATCTTTGTTCATTATTTGAAGGTATCATTGGCATAATTTCAATCTTTGGATCATGTGCATCATTCAAAGACATTCATCACACTTCTCACATATTCCTATACAGAATGGGAATTCATATTACACATATTTTTGGTTTTATTTCTTCCTAAGGGGAGATTTTTTGTTCAACGTTTGTGGATCATCTTTAACATCTAGCGTCAAGCATCTACCAACACTATAGGCATCATTTTGAGGGGATTTTACATGGTTTCTCTTCTATTATTAGTTTTGGAAGGAAGAATTTCCTCACATGGAATTCATGATCTCACATTTTGTAGGGGTGTCACATGACCTTTGTTTTTCTCTCCTATGGGGGGAACATTTCATGTACTTATGTGATAGAAGTATTTATTTTGGGTCATCATGAGTCCTATATTCTTTACTTGTACATTTCATTGCATTGCATTATTTCTCTTTTGGAGAGGGGTTTTTATTTCCCACTAGGTTTCTCTCCTTTACTCCACTTTATGTTATATTTGTACATGAGTACCTAACATGGCCTCATAGACAAGACTCATCATTATACATACATTACTCCCTAATTTTTACTTAAGGGTGGGTGTTAGTGTTAATAAATTCATTATCATACCTAGTTAGCTAATAACCTTTCTAGGATTTTCCTATTCATACCTAGCTTATGTTTACTTAGGTTTCTTTTTGTCTCACTTCATATGGTTGATACATGTGTCCTTGTAAATTGAGACACCTATTGACACTTTCTCACACACTTGTCAAGTGATCTCACAAGTGTTCCACCTTTGGATGGGTAGTTAGAGTTTCACTCCTACCTTCTCACCTCCACATACTTGCCTATATATGCAAGTCCTAATCATTCTATTATACACTCTTCATATATTGACAGACATATTATTGTGTCTATAGTTTTACTTGTGGAAGGTAATCAAATTCAAGCTCTGTGATATTTTTTTATATTAAAGATATTTCAAAAAATATTTTAAGCTCTCTGGTCCTGGCATTCTCTAGCAGAATTTATAACATTCATCATAATGTTATTCTACAAATGTGAAGGAAAATTTGGGTTTGTGTTAGATTTAGGTCCAACGTAAACTCATTTTAATTAGGCTGTGAAATTCGTTGTTGATGGGGTTCGAATACAATATTTTATGATATTGAATCTATATGTGTTCCAACATACTTGAATGTATTTCAAACTTATTTCAATAAGGAAGATTTAGATTTTTTTTGCTAAATGTTGGCTCATGGGTCCAATGGAATATTAATATTATTGTATAAACATTGAGAAAATTTGAGCCCGTGTCAAGTTTGGTTAAATAATTAAATCCAATTTTTACCAATTAAAACCAGAAGATTAGTTTAATTTAATAGGGATTTCGATGAATGAAATTAGTGAAGAAATATGTGTTCTCATAAGTTTGGGTTAAAAATAATTAAATCAAAATTTGATTTCCTTAAAATAACTATTAGGGTTATTACAATGGTTAATGCAATAACCGTGGAAGAAATTGGGGACTTTTGTTAGAACTAGGTAAAGTATCTAAATTTGATTTAAAAATATTTGTAGAATGGATTTAAATAATAGTTTCCTAAATACTAGTTTATTTGTGTGTAGTGTGGCCTTGTTATTACACTATAACAACTTTTATGAGTACTATTCAAAAACTACATAGGACTAAAAAAGTCATAGTAAGTGATTGAGATCATATATTTACCAATGATTTTTGAAATGACTTATTTTCATGCTTGGGCACTCAACTTGCACATAGCTCATCATATCATCCCTAGTTAGATATAAAATAAGGTGGTCAAAACAAAAAATTGAGGGTTATCTTTGATTTTTTTTCTCTGGATAAATAAGAGAGATGGGTGCAATGGATGCAATGGATGCGACTAGTAGAATGGTGGAATAAAACATCTTTCCATACTTCATTCAAAATTTCCCCATTTTTGGCATTATATGGGTACCATCCATCATCAATCACCTCCTTATTATAGGAACACCCAAAGGTCTAATAAATTGAAGAACACATCCAACATCAACAAGATGTACTCACTAGTCTCAAGGAGAACTTCACAATAACATATATATAATAGAATGAATCAATAACTGGATAAGGACGATATAGAAAATAGTTTTGAGGTAGGAAATTAGATATTTTTGGAGTTACAACTTTATAAGAAAATTTCACTGAAACAAAAAAACAAGGATAACAAGCTTGCACCCAAGAATTATATTTCTTATAATATTTTGTAGAGGATTGGAAAAGTAATACAAATTAAAGTTTTCTATATTGATAAAATGTATCTAGTCTTCCAATTTTCATCCTTGAAGAAGGTTACTACGAATAAATTTTCATCTTGAACTAAGTTACTAGAGCTTGATGAGGAGGGTATACTAATTTTAGAACTAGTGGGAATCCTTCAAACATACCCTAAGAGGCTACAAACAAGAGTGGACACAAAATATTTGATCAAATGGAAGAATTCTCTAGTCAAAGATGCTACATGGGAGAACAAATATTTTTTTAAAAATAAATCATAGTTGATTAACATTGTGGGAAATGCTTCTTTGAAGAGGGGGGATGCGAGACCCTTAAACTATCGATTGTATTAATATCTTTGTATCCAACTTGTCACTATCATAACCCTTAATTAAGTTATACAATGATTTGATAATTTTGGTTGCTCAACATATATGAACATAGTAAATAAAGTACAAGGTGACTGATGATGTAGTATAGGTTAACTATGCCCAATCCATACAAATTTGAGGCATATTTAATCCACTAAGCATCAATTCCAATAATATCATTCAATGTAAACAAAGATGAATAAGCCATTAATCTAACATGCTAAAAACATGAAGGCTTGACAAACATCTACTCTACGGTATTGAAACTTATCCTATTAGGGGAGTTGTGTCGCATTGATGTGGAATGATGACCATTTCCGAGTCCCTTGGATAATGAGCTTATTTCAATCAGTTTTATTAAAGAAATTTGATGAAACCGATGATAGATATATGTGAAACATGATGAAAGATAATTTAACATGATATATGTTAATATGTATGTTGTAAATGTGTGTAAATCTATCTAAATGTATGCAAGATTCAAAAGATTAAAACCCTAGTTTCAAAATATACTAAATGGATACAACTAAGTTACCATGGAAGCCATTAATAGATGCTTTAAGCTATTATGATGAAGACTTTAAACTAAAAAAATCCCAAATATGGATGCAAATGAGAGTGATTCTAACAAAATAAGTTTACTATTAAAATATGGATCCATTTGCCTCCAAATAGTGACTTATTTATAGGAGAGCAAATGAGAAATGAAGGGTTAAGATTAAAAAGGTTAATCAATGGTCAAAAATGAAGGAGAGATGAAACATGGATCATGGATTCTCATCAATGGATGAGAATAAATGATCACATGGATCAAGGAAAGAATCAAGTGTTCATATTATTCCAAACAAACACATTCAAAAATTATACAAGAAGTCTTGTAAGTTTGTTACAAGGAAGAATATTCTCTTTTACAAATGAGTGAAGAAAGAGAATATTCTTTGGAATATTCTCATGGGTGAGGAAAATTAGATATTTAGCAAATTAAAACAAAGTTTTAATGTGCTAAAGGGGAAGGAATATTCATTTTGGAGAAATGTAAAACCTTGGAATATTCCTTTGCAAGTGGGGGGAATTAGATTTATTAGCAATTTGATAATTAAATAAATTTTTAATTATGCAAATTAGGGGAATTGAATGATATTCATTAAATAAATGATTTAATGAAAAGCGTAAAGTGTTATGATATTTAATTAAATAACTTAGGGTTACTTAATTAAATAAGAGGACTTAGGGATTTAAATTAAATAACTTGATTTATTTAATTTAATAGGATGAAATATTAGCGTGAAAGGGGATGAATTAACCTAGTTAAATTAATTAGATCAATAGATGAAATGACATAATTATTTAATTAGCAAGGCTAATTTAATCAATTAAGTGAAAAGAGGGTGGATTTCAAGATGAAATGATGTTAGTTAGCCAATTTGATCCATTGAGATATTTTTAGGTGTCTACATTTTGCCCCTCTTTTAAGCAATGCACTTGTTGCATTGGTTCAAAGACTGATGTTGATTTTGACATTGATGACGATGCAAAAATGGATATCAATGATCTCTTTGAGATGTTGATAGCTAAGATAAATTTGTTTGATCTGATTAATCGATTGATAACATTGTTGAGGATTCACAATGATGCAAAGATAGTGTTGAATAACACGAGGATTAGTAGGGAAAGATATATCCCAATGATTATTGATTTGATAAATTGATCAAGGTTTTCTAGCAAGACTAGGAACAATTTTTTTTAGATTATTTGATATCGATATGATCGAAATATGGTTGGTTGCCCCGTTGAGATAGGTGAAAATTACACTTATTCTTGAGATTTTGATATTTTAGGTTGCTTTTGAGCCAAGGAGTTGTGAACTTTCAGATTATTGAGTTGAAGATGATATAGATGCCCCAATGTGCCCCAATGGAAGAGGGATTGTTGGCATGCTAGCTCAGATATTGATGTAGACCAATTTCATGATGTATAGATAGTCATTGGATATGGGCAGCCTCATGTATATTTCTATGTATATCACATAGATTTGATGCTCAAATAAAAATGATAGTAGGGTAGAAGAATAAGAAGAATAAGATGGATGGATTTGACCATTTATTTTGAGAGTGATTCAGAAGTCTAACAAGCCTATGATCCACCAAGATTTTATTAGATGTGGTGATGAGAATGATGATTAATTTTCTCATATCTTGGGATTGGTATTTTTTTTCATTCCTTATATTTGATATAATACATAGACATGATGCATCAAGGTATCAATAACCAGGATGGCGTTGTATCTAGTGTAATGGAATTTGACTCTGCAAGCACATAGGATAGTTCCTGTTCACACCTTGACATACAAAAACCTCATCGGAATGTAGGTTTTTAGATCATAATGTCTCAAACCAAATCATACGCAATAGCCAATTAGGCACTCCAAAAAACTTTCCTACACACAACTAAGCAAGTATGCACCAAGATTATTTTACAAGAATACACACAAGCACAACAAATGAAAGATAGTGATCTATTCCTGATTCATTTCTCTCTAAATAATTGAGACATCATTGAGAGGTCCTCATAATGGGTCATTAATATAAATCAAAAGAAAATATCAAAGAAAAGCAATCAATGTTATCTATATCTCTTGCCAAAGGTGTAATGTGTGTTGAGGATAAATATCCAAAGTGATTGCCAATGATAATATCCATTGTAGGAAGGATGCATCCTAGGATGTGTTATCATATGCTTGGGGGTTGATAGGTCGTTTGAAAGGTCATTGATATAAGGTTTGATTGAAATGTTTGATAAGGATCAAGAGTTTGATTTTTATTTTTTAAGATTCTACTTTTGTTGATTGGTGTACTTGTTTTTCATTTGTGTTACCAAAGGGTGAGTTTGATGATTGATTTATTATGGATGAAGGTTTATTGCAAGTGCAAGCAAAATTGGATGGGTGGTTTTGAGGTTTTCTAGAATATTTCAATGTTTTTGATGTTTTGAAGTTTTTTTGAGGTTGTTTTTGGTCTTTTTCGAATGTTTATGTGAATGTTTTGGTTTTCGATTATTTGAGACTATTTTGGTTTTTCTTAAATATATTTGATGTTGTTAGATCTTTTGTACGTTTTCAATTTTTTTGGGTTTTCAAATTTCTAATGTTTTTGTTTTTTTATAAGTTTTAATTTTTTTTTTATTTTTTGGGTTTTCGAATGTTTAGGGGTTTTTCAAATTTTCAAATGTTTGGGGGTTTTCCAAATTTTAAAAAGTTTAGGGGTTTTATGAGATTTTGACCAAGAACCTAACCTAATAGACTATCCTAGGGGCCTCATGGGCACATCAATGATGGCCTTGCCTATGTTCAAGCTCAAAGACTTGTAGTTCGACGAGGTACTATTTTTGGATTTTTTTTTTTGACCTTTTTAAAGAATTTTGATGTTTTTTGGATGTTTTGGATTTTAGTTGTACATGATTATGACTATTTTGGATATTTTTGATTTTGCAAATTTTTTTGGATTTTGATGGAGTTTTATGATTTTTTTTGGATTTTCAAGAGATTTTGAGGTAAACGATACCTAGATAATGATGACAATGTCATGTTATGAGATATAAGATATGGGTCAAGAGTTATTCAAAAATAAGAGTGCAATAACCTACCCCCAGTTTCTAGCAATGTTTCATAGATCAATGGACAAACCAAGATAGGAAATGCATATGCGAAGATTTTAAAAATGTTTTATCATGCTAGATATGGGCTATGGGACTTCATGAGATAAAAAGATAAAGAGATTGTCAAGAGTTTTCCATGAGTAGAGTTGAAGTATGCATTGAATCTTTGTCAAATCAAGATAACGAGAATATCTAGATAAATTTGGATTGGATGGAGGGAGGGAACATTGGATTTATCATGACAAGAATGAGATGCTTTTGTCTAAGAAGGATCATATAGACGCTCAATTCTACTCATGATGCTTTTTTGTCAGGTTTTCATCAGAGTACTTGCCCAAAGCACCACCATAGTGGTTTTCAGTAGAGGATTATTTTTATTTTTACTATTTTCTTGATTTTTTGATTTTTTGAGATTTTTTGAGATTTTTGAAAGTTCTACACTCATGTTGAACCATTTCGTGGTACTAATGTAGAGGCCATTTTCATAATGTGCCAACGATATCCTGCTTGAAAAATCTTCTTTGCTAAGGCACGAGCACTTTTATGCAACTTTGGAGAACTCTGATTTGTCTTGTGGATACTGGAATTAACCTTGCCTATGTGTGCATATCATGATATGGTACCTTCAGAATACCTTCAGAATCCTTATGATGAAGGGTAACTGCCAACACATGGTCAATGCAAGAATTGGATATTGTGAATGAAGTGGTCAATGATATGTATGATAGAATATGAGATGGATTGGTTGATAGTTTGGAACCTTTGACTCTTCAAACTTGGAAAGATGAGCGATGATGGGTGGGGATGGATTTTTTCATGGAATTAGTACCAACCACTGGATATAATTCATTCCTTTCTTGAGAAGCTTTCTTTTTTATTTGAGGATACTTATGATGGATACATTTCCCTTTTTTATTTTTCCCCACAATTTCTTTTACTAATGGAGTTTTAGAGGGATGACTTACTTTATTTTTCTTTGGTATCCATTTGTATTTCTGTGTCACTTTTGCATTAGTGCTTCATTTACTTTAAATATCTTTTCCTTTCTTTGATAGGAATTCTTCTTTATACATTGGTCCCAATTTTTGTATGAGATGATGGGTTAATGCCAACTCATGATATGGCTAGTTGTAGCATTAACAGTATTTTCATCATAAGGATTATATGTGCCCCATATGTTGATGTTTGTTATAGACAAGATTGTCCTCGACATTGTAAAGGTATTATCAATACCTAATCCTTTTCCTTGATAATGTATCCTTTGATCCATAGCCACTGAATATGGATTCTCATGAACACATGATATTGCTATGGGTTCTTGTTGTTCAGGAATATGAATTGTTTGCTCTAATTCTAGGACATCATTATCTAATGTTGATGCTAACTCAAAATATGTTGATCATGCACAATCACTATAAGAATCAAGAATCTTGACCGTTGCTTTCTCTTGTGTAGGAATATCATGAGTGGGAGATTCTTGTTTTGTATCAAGAATGTCTATATGTCTATTAGAAAGAAACATCTCAGAGGTGATATCGGGGACATATTTGGAGTTTAAAATGGTTTAGAAGGTGTCTCTTAACTCTTGGTGAAACTTTGGGGGTAGGGGTTCTTGATCCTTACTTCATTCAAAGAAACTTTTTTTATCCTCAAGAGCCTCCTCTTGACATGATCCTTGGGTGGATGATATATCATCGGTAAAAGACTCTTCACAATAGGTTGTGGGTATGGGTAAAATAAGGGATATTTCTTCCTTTTTAAGAACTTCTTCAACATGCCCAATAATTGAGTCATATGTGGGAGAGATATCACAATCTAATATTCACCTGATTTCATTAAGGTATAAAATATTGCTAAATATTGTTGATGGGTTTGGACTTTGTTTTAAAACAGTATCTTGATACGTGTCTAATTCCTTACGTGGTCATGAAGGAATAACATAAATATGTCCCACCGTGGTATCATGAGTATGTTTTACATTATTTGAGGTTGATTCATTTATTGAATCCTTTGTTTTCCCATGATCAAGCATAGGTTTTGTGTAAATTTTTAGAGTTTCATTCCCATATTTTTTATCAACTGAAACATCTCCTTGTTCAATAAGATCTTGTATTAGATGTTTGAGTCTAAAACAATTTTGTGTTTTATGACCTTTGTATCAGTGAAATTCACAATAATGATCTACTCTATATATATGAGGTTTGACTTCTAGCTCTTGATAGTTTGAGAAATATAGGAGTGTGAGAAGGTTAGATTGTATACACATCTTCAACACATTCTCCATAGTTTCCCCTAAGAAAGTGAATTGTCATTTGGGAGAATTGTTTGTTCTTTGTGATCCACTTTGAGTGTGCGACATTGATTGTTGGTTGATTTTTTGGCAGTTGTGTGTTCATCGGTTGGTTGTTTATCTATTTTAGTCCCCTTAAAACTAATTTTTCATCAACAATGCCATCACTAATAGCATTCTTGTTATTGGACCAAGAGTGGGGTTTTTCATTAGAACTATTGGATGGTTAGTTGTATATGAATGTTTGGGTTTTTCCTTGTGTAATAAGGGCTCTCTAAATGTTGAGGGCCCTAGGGAAAATCCCATAATAAGTGGTAATTCACCACATCTTCAAGTGGAAGGATAGATCGAGATTGACATTTTTTATGATAATTCTCACTTGTTCATTGGGAATGGTCCACTTTCTCTTACTATCTTTTTGCCTCCACCTTTGTATGAAACTAGTGAAGGATTCTCCTTTTTTTTTTCTTGAGTGTGTATAACTCTTCTAAGCTCACATCCATGTCAAGATTGAAGGAGAAGTGATATATGAATCTATTAATGATTTCTTGGAAGGTTTTTATGACTAGAGGTAACTATGGAAACCAATCCATGGTAGGAAATATTAAACTTCATGGGAAGAGGCACATTAAGTAGGAATAATTATAGGCCACCTCCATGCACATGAAATTGAATTCCTTGATGCAGTCCATCGGATTTACCCTCCCTTTGTATTTACTGAATTTGGGGACCTCAAAGCTGAGAGGGAATGGTACCATTGCAATATTTCTATCAAATGGATATGGGCATAGATTTTTTTTTTGTATGGGGCTTTTTCATTTTTTCCATTCGAATATTCTACATTTCTTGTGATAACACCTTAAGTTGTGATTCTACATCGTCTTGTGGAATTGGTGGAGGAACATATGTTGCATATTGTGGGATGGTAGATGGGTTGTACATGGGATTTTGATATGATGGTGTGGTGTATGGTGTGTATGGAGGTGTAGGATATTACAAAGGTGATTGTGGTGTTGGTGAATATGTTCCTAACATGTTTGGATTAACGATATTTTTTTTAGGGTTATAGTATAAAACATGTTGTTGTTGTTGTTGGGAATAATATTGAGCTTGTTTTTGGGCTTGTTGTTATTGGGCTACTAAGGTTGCTTTCTATTGTTATTGTGTTGCTAGCATTTCTTGATGTGCTTGTTGTTGTTGTTTGGTCACTAGGGCTTGATGTTGGGCTTGTTGTTGTTGCTATGTTGTTAAGGTTGCTTCATGTGCTTTTTTTTTGTTCAGCCACTAGGGCTTGATGTCAGTCTTGTTGTTGTTGTTGTTGTGCTGCTAAGGTTGATTTCTATTGTTTTTGTGCCACTACTATATTTGACTCCAAATTCTAATGAATGTTTGTTGGCATATCAACAAACTATTGTCGAAATACCAACGAAACACTCATATTAGTTTTCGTTGCTTGCATAACAAATTTTTTTACGTTGAAAAAACCAACTAGCATCATCGGACATCTCCATGGAAAATGGAACCGGTGTTCATTGGAAAATCGATGCAAACTTCGTCCATCTAGTGATGAAAAATAACCATTACACAATGCAAAATGCCTCTTCGAAAGTGTCACAAAAACACCTAACTTTCATCACAATTTCAATGATGTGGAGCATGCCATTACGATGAGAATATCATCACATGTACAACAACCTCGTTGGAATTTTTAGTAGTTCGTCGGTTTATGTTCGTCGCAATTTCGACAAGACCTTGCAGTTTTTTTTTTTTAAATTATTCGTTCAAAATTATGCTATTACATACATTTGAACAAATTTTACTATTGGTGTGGGTGATTTTTCTGATTGGAGCCTTATGGCTATGTTCATTTTAGAGAACCATGATTTTTGTCACAAATCTATTCCTTTGAAGCCCATGATGAGAAAATTGAGCACCAACAATATACCATTATCTTATCATAACCATGAGTCTAAACCACAACTACATATGTAAACATGCAACAAATAGTATGCCCACTGGTAACAAAGAGTTGGCCAAAAAATGTTTTCAAGGCATTCACATCAAATGGATATACAAGTCAATGATCATTCTAAGGAATATATCTCACCAATTCTAGGTGATTATTGTGACCTGAGTTTACCACTATCAATTATGATGCAACTTCCACATAAAAGAATGATACTAAAGCATATATAAAATAAAATATATCCAGAATGGACATCTTTGATGTTGTCAAAATTTGATATGAAACTACATTATCAATTTGTTGTAAACATATCTACATAGCATCTGATGATTTCTCAATCTCTCTCTATGAAAGATGTATCAAATTCCAATAATAAGATAGGGGGAATGAAGACTAAAACTTCAAGATAAATGAATTAGGAGACTAAAATAGTGAATGATTTATAGAAAATTGCTTATAGTTACATGGTTGTTGCTATAGTTTTGTCAAAGCACAAAGTGGTGGTGTGTTGACATTGTCTCATGTACATCAAAAATTTATACATACTTGTCCTCTTTCTCCAATGCAGTTTTCTTACGTAAGGATTTCTCCAAGTAAATCAAGTCTATATGATTTCTTGATTTTATTCTTATTTATGATTAATGCATCTACAAGTTATTCCTTTATGGTAATCCTCGATAAAGAACATATTTCAAATTTGCACACTTTATAGAAGATTTTATTGTAGTAGCATGTACAGATTACCAAGACAAAGAAGAATTCCAAATACTTTCAACCAAATAAGCATAAATCATCAATAACACAACAATTAATTGTCAGAAAAACATAATTAATCACAAAAAATACAAAGATTAATCACTAAAAGAACACGATTAATGGAAAAACCACACAATTAATTGCAAAAATTGCATTTAAAAACAAAATCGATGAATCGTGGTCAGCATTCATTGATTGGTTTTTTTTCATTTACATGCATTAAAAACACCTTTAAATCATGTTAAAAACATTTCAACTCTACTCTCATTTTTATTTTCTCTAAAGTGTGTTTTTTCTAAAGAATTGTCAAAAGTGACATCTCATTGATATCAACTAGAAATTCTAGCTCACAAAGTGACAAAACTATGGTAGAAGTGAACTCCAAAAGACTATTCAACTATAGACAATGATATTATCAAAATAGGAATAACATGGTTTATAAACTATTCAATAAATTATAAAGAGAATTCAACACTAAAAAACTAATAGATATGATTCTAAAGTAAGAAGATGGATCTTTATTACCTTACACCTTTGAACCATATCATAAAAGTATCATCTTTCTTGCCCCCGTAAAGCTTCAATATTCTCAACTATATCAATGTCAACCTTATTCTTTTTCTTTGGCTTTGGTGGCTCAAAAGGACATGTCAACATAGCTATCTTTGTGTCCTCGATTCTTTTAGTCATTTGTGGATGACTCATATCTTTGTCAATAACAATGACTTCAACCAGCTTTGTATCTTCCAATCTTCCACCAACTTTTCATTCAACTTTAATAAAATTCAAATTAATGTCCTTTCTTTCCAAATTTGCAACAACAAGAACTCCTTTGACAACAATCTCTGCTAACATGTGTTTGCAATTGTTAACATTGCACCAAATAAAAAAATTCAATACCAAAAAATTGACATCCAGAAGAACCAATTGTTATCAAAATTGTAGGTAGGATGGAACTTATTCCTTGTGAAATGAGAATACAAATTGATAAGGTGTTAGTATCTCCAAATCTCAAAACAAGTCAATTCAAAATCAGAATCACGTCCAAAATTTAATAAAAGTTACTCTAGAGTTTAATAAAACCAAATTTGCAAACAAAATATGTGCAATTAAAATATTTACAATTGATTTTGTAACAATTTTTTTTCCTTCATATAGTACTTCACTAAGCTATTGCACACTGCTATGGAAAACAGGAGATAGGGTATTCTACTTAAGGGGTGTATGTACTCAATTATTGGCAAAGCTAGATTGTTGTTTCTAGTCTTACATATTAAGTGTGTAGGTTGTGTATAGAATAAGGTCACCCTTTATGTTCCTCTATGCAACTACTATTAATTATTTGAAACTGATGTAGAAAAAAGGTGATAATTGTCTTGTTGTCTTCACAATTTCATTTAACTTGCTTAATTACATGAGTGTGAAAAGGCCTAAGATGGAAATCTAGAAAGGGGAATTTAGAATCAAGAAGATGAAATAGAAGAATCAACAAAAGCCCAATGCAACCATGACTCCATAGCCTTGCTAATAGAAATTTTTATGTATTGTTCGGAATCTCTCAGTGATCTCTACCTTGATGAGTCATTGAATAGGAAACTGCTCTTGAGGTGTATGATTGTAAAAGACTACATTCACGACTACAAAAAATTTCAATGCATCAACATTGGCAAGTCATGCAATAATTAAGCTTCAACCCAAAAGGAACAGCCAAATTCCCTCTTTTGGTAGGTTAATTCAATTGATACAACAAATGTTCAATCCATGCATGCATATTATTCTTGTATCTAGTTCAATGGACAATGGTTTAGTAACTAGATGGCATACACTATTGTAGTGATGGTTACCAAAATATATATATATCAAGGGAATTTGAATTGAGCAACAACACGACATAATCAAGGCCCCCTGATGAAATCATAAAAAAAAATATTACGTGAATCTTTTTTGAGTAGCATGAAGTCTTGAAAAATGTTATTGATCATAAGAAAAATGACCTTGCAATCTTGTAAAATTGATTTCTTTTACAATGATCCCTTAGAATTTGGTGCTTTTCAATGTAAAGTTCTTCATTTCTTGTAGAGGGTCATGCAACTATTTTTGTAAGTACATAGTGGCATCCATGAATGTGTTTTGAGTCCTATTGTAACCCATGTTGGGAGTGATCAAATATAGTGAGCATACAAGAGCTTGTAAGTCTGATTTTTGATAGTAATTTCCCTACTGATCATGAGTATTGCTCCTTTGAGAATATGTTGTTCCTTTGCTCAAGCTTTGTATCCATAAATGTAATAGAAATTGATCCTTGATGTGTGTTAATCCTTGAATTTCCAAATGGGACATTATGCCTACAAGGTAAATTAGGTTTTTTTTTTAATTGGAGCCTTGTCCTTCCAATCCTTTTCAAGTTGCAATCAACATTTTCATTGATTTATGTCCTTCCAAATTATACCTTTACAAGAATTAGTAAGATTCAACCAATATGCAACCAAGATAAGTACTGACCTTATGCAATTTCTTGAAGGAATTTTTCTGATGCAAGATCCATCTATGGATAGCTTCCCTTAAAAATGTTTTCATCCAGGGTAGCATATGAGATGTGTTAAAAATTAAACTAAGTACAAAGGGTAACATATTGAAGCAAAGAGAACTAGTGAAAATTGCATAAGCTTAAAAGTGCAGCATAATGAAATATTGAAAAGTGCATTACCTAATTGAGCTTCAGTTTGTTTTGAGAATAGTTTAATATTCTCTACTTAATAGGGCCAACCACGTGAAGGTGGAAGCTCATTTGGGCCCTCCTCCCCCCCCTCCCCCGCCCCTCACATCAATCTCAATTCCCCATACCTGATCATGTAACATTAATCATTCATTCATCCATTAATAGAATATAACATTCATTCATTCATCCATTCATAACATATAACATTCATTCATTAACATATTCACATTCATTCATTAACATATAACATTCATTCTTTTAGTTTTTACATATCAAAAATATGGTTGTCAAAAATATCAATTTTTAACATTTATTAACATATTATCAAAAATATGGTTGTCATAATATGATTATAATCACCTTTTTTTTGTTTCTTTTTTGCAGCTAAATAAATAATAAGTGGAGTATCATTTTCTAAATGATCTATCCCCCCTTGATTTTTTCTTCCCTTTGCTTGTGATCTTAATGTATGCCTAGTCATGTACTCACAACATTGAGGCTGTTGCAAGGGGGGCTCTGCTGCAATAACAAAGAAATATTAAATTGATATGTTTTATTATTATTGTTACAAGTATTTCATTAACTAAAAGAACATTAGAGTGGTGCTCTTTACCTAATGGGGCCACCTCATGTTCTTGATCTTGTCTTATAGGCTCATGCTCAACATTCTAAACACCCTCTAAATCCTCTAGAGTTGAAACATGAAAGGTTGCATTAATTAATACACCAATTACAATTAAATATGTTTAAAAGAACATTAGAGTGGTCTTCTTTACCTGATGGGGCCACATCATGTTCTTGATCTTGTCTAGCCTGATCATTCTCAACATATTGATCACGCTCTATGTGTTCTAAAGTTGAAACACGAAAGGTTACATTAATGAATACACCAATTGCAATTAAAGATGTTTAATTGTATTAATCCATAATGTGTTTTCTATAGCACATGAATACATCCAGTACCAAGAAGCACATGACCATGACCTTCATCTAGAGGTTGTGCTCCACCCTCACCAGGCTGCATTCCAATGTCATGTGTAGTATTATCATTGCTTGCATGTTTAAAATAAATAGGCACATAATTAATTTATGATGGAGATTTATATTGAATAGATTGCACAAGTATTCAATTTTAAATAAACTTCATTGACTTTTTTTACCCACGTGGTAGATGCAGTAGAATCTTTTGTTTGCCCAGTCAAGAGTCTTAGGCATTCAACCACGACTCCATAGCCTTGTTGCAAGCCAATCTTCTCTTCTGTGGGCACTATGGTGAATTCAGAGCCCTACATTTTTGCATAAGATCATGAATTTTGCTTCTATGGTGTGATAAAACCAAAATTGTTTGAAATTTATTATTTGGATGCAATAGTTCATTTATTGATACTTACAATTCGTGTGGCTAATTTCATATAACCACCAAAGCCAAGTTTAAGTTGCTTGTGTTTTTCTAGTCTTTCCTTTGTTGTCTTCGATGTGTCGCACAACATATGAGAAGTTTGAAATATGTTAGATTATGTTAAAATAAAGAGTAATCAGTATATAATTACATTGTTGATAGTATCACATACCTTTCTTGGTCTGGTGGTGTCTTTCCTTTTTTATTTTCAGCCTTCTCCTTTCCATCCAACACCAAGTCCTTCCACTCCCTCTTCGAAATCATGGGGGGACACTCGTACTTTTTTTTATTCTCTAAATGTGACCTATATTGGTCCCTCACATACTTTAGATAGGTACCAACTTTCTTAAGGACCTTGGTTTGGTTGAATGTGTTATTATCGAACAACATAACTAAACGGTTAATGAGCTCATCTTTTAAATCTTTATTTTGGGCATTCCACCATGTACGTATGGTGGGCCTGAAGATCTCCAATGTAATATCATTTAGATGTTTATAAAAAACATCATTTCCTGCAAAATGATCATGGGATCATTAGTCTAAAAAGAGTGATCAATAAGTAAATTTCAACTGGATTATATATAATAATAATTAAAACATTTTAAAGTTCATGGGACCTGCTCTATCTTTATGGGAACAAAATCCTGAGTCACCACAAATGTGACTGGCAATGTTCCCATACTAGTAATACGGGAACATCTAGGAAATCCTGCTAAAACATCACCAGTACTAGTGGCCTCTGCATCCACACGTACATGTCTTGTCACATGTTATGGCAGGTGTTCAATGCTAGAAGGTGCACTACCTGATGCATGCATGCTATGTGTTTCTAACATTTTAGTCAAAAATATAGGCATGAATGATGGGGTCAAATGATGTGATTTATGCATAGGAAGATCAAGATCGACTCTTGTACCAACCCCTACTCCCCGGGCAGCACCTGTAGTACCCTGATCAAGGCTAGCAGCATCATGAGGACGCAAAAAATCCTATAAAAACAACACATATTTTAGTTCATGACATAAAAGAGTACAAAATATAAAACAATAAATGAACTTATGCTATAATCAAAGATCTCATGAAAACTTACTTTCAAGTTTTGTTCTCTCTCAGTCAATATTTTATCCCTTTCTCTTATCTCTTTTTTTTTAGGCACTATGAATAACAACTGAAGGATTTCTTCATTGAATTTTTTTTGGGTCTTCCTTATCATATCTAGAGGGTCTACGGAATATGCGATGTCATCATTGCATAATAGTGACTACACCTCCCTATGGATACTCTCCTCTACTACTAGTGCCTTTCCCCGATCATCTGGTTGTGACAAGAATATTAAAAACATTATCAAAATTAACCCAATAAACTTATGAAAAAATATAATAATAAAACATTTTTCTAGTATCTAATTTATACAATTACAATGAGGTAAACCTGTCAATTAGAAGTGCCTGAAGATGCATTGTGATATGTTCTCTGGGTCAGAGCCTTCCCCCTACAATCAATGTCCCAGTATGACAAAAATTAAATATATAAAAACATTACCGAAATGAAACCAATAGACTTACGAAAAGAAACATAATAATAAAATGGTATATTGGAGTCATTAATTGAAGGTTGGGTAAAATGGTATATAGTACGTACCACCCCCATATTAACTATGTTTGTATCTATGTGATTCAAATTGTAATCAATTAGAAACTCTTCCCTTGTAGTTATTGATTTTATCGCACATACGAATACACGGTTTCCCTCACACGCCTCAAATATGCAATTGGGTTGCTTATTTTTTGATCTAGATCATGTACTATTTATAAACCCTACAATATTCTCTGATTCTTTTGGCTTTCTATTAATGTACATAACCACTCCTTTATTTTGATCCTTATCTTTTAGTTGTATACAATTTGTTGACAGTGCATACCTATGCATACTTCATGTGTATTGAACCAGCTACATCCAATCTCTGTAGCTGTAACAGGGTCTGACATACTCAATCAATTTAGAAACTTTTCAATAATAGACCTTTATGTCATCCATGCAAAATAGGCCCAAACCATTTAATGACGATGGTGCTATGCAATATATCCTCTCATTGACACAAAAATCAGTGTTTATTGGAGGAAGTTCCTTGGGTACCCATTGTTTTCATAGATTTTTTTACCTCAAGAGCACCTCGATGTTTCCTACGCTCTCATCATCATAAGAACATGACCCCCCTTCAGCAAGAAAAAATTCCATGCGTTTATGAACTTTTCTTCTAATCTTTTGACCTCTAGTTGGTCTCCCTCTTTTAGACCTACTACATGTCTCACTTTCCTTTTCTCTTCTTGAATTTCCCTTGCTCGAGGAAGACAAATCTAACAAATACCTATTTGGTGGTACCTGCACTCCATCGAATGAGAGAGATAGTTATTGAAAATTCCTTGAGATTTTTCATGGTCCATCAAGATGTGGGTGAGCATAAATATAAGGTGAAAAAGAGCATCTACAAGAGATCATGGACTTAGTAGAGGTTTCTCGGAAGATGGAATTAGTTTTCCACACCCTTCAACTTGGTTGGTTATTTTTCATGAAATTTGATTTGATTTGAAAAGGCATTGATAAAGCTAAGATGTATGTCATCTTATGTTGTCTTGTGACAAGAGAATATTCTTAGGCGAGGTTTATGGTGCAGGAGCACCAAGAGCCCTTTGAGGCCACCATGACCATTTTGGTTCAATATTTGTAATAAGTTTGTGATGAGGCCATTTTTTTTCTTTTCATGAGTAAATAGGGTCATTCCATGTATTGGATCAAAGTTGTAAGGTCATTGTGTCATTTTTTGTCATCTCTAGGCCAACTAGGCCCTAAATAGGTCAACACTAGTCAACCCCTCCAAAGGTGGCCAAAAGTGATGAAATTATTCTAATTCATGGTTTTATTCCATATTTATCATGCTTAATGAGTCCTAGGTTGATAGGAGATCATTTGGTTGAAAATTGCAAAAGTTGTCAAAATTGCTCAAAAGTTGCCATGAGCAACATTGCAATTTTGGTGCAAAAAGTTGCATTTTGTTTCCCAAACCTTGTGTTTTTAAGCCTTGGGTTTTGGGAACATCTAGAGGAGTCATTTTCTTGTTTCTTGGAGGTTTATTAGTTTAGTTGGTGGAAGGTTTCTTTTACTTTTTGTACCTATCTATGAATTTTTTTGGACCACCTTCCTCAAAGACAATAGTCCCTCTGAGGTAGTTTCCATTTGGGTAGGCAACACCTCAATGGGAACCACGAATTTTCTTGAACTCCCTTCAGAATATAACTTTCTAACCTTTCTAACCCCTTACAAATGAGAATGCCTTCTCTTGATCCATATAAAATAATTTGTTGTAGTTATACGAAATTTTTTGTGATGTAAGAGAAAAAATTTGAATTCATTGCAAGAAATTTATTTGAATCAAGTTATTTAATTGATTAGCTAAAAGGATTTATAATGAATGGTTCATAAGGCACAACGATTGTCGTAGGTTTTGAAAATTAGATAGCAAGCTAAGTGGGTTTAACCTTGGAGGAAACTCCATGGATAAGTGCACTTGAGTTGGAGTCGTACTGGGATTGACCTTTCGAGAAGGCCCAATGCTTCACCTCTGTGAGCATCACCTAGATGCAATGAGTGCTAAGTGTTCCATTCATTCTCATGAGAGGTTGGATTTCTTTATAAGGAGGCTTGTTGAGCTGTTGTAAGTGTGCTTTATGGATTTGATGCGATGAATTTGTTTGATGATATGAAGTTGAGGATGAAAACCTTCAATAGATCAACAAGAGTTGGACAAAAACCTAAGGGTGGATTTGCAACGGAGTTCAAAATTGGGCCAAATTTGTTAAATCTCCATTGGAGACAGATTTGCAGGGGTTTAAGGTTTGATTCAAAACTAAGGTACTTCTGCAATTTTCAGAATAAAGTTATTTTGATTGGAAAATGAATTATATTATTGCCAAAGCATGTGGTTTAGTGTTAGGTCAATAAATTATTGTTTGGAGGCCAATTTGGAGTTGAAATCCAAAGCTACAGGTTTAGGTTTTGATATCCTCTAGCAATGTGTCCTGATTTGTTTTAAGATAATCTAAGGTTGCAGAGCATTTGATCAAGGTTTGGTCAACAAAGGTGGATGCCCTAGGATCGTTACAATAAGGTTTAATAGGAAATTCACGTGATTGGTGATTTTTTATTGACATTTGATCATTGAATTTGAATGTCTTTGTGTTATAAGGGTTAAAACAATGTTCTACTATCTCAATGGTCCTATTTCAACTTGGTGGTTGCATTGAATGCAAACAATTGTATGCTTTTTCATTGACTGTTATGTGTTGGTAGCAATTGATAATTCTGATTTATATCAGTGATAAAGGAAGGATGTTGATATGAGTGAATTATTTGAATAGTAATTCCATAAATGTAAGAGGTTAAGGGGAGACATTAGGGCCCTCTTATATTTTGATTTGGTGGAACCATGAGTTTGAACTCTTCATATACACTAATTGGTAACCCTGATTTTTATAACAGTCAACAGCATTAATTATTTTACAAACAAAGGGAAACTAATATCAGATAGTAAGGTAATGTATTGATAGTCTAATGAAGTTTGTGGCTTTCTCTTAATGTTGTGTCTCTCCATTAGAGATTGTGCACATGACATAGGGACATTTGATAGAGTAAAAGGGGATCTCTTTGTGTATGATGGTAAGCCCTTTTAAGTATTGAGTGTTGAGTGAGGAGTGTGATAAAATATTTTTTGGATAAAGGGCTAGTTATTCTTGAAATCAGAACCAGTGACCTTCTTTAAGGCAGTAGTAAAAATTAGTAATTCTTTATATCTTATTTTATGAACATTGGAGGGTAATTGGAATGTACCTTGATTGGGAAATTTATTGTATGTCTTGGTTATGATCATATTTTTTGGTAAGTTTTATGGCCTTTGGAGCCATTTGGAAGTGGTTGAGTTGTGAACAGTTATGGAGACCTTATTGTCTTAATCCTAATTTTTATATCAGAAAGTGGATAGGAAGATTCATGTTCCTTGAGGAGTAGAAGGTTGTGCATCTACAATCCTTTATGTAAGGGTAAGGTGCTATTGTTGCAAGATTACTTTGAAGTTAGTTGATCCTATATGCATTAATGGTGTCCTATGAATGATTTGATAGATGATGTTATCAAGCAAAGATAATGAAGTCTTTTCTAAGCATAGCCAGGGTTTGAGAATAATTTTTGTGGTATTTTGTACCTAAATGTGCATAATTTATTATTATTTATCTCAGAAATATATGAGAAAAATCATTGTGTTCATTTATGTAATTCATGGGAAGAAACAAAGAATTTTTCCTACTTTTTATAGGATTAGACTTAGTATTACATAGAAAATTATTTCTTTAAATAAAAAAATCAGTCTTATAATTTGATCATAATTTTGAGTTTATTTGTAGAATTTGTTATATGCAGATAAAGTTTCAATTTTTTTGTGCCCTAGTTTTGAAAATATTGTTGTTTTCTATTATCCCTTTTTTGGGATATTACATGCACACAAGTGTTGGACGCAACAAAAACATGAAAGATGCTAAAAAAAGAAAATTTTGTGCCCCAATAAGCCTTACCTACTCAATGTAAAAAAACACACTACCATTTCAACCCTATTAAGTAAATTGGAAGGATTTTATAGTGGATTTGAAGATTAATGGGAGTTGACCAAAATATAGCATGCAACACTTATAGTGAATTTGTTGGCACTTGCACTTGTTCATCCTCTTTCTCCCTCCATTTTTCAATTTCCAGCTGGCTGGATGCTTTGTGGGTGGCTTGGTATTTCAATTGATCCTTGTAGTCATTATTCCTTTGGGATCGTAGCCCCAACTCTTCGCTCCTGCGTGTGCCAAATAGACTAGTTCATTTTTATACTTTCAAAGCAGAATTTTATATTTCAAATTTAAAATACAATTTGGGTCCAAATATTTTCCTTCATTTTAATTAGTATGTAAACTTGAAGCACAAAATGTCTACAAAACACTTTATTTGAACACCTCCTAGAAGATATCAAGGGCCTAAAAATAATAATCTAATAATAATGCTACATTAGAAATTGATTTGAGATTCTAGAATAATATGCACATTTCACTAAATTAATTTGTTGTAATATTATTTGTCCATTTTAGCTAGATTTTGATTAAACAGTTTGATCTAACATCTAATATCATGCAACATTTCCTCTAAGAAAATGCATTTGGAAACTACAAAGCTAAATTCCATGGCCTTCATTAATATCCTTGTTTCTTTCAATATGGAAGCTTTGATTGAGGTATGGACATCCATCAAAGTATAACATATAGAGGTATTTTTTCTAAATGTTGAGGTTACAACTATCCTAGTTGTATCACCTACTTTCAGTGTTGTGCCAGCATATCTAACATAAAACAAATCTACAAATCTATATAAATAAATATATGGTAGAAATATCTAATTGTGAATTACATTTACTTTTCTTGTTTTTCAATATTTGTTCTCTATAGGTTATACCATATAGTATATTGTTGTGTAATAGTAATCTCTTCACTTTCCATGAAAAAACTTCTTCACAACTTAAATATAAGATAGATATAAATATGTAAATATATGCCAAGTCAATAAGAGTGGATGGTGCAAAGTATCTAGGTGGTAGATAAGGATATGATGATATGAGTTTAAGAGTGGATGGGATTGAATTTAATAAATTAAAAATTAAAATAGACATAAATTACTTGAAACAAGTGCTTCATAACCCATCTAATCAAATCATAACCTATCAAAAAGGTAATAGGAATTTTCTAAAGAAAAGAACACTTGACCCAATTATAAGTGTATGGCCTTCGGAGTGATCCACCTTAGCAATAGAAACTGCCCCTTCAAAAAAATTCTCACATTACACAAAGCCACAATGTTCCTCCAAGATACACAAAAACACAATACGAAATTAGCGTTGACTTTTGTGCTGGATTTTAGTGTATTTGAGTGCATGAATTGAAAATTTTGGCTAGCGCCAAACTCGACGCAAATAGGCATGGTCAGCTCGGCGATGGATTTTGCACCAATTATTACACCAAATTTAGCACCATATATGATGAGGGTGCAACCCGAGACACAAAATCACACACACAACCAGAGAATAATATTATTATTCTGAATATGAAAATCTTACATGTAGAGGATCTCAAATCCTTGAGTTCTGCAATACATGAAAATTACAGAAAGAAACTACAGAAATTCCCCGTTTTGCAACATGCGATTTTCTTTCCCCAAAAACTACCCAAACAAATCAGAAACCAGCCCATAAATAGCCCCTTTCCTCGTTTGGAGCCAAAAGACAACATTCTAATTATGCACCAACTTCTAGAAGCCCTAACTCAAGATCTACCAGTCGGATCTTCAATCATAATACCTTTTCAGAAAGCTCTTGTGAAAATGAAGTGCTAAAAATTGGGGCCTAAAGGCTAACCACTTTCATTTTCCGCCAATTTTCGGGTCCATTCGGAGCCTGTAAGTCCCTCAAAATTAGCTCTGAAGATTTTGTAGGGCAAAAAGCAGAAACTGAAACTTGAATAACTTTTGAACCGGGAATGATCTTAGCCTGATTCTTTCACCAAAGTGTTTATTATTCTATCTTGAAGCTTCCCTTAAATTTCTATCTCCTCACGCCTTTAAATTCGTACCTGCTAAAAATAGCAGTTGAGCAGAAAAAGCAAAAAAGCAATTCTAAAAGTTGGGAATTCTTCTTCGACGAAAAGGGTGTCCAAAAATGCAAAAACATCTACAAAAATCTAAATGAAAGTAAATATATTTTTGGGTGATGTAGCATTGTCCTTACACCACGAGATGCTTCTGCATCAGTATATAGCACCGAATTTAGCGTAGGGACATTATAGCATCTTTGTTTGCACCTAAAATTGCACCGGGTAGTAACATTGGCAATTGCGTCGAATGGGCGCCCAATTTGACTTTTGGTTTTACTTCCATGTCTACTCCCATTTTTGCTTCTAGTTTTGCTTCCAATTTCACGTCCAGTTTTGCCTCTAGGGTTTCTTCCAATTTTGCTTCCAGTTTAGCCTCCAGGTTTGCTTCTAGTTTTGCTTCTAGTTTTTCTTCTAGTTTTGCTTTTGGTTTTGCTTTTGTGTTTGCTTCCAAATTTGCTTCTGGTTTTGCTTCCAGTTTTTCTTCTAGTTTCTCTTCAAAGTTTGCTTCCGATTTTTCTTCCAGTTTTTCTTCTAATTTTGCTTCCATGTTTGCTTCTAATTTTGCTTCTAATTTTGCTTCCAGGTTTGCTTCCAATATTTCTTCCAGTTTTTCTTCTAATTTTTCTTTCAATATTGCTTCTAGTTTGGCTTCCATTTATTAATTTAATAAGTTTTATTTCAATTTGATTATTTAAATATATCATGCCTCTTAAATAACTCATATAATTATAGAGTAAGTAATTTAATTATTTAACTCATATGATTAAATAGCAATACAATTATTATAACATGGTCATCATCTAAAATTAAAACAAGTGAGTCAAATATCTATAATTTAATTGAATTTGACAACATCCATCTTAAGTAGTAAATTAAAATCATCATACTTAATAAATACCCATCCAAAAATCATCGACCACTTTTAATATATATAAATTGACAAGTCAATACTAATAAGATCATCATCATATATAACTAAAACAAGTGAAAGTCAAATATGTCAATACACCAAAAACATGTCAAAATGATACATGTCCAACATTCGACATAAGTGAAAATGATACATGTACAAATGATATAAATAAAACTGATAAATTAAGTAACTCAAATCAATATAAGTGAAGATGATACATGTCCAAATGATATAGTGAAAATGATACATGTCAATATGATACAACTCAAAAATATAGTACTGTAGGCCATGAAGATGATACATATGATAGTAACCATGAAAACAGTCATCATAATGATATATCAATAATGATCCATGATGTAGTCTATATGATCATGAATTTCATTGGTTACTATCACCAACTGTCTCATCGTCGTCATTGTCATCAGCCTAGGTGGCTTCCATATATGGTCATCATCATCCTTTGCCATGTGATCTATACCAGCAAAACCACTATTTTGTGGATCTATATCATGTTGAGGATCATATTGATCTTCTGGAAGACCTGTGTTCTTTAAAAAAAATCATTTAAAATAAAAAGATATTATTGATTTCATGCAATAGTTTATTTTTTTGTTATATATCTAATATTACATCATATCAAATTGCACATACCATAATAAAATTTTTAAAAAATTACAACTAATACTGGTGAGTCAAGAGAAACTTCAGCTTTCAAAAACAAAGCCAATTAGGTTGTCAGACTTGTGAATCAGGGTAGCATTTGGTGGAAGAGGAAGAAAGATGACTGGAACTCTGGAGGCCCACCATAATGGATTTTAGTATTCAACCAAGAGAGAAGAAGAGAGATTTGATATCATGTATCAAAACATTAAGCATGCATTCTTCCAGCCAATGGGGAATGAGATGATTACTTTGCTTCATTTTCATTTACATAACCATATCACAGTGTGGGAACCAAGAAGACTAACGATGTCCAGTTTATGTGGAGGTAATGGATGTGGTCCAAACTTTAGGAGGGGAAAGAAGGTCAATGTATGATCTTGATGAAATTGAGCAATAACAACAAGAGAGGGACAAGAAAAATAAAATCAATACAGAGTTTCATGGATTTGTCAAGCGAGTAAGAGAACTATGGGAGAAGCCTCATCTAAAATATTTTGAACTAGAGTTTTATATACCATTTAGAGCTTGGTTTTCATGGAGTTCCTTTTAAATCCTCTGCTTTTATTGTTACTATGGTAAACTATTTGGTAGAGTTGGTCGAATTACCTTTCTTAGTAATCACTATTAGTGAGATTGAGAATTTTTAACCTTGAGAGAGTGGGACTTGGGAAAAATTCATTTGATATGGCTATTGCTTTCAAAGACTTCGTGCGGGATGTACTCTGAATGTACACCATTCCTGAATCTTTGCTTGATGGCATCAAGGAAAGGTTGAACTCCATGGATATAAAGTATTATGAAAGTAGAATGAACTTGAACTGGTGGCCAATTTTGAAGACTATTACTGATGATCCAGATAAATTTATTGAAGATGGTGGTTCAAAATTTTTGAATATGAAAGCTAGTGATTCTAATTTTGATAATTCAAAAGAGTCAAATCAAGGATATGAACCCTCTGATGTAGAAAAGGAATCAAAATCATATTTCATGTAGCCACCATCAAGAATGTTACAAGCCAAAAAGATGGATGGAATTATTATATAAGGATAATTTTCAATGTTGTAGGTACCGAATTTAATGCCAACTACAATGGCGACATTGAAATTCCCTATCAGTATTTATGTTAATGAAATTTCCTTTAGATGCAACGATTCAAAGCACATCAACCATGTGGTACAAATTATTAAATCCTAGAGACGATCTGTAGCAATAAGAGTCTGAAAAGGTAGAGAAAGCTACATAGGTCACTCAAGAGAAACTTCAGCTTTCAAAATCAAATCCAATTAGGTTGGAAGACGTGTGGATCAAGCCAACATTTGGTGGAAGAGGATGAAAGATGATTGGAACTCTGTAGGCCCACCATAATGGATTTCGGTATTCAACCATGAGAGCAGAAGAGATAGATGATATCACGTATCAAAACATTAAGCATGCATTCTTCCAGCAAACGAAGAAGGAGATAATTACTTTGCTTCATTTTCATTTGCATAACCATATCATGGCGTGGGAACCAAGAAGACCAAGGATGGCTAGTTTTATGTTGAGGTAATGGATGTGGTCCAAAATTTAGGAGGTGAAAGAAGGTCAATGTAGGATCCTGATGAAATTGAGGAAGAACAACAAGAGAGGGATATGACTGCATAAACACAAAACATGTAAGAGATCTATGGGAGCAGCCTCATCTAAAAGATTAGATTACATAATCATGGACTATAGAAACACAAAACATGTAAAAAAGGAAAGATGCTAAAATTTTAAACTAATTATATCCCGCAAATACAATCATGCTATCCATAATGCATGCACTCATTTTAAGGCATTCAAAAAACAAAATAGATATATGGTCTCCCCACTAAAATGCAAGCAGACAAGAATACCCTAGATTTAGAAGGGCGCTTCACTTGAGAACCCCCCATGTAGCCCTCCTCCCTTCCTCTCTTCATTTATATGACCACCATCTCACCTCAAGCTGCTCTTGCAAAAAAAAAAATATCGTATTTGTTATAATTAGTCTAGGTTTCTTGTTTCTACAATCCCCTCCTCCTCCTTCCCTTACAATCACAAAAATCATGAATCCTTCATAGATGAAGCCCCAAATTCTCAATAGTCAAAATGGATATAATTTAAAAACACCAAAATTAAGATCAAGCTCCTCTAAAACCCAAGAAGAAAAAGAAAAAAATAATCACATAAAATTGAAGCTTCTAGAACAAAATTATTTGACCACATATTTGTGTCCAAAGGTCAAGAGATCGAGACTCATGGAGCTAATTTCATTTTCACTACCTTGTCTCACATTTTTTTCTTTCTTTAATAGATCCTCACAAGATTAATGGTAGGTTTAAAATAAATTCTTTCATTGAAACCCCAACTATTACTAAAGCCTTCTTAAAAAGGAGCATAAATTTAAAACATATACATGCAAGGCCTTTCAGGGATTAAATAGACTAGCCTCTACACCAAACACTTTCCACAAACAAACAGAGGGCATTTCAATATAATACAAAATTAAATTGTGAACCAAGATGAGCACCACAGACCTTGTTTTGAAGCATAGAAATTCATTGTCCAAAAAAATTTGAACCTCTATCGGTCTGCTGCAATGAAAAATCAATCACAATTGGATCAAATCCATGAAATACTAAGGCATAAATATTTCCTTGTCCTCCTATTGCTCCTCCTCAAATATTTGGCAGTGTTTTGGTGACTCCTACAAGTCTTCTACCAATGGTGTGCGGTAGTGCAGTGACCACCATTGTCACATGGCTCCTTCATCAACTCGGTATGGTAGAGTGGTTTTTACCATGGTCTTGCAAGTTGCTTCTTCCTTATCAGTGGTAGTGTGGTGAAAGCTTCTGTGACAAAATTTTTATTCACAGAGGACGCCATGGAGAGAGGACATGGATGACGTAGAAATACTAAATTGCTAAGAGGAAAGTGGGTGGACATTGTAGCAGACAATAATGTTAATGACCAAGACTTCTAAATTTTCAGAATTATTTGCAATCCGTGTTTAAAAAAGGATGATTCTTATGGCCTAAACGTTGAAATGCTTTAGTAATATTATGTTGTACTTGGACAATTGAAAACTTGTTTTATTCTCCTAGCAATATTTTTTATTTTCCATTATAATTCTAGACCAAACAACATTAACGGGGATGGCCTTTTACACCAATCTTAATTTATATGATTTTCATGAACCTGTTGTCAAGCATTAAATTCCTTTTGTAGACAGGAAATGTAAAGGCTTAATCTAAGAAAAGATAAGTAGTCTCTTTCTGAGGGTAATCCACATGCAAAAATTAAAAAGCACATAAAAATAAAATTGTATAGTAGAAAATCAGATTCAATCAGTTATGTCTTATTTCTCTTGCACACTTATCTAAAAGACATGGGGTATTCACCATATATTTCCCTTGACAAAGAAAACATGTGATTTCATTTATTTTTACTGTATATCTCAGAAGTGAAATTGTTGTTACATAATGATGCACTGCGAAAATAATATATACAAAAAAATGCAAAGAAAATGTTTAAAATTTAACATGCAACCTACTATGTTTTTTTTTATCAGTAATAATATTTGATTTTATTAATAAAAATGCAAAATTTACATCAACTTCAAAAATATGTTTGTTTAACCACCATAGTTCCCAACAAACCAAAAAAAAAATACTAAATCCACCTGTAAACAACCCTATCTACTATTACACATACTCCATATTGTTTACATTTTCAAATAAAAAACACGGCTTAACCTGAGAAAACGTACAACAAAAACTAGGATATAAACTGTATTTTAACCAAAATTGAGCTTCAGTTTATGCGGAAGTTCTTGACGTGCTACCCAGTTGCATTGGGCATATTTCCTTGATTGGATTCATCTTCTTCCTTGGGCGTAAACATTTCTTCTCTCACAAATCCTCTTTGGCGACATCTTTGAGTCCCTCAATGACCATCTTGACCTCCATTATTTCTACACAAACTTTCAAGGCTTTCCATCCTAGCTCTGCTCCTCCTCTCCACATAGCTTTGGTAATTCCTTTTGGCCACCTAATGAAGGGATACTTTATCTCTACTACTTCAGGGTCCACATGATCTTCCATGCCTTCACTCACATCAAAGCCTTTTCTTGGTATAGCCCATTCTAGGATACTTTCCATATTCACTAAGAAATGCTTGTGTACCAACACCTTCATTACTTTCCTCACTTCCTTCTCTAACTCTCCTAATTCTAGCCCCCATGCAATGATAAATGAGAAAATATCTATATTAGTACAATATTTGTGCTTCAAATCTTCAAAGCCAGTACCTAGGATTTTTTGCATAGATTGTGCCACCTTCACATCATTGGAGAGGAACAATCCTCTTAGCCTCTTCACGGTTGCTTTATCAACAAAAGGGTCCAATTTTCTCCTCGAATGTAGAGTGAAATTAGCCTCCATTTCTTCTTTGGTATGCTAGCTTCCAAACTACCTCACACCATAGACCTGTTACATTCCTTGCCACTGCAAACCAAGAAGCATCGAACGAAATGCCTTGTGTGTCTTTAAAACACATCCTATTGTCACCCTCACCATTAATTTTGAATGTATGTCCAACGCCGCCAACAATTCCTTCATCAATGCCTCAATTCCTTTGTGAATTTAAAACACATTCCTCTACGTTCTAGCGTTAACTCCTTCCTACAATAATTACAAAGGAAAAATTTCCTTCATAGGAATACCATAAGTCTAAAGTAACAATTTTTATCAAGACAAATGTCAAAAATTATAATTAAAAATAAAAATCCTTATAATTGTACCTCAAATTGGACCAAAGAGAAACAACAAATGTGCCCTGATATATTTTGCAGATTTAAACAACTTGAAAAGACCACTTTGGAGATAACAAGCAATAAATAAGCATGAAAATTGACACAAAAATTGAACACTGAAGATGGATTATGAGTTATAATGTATTTGCTCCATTATAAAATTTCTCAAAATATAAACATACATAATATGAGTTATTTTGATATGAATAAGTGGATGAGATAGTCTAGTATATATTCTAATGTATTGAAATGATGATGATATGATGATCAAAATTGGAACTTGGTTTCCCTATTTGTACAGGAAGCAACAAGCTTTAGATCTGTTCACAAAAGTTACATTTTTTCTTAACTAAAGCATAATTAACATAACATATAAACTTAAAAAGATAGGTTTGTTCCAATTGTTTCCAAACATTAAATGATCCTTGTGTTTGTTGATAGGTAGAAGATTTTGACGAATCACATACTAATACCCAAGATCCAACTGGGTTATTAAGATTTAGGTAGGATGATGCAAAGCATCCTTTAAACCATACTAGGGCGAAAAGAGCAAGTTTGAAGAGAACACCTGGAACTATTTCACACCGGCTCAAGGTACAATCCAACCTGGTTATGACACTGATAGCAATCCAATTTTTCCTGAACCTTCCATACCCAAACTTTGCATCACAATATATTCTTCCTGTGCATAAAAATTCTACATATTAACCCCTTCTAAATAAAACTCAAAATACCATGAAACAATGAGTCCCCTATATTAGTTAATAAGTAGGAAATCTATAGGGAATAGTTTGATTTTATACAAGGATTCTCATGAAAGGAATATTCAAGTGAAAGTGAGTGAGATGTTTGAGATTGCACCTAATGGTGCAATATCCAATCTTAAAGGTAGTTAGCAAAGCAGAAAATGTGCAAGAAAATAAAATTGTACACAACAAACAATTCACAATGTTATCTTGCATAATGCCTTAAATTTGAAGACAAAAATTTCATTGTATCTTGATGAAAGTAGTGACCTTAATGGTCAATCACTAGCAACAATGATTTTAAAACATGGTATTGTGCTTATGGAGGCAACATTATAAGAAAGGTGGTGAGTGGTGGTTTGGAACAATGGCAGGTATGAAGGACTTGATTTATATGCATGCTATCCAATCTAGCTTAAGACAACATTCTTAGAAGAGATTGAAGGTGGATTAAGGAACTCAAGGGTTACCATGATAAATATTGAATCAAAGATTGGGATCTATTTAAAAGCCACTATCATGAAGATATTAAAGATGTCAAATGTAAAACCCCAATAACTAGAGTAATGAACACGGTGTGCTAGGGAAGATTTAGGAGATCTCCACATTATCTAATCATAGGAAAATACATCATTTATTTATTTTTTAAAATTAAAAGAAATTATTCTAAACCCTATATAGGACACATTGATACTTCAAAAGCATCTGATTTATTTTTTTAAATTAAATAAAGTTATTGTAAACCCTATATAGGATACATTGATACTTCAAAAGCATTTGAAGGAATTTGAGATTATGTAAACATATGTCAATTAAATACCTAGATTACAAATAGTAGCATGAACATTGTAACCCTTGTTGATCAGAGCTAGAATTGATAAACAACAATGAATCCTATGCCTTCTATCACGCAAATATCCTTACCATTCTCTATCATTCTTTACTGAAAAACTTCATTTTGGCGGGCTATTCCTAAAAATAAGGTTTCAACAAAGGTTTCATTGTATGTTTATTAAAATGAAAACTCCATTCTGGTGAGCTATGCTCAAAAATAAGATTTCAATGAAATTTTTAGAGTATGTTTATTAGAGTTTTAGAGTATTTTGGTGGGCTATATTCTTGATTCCTTAAATGATTTATTCAAATGGATTGTCACTTATGTGATTTTCTACCATGATTATCGTACTATTGTCGTCTCTTATTATACCCTCTATGTTATGGTGATGTTTTTCCCTTCCCTTCTATTGTTTACCGCACTATTGCCTTGCTCAAGGCTTCTTGTTTTGGGGTTGTGGTGTATACCGCTCTACCACATATGTTACTCACCTTCCTGATGGTATAGCAATGTATGATTTTGATCATTACCTGAAGAGTGTCAATGAGACAATCTTCTTTATCTTACCAATATCTAAATGTCTCATCGACATTAGATCTTATGTTCCTCTGATGTTGGTTTTCAGTGTCGATGAGACAATTTAATATCTCTTGCCGATATGCCATTTTCTCATTGATATTTTCCTTTGCCGGTATTTTTTATACACTGGTGTAACTATGCCATGTCGGGGAGACTCATGATTATCGTTGTGGTATCGCAGTTTTTTTCCCTTCTCTTTAGTTGTTTACCGCACTACCACCTTTCTCAAGGCTTCTTGTTGTGGGGTCATGGTGTATACCGCTCTATCACATATGTTGCTCACCCTCCCAATGGTCTAGTTGTGTATTCTTTTGATCATTACTTGAAGAGTGTCGATGAGATAATCTTATTTATCTTATCGATATCTCAATGTCTCATCAACATTACTTTGTTATATCCAAGAGTTGTGTTTCATTGATCACTTGTAGATATGCCTTGTCGATGTGACGTAAGTGATTCTCTCCTTGATATGCCCATATCTTGTTGATATTTCACTATTGTACATCATCGATGAGACATATAAATAAGTCTCTTTGACATAGGGGTGTCTAACCAACACTATACCCGAAGCTAAACTCGAAGCTAAACTCAAAGCCAAAGGCAATGGTAATGGTGGCACCACACTCAAAGCCAATATCATTTCTAAAGGTGTTGATAATTTTGGCATACATTAGTGCCTAAATTAGAGATGACTAGTCCTGATCGGTGCAAATAAACACCAAAAATAGCACCATCCCGATAAATAGCACTAACGTTTTGAAAAAATTGGCAAAAAATACATTAAAACGTTGGGTGGAAGCAAAAAGTGGAGAAAATCATAGGGATTTGTTGTAGTGATAAGCCAATCAAATCCTACCTTATGTGTCTTATTAATCAAATTGGAGATGATCCTAAAAATGACATTGTGAAGGGTGATTGGTCTAAAAAATCTAAATGACTTTTCAATTATTTCACTACTACGATCAATGTGTCATCTTTCATGAAATGTCCCAAAACACTATTCATTATGATCATATGGGAATTTCTAGGAGAGCTACAATAGTTGTAACATCATGAATTAAAAACATTAAAAATTACATCATGAATTAATTATGTAACCATATAAGTAAAATATAATTCTATCAAGAAATCAATATCAAATAGATAATATAATTGCATAACTCATACATTTCAATGTCATTGATCTTCTTCTTCATCCAACTATTTGTCTATATCATCTGATCTAGATTCAACATTGTAAGAATTGGTCATATCATCATCATCTTCATTGATATTAGTTTTGATAATGTCATCATCCACACGGATATCATCTTCATGAACATTAACTCATACATCATCATGATCTAGTTCCTCTTCTTTGACATCTTCATCAAGAACATCATCAACTAGTTGTTGATCTTGATCATCATCTACATCATCTTCTATATCTTCAGTATCTTCTTCTTCCACCATATTATACTTTATCGGCCTTCCTCTTGGATCATGTCTAACAAAAAATGACCAACCTAGTTTACCTGGAACCTCTAAGTAAAATACCTTCTCACATTGGCTTGGAAGAACATAGGGCTCATTTCCAGCTCACTCGACCAACCTTGTATTAACCATGGCAAACCCATTATCATGTTCAATAATAGTTCTCTCGAGATCATTTGCATTCAATCGTAGCCTATACCATTGGACGAAAAACATAACTAATTTGAAGGACTTAAAGTCACTCTCAAGTATATCATCCAAAATCCCATAGTATCAATTTTTTGATACTTCTAGATGAAACATTAGTCACCTGAAATACTGCAGTTATCCCAGAATCACAAGTTTTCTTCTTGTCATCCAAATTTTTGATTCAAAATTTACGACCATTGCACCACATAGCCTTGTGGTGTTTCACTTGCAATATGTCAAACATGTAAAAATTATTGCATCTTCAATTGATAAATATTTATTCTTGGCCAAATGTATGCAAAAAAAAAAAAACTCAACATATATACATCAATATAATTAAAAATAATTAAATAATATGGGTGATTAATATATTTATACGTACCTTTTTATCTCTTAAACCATATGCTAAATCAATTTCCCTTGGTGTAACATTGGAATCTTCATTATGATGAGCTTCTTTAGCCAATGAAGCCACACCTTCCCATGTTAATGCATGACCAAATTATTGACATTGTTCAATCCATACCATCATCCAATCAAGATTTTTTGTGACGTACAAATGTAGTGCATCCCACTCTCGACCAACTGTATAAAAAAAATTGAAATTCATAAATGACATATAATTAGTTAATTACCATGGTACGACCTTAATTTATAATTGATTTACCTGAAAACCTAACATCCCACTACCAATAATCTTATTATCTTTCATAAGAAACCTCTGAACTATATGTATCCAAGACCCATTGTGTTGGAACTATAAATTTTTTTTTAAAATTATAGTGATTTATACTCATAAGTTTCCCAAAGAATCCCATATTTTGAATACAAAATTGATATAATATCCTTTACATGACATGACTATCAATGATCACATCAGCCTTAACCATTTGATACCATGAATTTTGTCTAAGACCAAGGATTTGAGTAAATAAGCCATATCGGCAAGAGATGGTGCAGGTTTCTCCGATTCATAAAAGCATTATATTCTTATACATATTTTCCAACATATCGGCAAGAGATCAGGAATGTCACACCGATTAGATTTCATATGAAGATGTGCATCGAGAAGATACAGTTCATGGTCTCGTCGATGAAGAAGTTCATCGGCAAGACGAGCATCATCAGGAAGAGATCAATAGGTCATATCGAGCATATGTGTCTTACCGATGAAATAACATTGGTAAGAGATTTGTCATGTCTCATTGATAAAGCATAAAGAATCACATCGACAAGACAAAAAACTATCGGAGTAAGGTTCTTAAGTCACCCCGAGCACATTTGTCTCACTGATGAAATATCATCGGCGAGACACCCATCTTGTCTTACTGACGAAACAAAAGTAGATACTATCTACAAGACAATTTCTATCGGAGTGAGTTCTAAATGTTCTCCTGACTCTCCATGTCATGTCAATGGGATTACATCGGTAATATGCTTGACAACATACTTAAGATCAAAGGAATGAACATCGGGGAGACTCATAGCGTTGAGGATAAAACTAAGTGTCTTAGTGATACATAGTCTCTTGTCGATAAAGAATTCAAATGGGTCGGTCAAAGGATTCATTGGGGTGACTATTAATGATATCTATGCATTATGGATTAGAAGGATGAATTATGTGATATCAGTGAAAAGGACATAATGTCTCCTCGATCAACAAGTTGTTTAGTGAATGTTGGTTGAACCTGAATAAAAAGGATCACCTAGAGTCTGAAATGTCATGCCGATATAAAGCACTTGATATGATAGTGAGAATTTCAAAAACATTGCAAACTCGTACGAGCTCAGAGCTAGAACATTAATGGCTCCACAAACACACAAAGAAGTAGACAATGTTTGAAGTGGAGTAATTGAAGGCAAATTTTGCAGAATTAGTAGCAGGAGAGCGAACGAAGGGTCAGAGGATTTTACAACCAAATATTCTCAAAGAAATTGGTAATTTCTCTGCGATTGAATTTCCTATTATGTGATTTATAAAGAGTAAAATGGAAAGTACCAGCTCGGGGAAAACAAAGGGCAAGAGACAAGGTGAGAGTTGTTGGGGATACGGAGTCGGTCTGTCATCATAGAACATGTCTAAGACAACAGTTCCTTAGTGATTTTCATTCAAATCACAACAAAGATACAAGAAACTATGCCATAAAGCATAAGCAGCACAGGTGATCCCCCATTGATCCTCTGAGAGAAGTAAATGCAAAACAATATAGAAGATTCAACACAAGCACAAATTCAAGAAACCGAATCAAACAACCATGAAAGACAAAACAATGAACACACAGATATACATGGGGAAAAAAATTTCCAATAGAAAACCCCACTTCCAAAACATTTAGCTCACTTGTATTATTTAGTAACTAAAATGGTTACAATACAAACTCAGAGCTATGCTCTTCAGGATATTACAACTTGTTCATCTGGAGAAAGATAACAGGCAACACAAAATAGAATCTTTACACAGTTACAATGTCCTTGTGACATACTATGTAGATTCCCTTCAGCTCCTCACAAATGACTATCACAGCTAGCCTCAAGGCTAGCATAGCCACTTGGGCTATCAGGTTCACATCTTAATAGATCTGAGAGTCTAAGTGTTCACCATTGAACTACTCGAACACACTCAGCCTCTCTCTGTTAACTCATCCTTTTATCGAATTGCATGCCCAATCCTTATACCGTGTGCATACCTATTCAGCCCATCCCTGTTAGCAATGATCATTAGGATAATAAATTATCCACCTGCAAGCATTCCATTTCTGATAATGCGTATTGCTTAACCCTCAAGCATTGAGCCACGCAATATAAAATCCAGTCTCAGAAATGTTCGTCAACCTTGCTATAATAATGCAGCTCAATCGCACATCAGAAAATAACCATTCAGCCAACCAGATCATAAGGATCTTCCATGTGTCACCATCTCATTCATCTATCACTGTTGATTATCATTCAAAACAGTCCAACTCGGTCAATCTAGTATCGAGCTCATCCGAGCTCTTACCGTGTTACCATCGAGCTCAACGATACCTCCCGCAATATGATGATGAGCTCACCCGAGCTCACCTTGCCATCTACCGCACTACCACTGCCCTCTTGGAATCACCTTGCGGCAAGGCGGTGAGCTTTCTTGAGCCCACCCTTCACCTTCATCATGCTACCGCTGCAACAACCAACCTACCTCGCAGTATGGCAGTAAGCCGTCTGAGCTTGCATCCTGACTCCACCGCACAACCGTGCCCCTATCCAAGTCACCTCGTGGTATGGCGGTGAGCTCGCCTGAGCTCACCCTCATCCATACCATGCTACTATTGATTCAATCAAAACTTACCATAGTACAATGGTATCAGCTAGCCAAAACGCTAGCGGTCACACCACGCTACCGCAGGGGTCGCCAAGCCACTCCGCGGTAGGGCAGTAACTGCCAGGCCGACCGCACGCGGTCTCACCGTGGACACCGTGGTGAGAGGAACCACCACCTATGGTATGGCAGTAACCGCCATTCCCACCATTGGCAGTCTCACCACGAACACCACAATGAGAGGGACCACTGCCAGTGGTATGGTGGTAACCGTCAAGCCAGACCATTGGCAACCTTACCATGCCACCGTGGTGAGAGAACTCACCACGCGCAGTAAGGCGGTAATCACCAACATAGGCTGCAAGTGACCTTATCATGCTAGTGTGGTGAGAGAACTCACCATGCGCGATAAGGCGGTAACCGCGAGACCGACACTGCCAAGACCAAGCCAGACCATCATGGTAAAGGCCAAAACATGAAGGAAAAAGCCAAGTCCGAAGGCAATAAGCCAGAATGTTGAGGCATAATTTCCCAACAATCTCCCACTTGCCGAAGACTTTCAGGCTTCCTTCAAACACCCAAACAAGGACCAAAAAACCATGCTTCCATGCTCCAAACAAGACCCCTACAATGACAGTAAAAAAAAATGTCCAACATCTTAGGCTACAGCTCCAAAAAGAACAAGCCAAGGCATATATGCACCAGTCTTCATAACATAAACATCATATCCTTCAGGCAGAAAAGGCACCACAAGAGCAAAAACAAAGCACAACTCGAATACCAGAATAGGAAACAATCTCCAAAAGAAGAAAAAACCAACCAGCTAGAACAACAACCATAAAATCGACTGCCCTCCATCCAACTGATCAAACCCACAGGATTAAAAAACCAGCACCCACAACTCATGCTAAATCATCCAACCACCCATACCTCATAGGTATGAACATTAGTGAACTCATACCATCACAAAGCCAACCCAACAACAACAAACACAAGCACCATGTGTCAACTAGTCAAAAGACCACACACGTCTAGGTACTCCCACTGCAAAGGTATTTTCCAGATGAATGCAAACAAAACACCATCACACATGATCCAAGCATACTGATTCCACCAATCCCTACACATAGAAATGAATAACCGTGTAGTTCCAAGGAACATCCACATTGATCTGCACCACCTGCAACCACCTGCTACAGTAAAATTTTCTCTCAATTGTCTTTCGTAGTTCTTCCAAGATCCTCCATATCTAACAAAAGAAAAAAGCACAGGAACCTTCATGTCATCACCGAAGTGACAACACATGACCACAAACTATGCCCAGCTTGGCTCCACAAAAGCATCTCACATCTAAATTTATATGAAAACAAACATATAGGAAGAAAAGACTAGATTAGAGAGAAACTGCAAATCAAAACATGTAGCATCCTCCTACATACATTTCTAAATGCCAGTTGTGTCAAGAATGATCTTCTTCACATCCTAAAGGGAAAATCCTTAACAAGATCCAATAAAAACCATGGATGTAAGAAACTCAAAGAAGATCAGACTCACTCATATAACCATCTCCTATCAGTCCTCAAAGGGAACAAGGAGATACACTATGTTGTCCACCTTTCATTATGAATCCTCCAGAATTTTAAAAGCAACTCAAGATTCATATCCATGAAAGATAAAGCATAACACACATCTGAAAGATATAATGAGAAAATACCTTTCAAATGAACCTCACTACCGAGCAGACCAAGAAGAAAAGAAAAGATGCTCCTCCAAGATATACAAGCCACTATGACTTACCCAAGAGAAATTTCCTTCATGGTCTCTATTGAACTCGCATTCAACCAAGGTGTAGGCTACTCGGACTTTCAGCTATAACAACAAAATTCTCAAAATAATTCCAGCCTCACCTTATTCTTCATGCAACCATGAGTACCAACAACTTGTCATTTCATGCTAACTCAAATCTGTATTGTTGCACTTATCATGAAGTCCCCTAGCATATGACCACAGTACTCAAAACATAAAGAAATACCAGACCACTGTCAAAGATCCAAACCATCTGAATAGGAACTTATCATGACACCATGATATACACATCTCCATTAGGAGATACCATGCTTCAAGTGAACTATCCATGGTCTCAAGAGAAAACCAACATGCCAAAACTCTAATGCACAAGTAAGAGTATACCATGACATAAATCAAACAAACTCTAAACCAACATCACCTATCAAGCACCACCAGCATCTCATCCAAAAACTACCAAGGTCCTCCATGGCTCCAAGATGTTGTACATCTTCAAATAGTGACCATGCAGATACGAAAGAAACTCTTTTGTAGCAACAGGATCTAAGAGTCCAAAAGAAGCATCTGCAACACCAAAGAAAATCATTCACCACCAAGTGATGAATCCATAGTCACTATTAAATCTCTCACCAAAATATGACACCGATCTCTCCAAGCATCATGACCAAACATCTGTTGATCCAAAAATATCCAAGTACAAATGATAACATGTCTATCGGACACCAACACCAAACAACACAAAGATTACCAGATTATGCAGACCACACCATCACTATCAAAAGCTTACACAAGCTAATGTATCTAGCTCTCCATGACATCGTGATTCTCATGCTTCAAGTCCCCATCACTAACTATTCAAGTACTCAACCACCACCCCTCCTCTCATCTCAAAACAGACACACCAATGCACAAGTGACCACAGATAAGGTCAACTAACAAATCTGCACCACATGGTTACAACCTTGTGGATATTGATAGTCCACTTCTGAGTTCTCTCACATAAAACATGTAGGTAAGGATAGCCTAAAAAATTGCACAACTCCTAGATGCAACCAAATGAAAACCTACAAATATATCGTCATACTAGAAACTGTAAAACTAATATCATCAAAGAGAACAGCCAAAGCAGACAAGCATGACTCAAATACCAGATCAGCAACAGATCCGATTTTCCAGTCATGTCCACAACTCAAGTACCTTAGTCTAGGAAACCAACAAACATACCACAAGAATGTTGAAGGAGAAACTCATACCAACATTACCATGCAAAGAAGACATCACACCTCCTCTAAGACATGTCAAACTACTACTATCTCATCTAGACACACCCCAAAAGATAGGGTCTAGAAAACAGTTGAGCAACAGCTCCACAAACCATAATTTTTCCTTGACCATACAAAACCTGCAAAACCACAGTGTTTATAAAAAACCCACGCATCTCCATTTTCACTACTCATCTGGATGACTCAGGAGTCTGCACACAACCATCATGGTTAACCAAAACAATGAAAAAAAATGAATATGCATGATAGACTTTTTAGGAAAAACTACACAAAATCTTCAGAGCTAAAGATATGAATTTGAACCATGCGATTGAAAGACACATGTAAGAAAAAAATAGTAGGTTCATTTCAGATCAGTTCCAAAAAACCACAATCATGCACAAGAATACAAGAGAGCCATGATATCCAAAATTTTCACACAGAATCAACTTAATAGCCTCCATGCAATCAGAGCAATAGAGAAATTGCCTTTAATGCTAAGTCAAAACACCCAGCACAAGCACACAAATTCATGGCTAAATAGCAACACAAGCAACTTCACCACTAGGGAGCCTCTTACACAGACACCCAGTATGAAACCATGCTTCGTTGCAACACAACCACAAGCACATCTCACGCCCTTTGCATCAAGAAATTTTTTGTGAGCTAGGAGCCTTAGACCACATCGCCACAATATGATCAACTCTAGTAAACTTCAGTGTCTTTCAAAACTATGTGTTGAATCAAAGAAGCAGGAACTTCCACTCATCGAAGGATCAATCACCAACCAATTTCTCTAGATTTCCTCAAGCTTGCCAAGCTAAGAAATCATCACAAGAGATATACCCAGTTGTTCAGTAACCAGGAGAAGGCTATGACACCACTTGTTGGTATCATCAAACCTTCACTTCCTTCAACCAGCTCTGATACCACATGTTGGGGATACGGAGTCGGTCTGTCATCATAGAATGTGTCTATGAGAATAGTGTCTTAGTGATTTTCATTCAAATCACAACAAAGACACAAGAAACTATGCCATAAACTGGAAGCAGGAACCCTTGACTTCCTTCAACCAACTCTAATACCACTTGTTGGGGATACGGAGTTAGTATGTCATCATAGAATGCATCTAAGACAGCAGTGCCTTAGTGATTTTCATTCAAATCACAACAAAGACACAAGAAACTATTACATAAAGTGGAAGCAAGCATAGTTGATCCCCCATTGATCCTCTGAGAGAAGTAAATACAAAAAAATATAGCAGATTGAACACAATCACAGATTCAAGAAACTGAATCAAAAAACCATGAAAGATAAAATAATGAACACACAGATATACGTGGGGAAAAACCTTTTCAGGTAAAAAGCCCCACCTCCAAAACATTCAGCTCACTTGTATTATTCACTAACTAAAACAGTTACAATACAAACTCATAGCTATGCTCTTCAGGATATTACAACTTGTCCATCTAGAAAAAGATAAATGGCAACACAAAATAGAATATTTACATAGTTACAATGTCCTTGTGACATACTGTGTAGATTCCCTTCAACTCCTCACAAATGACTGTCACAACCAGCCTCACGGCCAGCCCAGCCACTTGGGCTATCAAGTTCACATCTTAACAGATCTTAGAGTCTAAGTGTTCACCATTGAATCTCTTGAACACACTCAGCCTCTCTTTGTTAACTTATTCTTCTATCGAACTGCACATCTGATCCTTATACCATGTGCATACCTGTTTAGCCCATCCCTGTCAGCAATGGTCATTAGGATAATAAATTATCCACTCGCAAGCATTCCATTTCTGATAACGTGCACCGCTTAACCCGCAAGCATCGAGTCGTGCAACATTAAATCCGATCTTAGACATGTCCATCAACCTTGCTATAATAATGCAGCTCAATTACACATCAAAAAATAACCATTTGGCCAACTAGATCATAAGGATCTTCCATGTGTCACCATCTCATTCATCTATCGGTGTTGACTGTTGGTCAAACTGGTCCAACTAGGTCAACCAAGTACCGAGCTCATCTGAGCTCTTACCGTCTTACCGCCTAGCTCAACAATACCTCTCATGATATGGTGGTGAGCTCGCCTGAGATCACCCCACCATCTACCGCACTACCGCTGCCTTATTGGAATCACCTAGCAGTAAGGCAGTGAGCTCACCTAATCTCACCCTTTGCCTTCACTATGCTACCGTTGCGATAGTTGACCTGCCTCGCGGTATGGTGGTAAGCCATTTGGGCTCGAACCCTGACTCCATCACACAACCATGCCCCTATCTGATTCGCCTCATGGTATGGCGGTGAGCTCGCCCGAGCTCACCCCCATCCATACCGCGCTACCGTCGAGTCAATCAAGACTTACCACAGTACAATGGTATTGGCTAGCCAAACCGTTGGTGGTCACACCATGCTACCACATGGGCCATCAGGCCACTCCCTAGTAGGGCAATAACTGCCAAGCTGACTGCAAGCAGTCTCACCGTGGTGAGAGGAACCACCACCTACGATATGGCGCTAATCGTCATGCCCACCACTAGCAATCTCACCACAAACACCGTGGTGAGAGAGACCACTGCCAACGGTATGGCGGTAAATGTCGAGTCAAACCATTGGCGGCCTTACCATGCCACCGTAGTGAGAGAACCCACCACGCGCAGTAAGGCGATAACCGCCAGCGTAGGTTGCAGGCGACCTTACCGTGCCACCTCAGTGAGAGAACTCACCACGCACAGTAAGGTGGTAACTGCCAGATCGACACCACCAAGACCAAGCCAGACTGCCATGATAAAGGCCAGAACATGAAGGAAAAATTTAAGTCTGAAGGGAACAAGCCAGAACATTGAGGCATAATTTCCTAACAAGAGTAGTCGCCCTAGAGGGAAAAAGAAAAAATTGAAACTGAAAATGATCCAGGGGTAGTGGAAAGGAAATTGAACCAAGACTTAATCGACCAATTACCTAGTTCAAGACTTAAAGCTAGGCGTTTCTCTCAACTTAGGGCAAAAGTAGAAAAAATGGAAGATAAGTGCAAACACATAGGTGATATCTAGACTCCAATTAGGGGATACGAGCTATTCATCTTTCATTACCACTGAAGGAATCAATATGAACCAGTGTGTAACCCCTAGATATTTAGCCTAGGGAAATTGGTCTAAACAAACGTGTTTGTAGATGCAGAATTGGTAAAATTGCTAGTTTCTCACTATGACCTGAAGCTCAGAGCTATTTGTGATCCATTGGGAAAACCCTTTGTACACATATCAGAGGCTACAATCAATGAGGTTTTTAACCTAGAGGTGGTATGTGATGAAAAAATTGTAAATGAGGAGTTGGAAAGGGAGTTTTGGAGAATGGATATTATATACAAGGGTTGGAGGTTACCGTTGCATAGACTCAAAAAGGATGGCAACTCAATTCCATTAGAATATAGTGATGGCCCTCCATTTCATGTTGACATGTTTTAACCATACTTGAAGTATACATATTTTTCAGGAGGCCAAGTATTAGGGATGGAGGTCCTCGCGTACATATCAATTGTGCCAATGGTAGTGGCAATAGATGTTCAATGCCATAATTCTAGACCTTTTGACTATGCTTCACATATTGCAAAAGAACTTGATGCAGGATTAATGTCAATAAAAAATGGATGTCCTATTTTGCATTTGAATCCCTATTCAACCTTTATGCATATGATATTGTACTATGGACATGAACTGAATTTGTGGCCTGAAGGGTTAAGAGTTTAAAAATTTGATAAGGAAGGAAGATCATTAGTAGTACAACTCTGGACTACCATCTGGAACAATAGATTTTCTAGTTATTTCTTTATACATTTTGAAGAATATTTTGTGAAGCCATTGTATAAATTGTATAATCACCCTTGTGATTACTCATTGTCTGATGAAATAAAAAGGTTTCTCAAACCTAAGGACTTTGATGGGCCTGTCAATCATAATTGGGGGGACTAGTATTGCTCAGAAGGTGCAACTATGATAAGGATATATGGGTTTGAGGATGCACCTTTTATCCTTCCCAAAATAATACCTAATAGGATTGCCTACTTAGAGATTGCTAGGTAGTTAGATTATTCAAATTTCATGAACTTAAGTTCTTTTGGAAAACAGGCATTTGTTCCTAGCACTTTTTGTTTTGGTGACTTCACTGTGTTAGCAAGGGATGGATATGATATGGTTCTAAATAAATTGTTACAATACAGTATGAAGAAAGGTCCACTACATAAAGGATTTGATCCAGAGGGGTATATCCACTTTGTAAGAGATAAAATGAACTTGGGTGGGTATGATCATGTACCCTATCAGTATGATGATCTGATCATGAATTTGGAGGAAGAAGAAGAAAAAAGAGTGGTTGAAGAATATAATAGAAGGTTGCTAGATGTTGGAACGTTGTCTTTAGAGGAATAGACATCTGGTGATGAAAGGCCCCATAGTACAATTAATAAAATTTCTAGGGAAAGAACTCAAGCTTACAAATGTCCTCCTAGGAAAACAGATGTTGAAAATAATTTAGATACAAATGCAAGACAGATTGCATACAAGTCATTTGTAGCCAATGATGAATTTATCAAAACTCAAGAATTTAAAGCCTTCTTGTACAATCAAAAGGGGAAATCAATAAGAGAATCAGTGGAAGATATAACATTACATAATGAGGGGGCAACTATTGAGTAATTTGAAACTAAGTGTAGAAAAAAAATGGAAAACATGACCCCTAAAAAGGGAAGAAAATTTCTAGAAAATGCAGGTCTCATGATTTTTCCTAGGCTAGATTTAAATTCTACTTTAGTTTTTTACAGTTTTTGAAGAATAATAGTGCCACATACAAACCCAGCCCTAAAGTTGTAACAAAGATATACGTAGTATCCAGGTATAATTTTGATTAGGGATCACTCATGATTTGGGCTCTATACCCACCACACAAGAAATCTGTTGTGATTGACATAGAGAAATATTTTGGGCATGTTATGACATTAAAAGTTGGATAATTTAATTCAATAACGACATAAGATATTGGCATTAATGTTTCCAAGTTGAATAAGTCACGGATGTAGATGTTAATTAAGGAGAAATAAATTTATAAGATGAACAATGATAGATTACTCAGAGAGAATGATCGTTTGAAAGATATGGTGAGAATTGCATTAGGACCCACTAAGAAACTAACTCATGGTGAGAGCTCCCAAGCTAAGGACAAGTGGGAAGATTTTGGTGCATACTCTCAAGGAAAACATGACACACTTACTGCAATAATTATAAAAAGGTAGGACAACTTGATGATCTTGTTGAACAAACTTTGGGGAACAAGTTCAAAAATCCATATTGCAGAACAGGAACATATAAGAATTGATGGAAGGATTCAAGAAAATTTTGAAGAAATAAATGAGAGGGATGTTCCTGATAATGAGGTTATTAATACTCCTAATGTCATCATGAGAAAACACGGGATATTTCATGAAGAGATGCAAGGAGATGCACAAGGATTAGTTGAAGCCACAAAAAAGGGATTTCCAGCACTATCTGAAGATGGAGGAAAAATGAAGGGAAAGGCCAAATGGGTTGATGAATGCAATTCAATGCTGCAACAAATTTTGGAAATGGCTATAGAGAAATACTCTTCACTAAATGAAGCTTGCGAGTTGGTCAAGACGATGGTGATGATGGAGATAGCAATCTGAAATGTGTGAGGAGATGCTGACATACATGAGCAACAGCATTACTTGGATCATTTGTCAAAAGTAGATTTATGGCTACAGAGCCTAATTTCTAATTTATTATTGTTGTTGTTAAGCAAAAAAATTTCTGAAAGGATGTGTCCTTTCACTATTTTGTTGTATTTATATCTGTTTTATAATGTCAAACGGATATAGGCGGATAGAAGAAGGATATAGTAGATAAATTTGCAATGATGTTTTCATCTAAAAAGACTCATATGCATGTATGAATTTCGATGAAGTTAATGAAGATATCTAAATTTATGGCTTAATCTTTGTATTAGTTGTTTGTTGAAGTTATACAGTTATATGGTTGTCTCCATTTTGATACTTTTTTGTTGTTTAAATTGATATATCAAGCATATATTAAGTTTATTAATACACATTTTTTGTATTTGTGTGATGTGGTTATTTGGTTCTTTCAATTAGAGATTAAATACTTCTAATCAATCATAGTAATTGGGGAGTATTAATTGGATCAATAAGAAGAATCACATAACTAGGATTGTCATTCAGTTTCAAGTAGAGTTTGTTAATCATTTATTGGCACGTTTATACAAGTTATAAACTATTTGTGTGTCAAATAGTTTGAATTATTGCCATCACATATTACACTATTTTAGATCTTCATCAGACTCCATATACCCAACAAGGCACTAGTCTAACATTTTTATCTTTTAGTTCATCCATTTTATTTTTTACATTTGTTAATTGAACATATTTCTTACTCATACAATTTATGTTAGATTAGGATTACGTCTGTTAACTGAACATATTTCAAGAAATTGAAGGCAATGTAAAATGTATTCTAATTAATCTCCATGACCATCTTATAATTACCTCTCACTTTCCTCAATCTACCTTTCCCCATCAGGTACTCCCCTTCAAATTTGTTAATGGATTTGAGATCCCAAATGTGATCTATATGGATCTTTGTTGCGAACTTAGGAAGATATTTAGTAATGTACACCATGGTCTGGTATACCATATATTCGTCCACCATAGAACCCTCAGGATGTGCTCTTTGTCTAACGAAAGCCTTCAAAAATTTCAAGTTCCTCTCAACCATCCACATTGATCTTGTGTGTACAGGTCCACATAATTCAATCTCCTCAACTTGGTGTATGAGGTAGCATTCTTGTGCATTGAAAAATGTTGAAGGTAGACATTTTTTTCATTTCACACATTAGACGAGGAATTTCTCTCTTCCAATAATTTATATCTTCTTTATGGATTTCTTTAGATGACAACCATCTACAAGTGATTCAAGGTGCAAATATATTAACGAGATTTAACAAAAATATACAATATATTTCATAACAAGTAAAAAAATGGAAAATATAAGATCTATACAATGAATTGAACAAATATCACTACTTACCTCATGTATTTTCCAAGATCATATATAACTTTCTTTATATTGTATTCAAAGATGTCTGGGAGAGATAAAGGTAGAATGTACTGCAACAATTATAAAATGATATTTTCATTATTTTTTCAAAACTAGTAAACATAATACATTGAAAATTACATGCAGTATACAATATTTATATAAAATATACTAGAATAATTACCTTAGTGAAGGTATGCCAATCATGTGTTTTCATCCCTAACCCAGATTCACCTTTCTTTGTTATGATATTGTTTATGTTTGTAGAAAATCCTGTGGTAAAACAATTTTTTTGTATGACTTCTTTTATAGCATTGCTCTTTTGCTTCATTAATAACCAAGAAAGGGCACTTATATTATTTTGGTCTCCATCGCTATTTAATTGAATGATATTTTTCATTGCATGATTGGCTTCCTGAATGTCACTACAAATTTTTACAATTTTTTATTTGTCATGCCCGCCATCCAATATTTTCCATAAAATTTATGTTATATTCTTTTTGCTAAGCATTGTATCAAACAAATGCATAATATGTATCTTCTCATAGTAGGGGAACCTACTAAATTTTTCGAGATAACTTTTCAGTCCCTATGGAAGTCGACCATTAATGCCTTGATGACCTTCATGAAGCATATAAGTTAAACAAATTAACAATGACAATCATTGTCAATTATAACATGAGTAAACAAAACACAACATAAAAATATAAATTCCAAACATATTATATATGATAGATAAATAATTTGATCTGATGTATAACCTTGATGATTAATTCTATTACATTCCAACTTCCATAGGCAAGGTGTCATTTTTCATGGATTTGATGTATTCTCTTCTTTTCCATTGAAAAAACGTTTTTCAATAGTTCGATACTTATGATTTTTGTGGAGGAAGTGCCTATACTCATCAAACACCTTCTTTCCTAAACTTGATGAACAATGAGATTTCATCTTTGAAGCACAAACTGGACATGCAAATTTCCCTTTGTTTGAAGACCTACAAGATCATATATAATTGGATTAAATATGTCAATTTTTATAATTATATATAATGAATAGATTATTTTAAAAAAATTCATGATATCTACTTCATAAAATTAAATATCATTAAAGTACATTCGAACGTTATAACATACCAAAAAAATGTGTTAGCCCTGGGGCATCATGAATTGTCCATATAAGCATTGCATGGAATTGAAATTGTCTTTGTCCTATTGGTCTAGAGACGTTATACATAGTGACACCATTCCATAACTTTAGTAACTCGTCGATAAGAGGCTCGATATATACATTCATATATTTAACTTGGTACTTACCTTGTTGAATGAACATAAACATTACATAATTATTATAACCATTTTATTGCAATATATATAAATTAATGTACATGACTATTAAATGAAAAAAATATAAGTCATTATGCAACAAATAAGACAAATGAGATGCTACTACGTTAAAGAAAATTGATGTAAAAAAATTACCTGGAACAATAATTTCCAACATTATGTGCTCCCTGTTTAATGACATCCATGGAGAAATGTTATTGTTGATAACAAAAACAGGCCACACCGATTAAATAGATTTCAGCTCTCCAAATGGATTGACACCGTCTGTTGCCAATGAAAGCCTGAGATTACGAGGTTCTTCTTTAAAGTGTGGCCATTTTTCCTTCATGTCCCTAAATGCAGAACCATTTGCAGGCATTCAAAGAATGTCATTTCCACTTCTATTCCATGCATGGTAATCCATAAATTGTGCTAATATTTCACACCTAAATAATTGTTGCATATGTGGAATAATGGGAATATAACAAAGAACCTTGCGAGGCACCTTTTTGTTAGTTGATCTATTTGATATCTACTTATATGAAATTTTGGGCATTATGTTGCAAATTCATGTTGTTTATGATATATAATATGATCATTGGAACATGCATCTATTTCTTGATACTCCATTTCAATATCTTTCATAAAGGTAGATAAATCTCAGTATGAGTGAGGTAAAATATTTGATGGTGGTAACAAAAATTCACCTATCAATCTACAACAAAAAAATAATTTGTTAATATAAAGAATATTAATGGTACATATTTCATCATTTGTTTACTAGTGATGAACCAACAACAATTAAAATAGATGAAAAAAGATTACATATATGACATACCTTAACATCCGTGAGATTTCTATGTTGGATAAACCATTCATAACCTTCAAGTTCACCAACAACAATACAATAGAGAGAAGATTTTTTTGGGAGCCTTCATAAAGGGGCTATTATGCCTTCTCAAGTATAGGTAAATCATGAAAATCATCAAAGTCATCTCGATCATCATGATCAGTTGTGCCACTAAATGTGTCATGGATCAATGAATTTGTACCATCATCTTCAACTGTGTTTTCTGGTGCATGATCATCCTCTTCCATAGGATCATTAACTTCATCTTCGATATTCACAGCTCCATGTTCCTCTTCTTGCAAAACCAAATTATTTGGGTTGTGATAATCCATATCATGTGTCCTAGGGCGCCCCACCTTTATAATAATAATTGACACAAATAAACCATGATCATGATCAAGTGATTTTTTTTATATATATTAAATGTTAAAACGATATAAACATTTACAAATTCAATCAATATAAAGACATATAATGAACAACTTACCAATGGATGATAACCATGCCCCCCTTCAACATGACCAGGTTGCCTACAATGTTTCTCAGTTTTGTGATTAAAAGTCTTCTCATCTTTAAGCCCTTGCAATTATTGCAAGGACAATAAAATTTCCCATCACCCTTTCTTTTCAATCTAGCCCACAATCTAGCAAGTGTCTCTTGATTTTGTTCTAAACTAATATTATCTGACATGATTTTTCTTTACCAATCTTGAATATTTAGATCTTCAAAAAATATCAAATTCACACTCCAATAATTTTTAATCATAGACAGGTAGCAAAATCTAATAATTATAATATTTTGCACCCAAAAAATTTGGCATGCAACCACCCCTGGAAAAGAGAAGATAGCCTAAAACCCTAAACCCCAAAAAAACTTTAAAAATGCTAATTCCAGAACTTATTAAATTATGATTTTACTATGATTTCCAACCATTAGACTCCTAAAATCATAATATTGAACTTGCACAACAAAATCTGGAAATGAAATTCTAAAAATGCACAAGTCTAAAAATGAAATCTGATGAGATGTTGCTTTAAAAATATGATTTTCAAACCTAGAAAAAATATGACTTTACAAATGAATTCTGGAAAAAGACAATGACTACCCTCAACCTAGCCATATCTTCTTGAATTTTTTCTAATTTTTTCCAAGAAAATTGTCCTTAGTTCTCCAAAAACTGTCACAAGTATAGAAAATTCACAAGTAGATAAAATTTTCAAGTATAGAAAAACATTGTTGCAAGTATAGATAAATTGTCAAACTAACTTTTATTTATTAAAAAAACATTCATCGGAACTCTGACGAATGGCCCACTAACCATATGTCAGCCACAATTGACTTTACGTGTTTGTCAAAATATCGATGAAAAACTAGGATCCTCAAAATTCCAACAAATGTCAGAAAATTTATTTATTTTTAAATGAAAATTTCACATTAAATATCATAGGTACCCGACGATACATCTAATTATACATATTTCATTGGAAATTTTCATCGTATTTTGCAGTCAAATTAGTTAGTGTGCTACTAAGGCTTCTTTTTATTGTTTCTATTGTTGGATGGCTTGTTGATAAGAATGTTGTGCTTGTTGTAAAGCTAAGGCATGTGCCTGTAATGTAGGATTGATTGGTTGTTGGGACATCTATGATGGATTTTGGATGTTGATGTTTTGAATGGGTGATGGGTTGTTGATGAGAGGTTGCTGGTTGTCTTGGTTTAAAATTCCATATAGAATAGTTTATTGGGATGGAGGAATGTAAGTTTGAGGTTCCATTTGATTTTTCACGACCAGAGGGACCGTCGGGAAAGATGATGATGGTTCCATTAGATATTGTGATAGAAATGGCACATTAGGACCTTGATTCCATTGATTGAAAGGGTTCCCTTGACCGATGGGTAGGGGGTTCCCTTGTATTTGAGGTGTGACCCAATGTATTATCTTGGTTGACATGATTCATAACCAAGGTGTTGTTTTTATTTGGGTCGATGATAGATGGGTTTAATGTGGACAGTGGATTGACTTAAGTGGCTTATGTAACCACTTGTTTCAATGTATTGATGGGGTTGTTGGAACCACTTGTCAAGGGTTGAATTTGCGTGAGAGTGCTAACTTTCCCTTGTTTTCCTACTTGAGGCACTTGGTTCACATTATCTTGTGTAACATTAGGCATACTTGGGGTATTTGTGGTGATGGATGGAGATGGTTGTGCTTGAAATATCAAGTTTTTTGTGGCATCATCGAATGTAAGCGGTTTTTCAAATGTTGGTGTCCAACTTATGTTTTGGGGAAGGTTGGCAATTAATGGAATGGTCATGTTGTGAATACCCATAGTTGTGTTTGTTCCTAGACATAAAGTGAGACCAAGGTTGGTTCCTAGCCTAGTTGTAAGACTAGATGTTAAGGGTCGACTTGGCACAAGGGATGGATTTGGTTGAATTGTAGATTAGGTCAACCCTAGTGTCAAATTTTGTGCGAGAAAATTTGGATTATTTTGTTCATACTAAAGGAGTTCATCTTAGTAAGTTGAAGTGGGTTGTTTGTAACATCTTCTATCTCATATGGTCCTAATGGAGATGACGGTTGTTGTGATGGGGGTAACATGAGTTCTTGGATCAAATTATAAAGGATTGGGATCACTTGAGGTGAATGTGACTTTGGTTTTCTCCATGATTCTCTTGTGTTGTGATCTTGTTTTTACCATAAATTTTGGGTCACCTATGGGAGAGTTGTGTTGAGATTTGTAATTTCTAAACTCTCCAATTGACTCAAATCTAGGTAAAAGGGATTCTCTAAGTATTTTTGGAGCAATGGTGATAATTGGAGATGAAAAGATGAATGATGTGGAGAGTTATTTTTGTAAACATTTTGAGACAACACTTTTGACTTAGAATTTTTGATTGTTTGATGTTTGGATAAAGGATGTTAATGAACTTGTGAATCTTTAGGGTAGAATCATGACCTTCAAGATAAACTAATCCAAAGATGATAACTAACTTAGCTAAGTTCATGGAAAAGGATTCATTTCACATACAAAGTAGCTAAGTTAGGGTTTGGGTTGATAGATGTCTAAGTCCAAAGTGTTGGTGTGTTCAAATTTTTTTGTAAGTTTTGGTGAAGTGAAGGATGAGATATGATGAGGGATGGATGAAATGTTTGACCCAATTTTGATCTAGAGTGAACCTTTATTTTCCAAGACCAAGGTAGTGATAAAGATGTTATACCTCTGAAGTGATCAATCCCTAAGAACTCAATGATTTTTGACAATAGCACCTAATGATTTTGACAATATAAATCTTATTTTGGATAATGAAACTCAATGATTTTGGATAATGAAACTAAATTCTTGCAATATTTTTCTTGTCTCAATTTGCTTGTTCCCCTTCAATTTGCTCAAATTTTGGTTGTATGATAGTGGGCATAAGGTTTGGTTGTTCAACCAAAATGATCAGATGTTGAATGGTCATGTGGGGTTCAATTTTTCAATTTATCTTGCTTAAATGAGTTTATTTTTACCACAAACACTTTGTCTTGCTTTAGTTTCAAACTAAATGTCTGTCAAAAACATCATAAATTTCACAAGGTCCATTTTGTGAAAAGGATGAAGTTAAGGGTATAGCTACCTAGGTTAACTTTGGGAAGTATGGATTGAGATGTAAAAAAAAATATTTAGAAGCCTCTAATAATAAATCCTTAGGACAAAAATTAATATCAAGGTTTTCTCAAAGGATATCCATACTTAGACCAAAGGGTTTGAAATTTTGAAAAGACTTGTTGACATTTGTTTGCAATTATTTTGGAACCAAGCAAGTGTTAAACTAACTCACAAGCATTTACAATCCTAGATAGAGAAATTATGCATTTCTTAGTAGGCTTACCAACCATCAAAAGAGATGATTAATCCGAGAAGATGAAATGGACAAATAGGCTATGTCAAGGAAACGAAATGTCTTGACACACTAAGCAAAGGAGTCCCTTCCCCATTCACTTTATTGCCTCAATAAAACCAGACATGGTAAGTAACTTCTTGGAGCGATGCTACTCCAATGCACTACCTTAAAATACATTTTGTCAATTGGACTTGGTTAGCCACTACAAACAAGGATTTTAGTGACCATATTTGAGATAAACTAGTGCTATAGATGTGGTGAATTCACTCAATGAAGAGGACTCCTAGCCCTTAGAAAAACATCTAAGGGTTTTGACATATCAGACATATTCTAGAGGATATGATCATCGGTATAGTGTAACTACACTAGCTGGTCAATGACTTCTATCATGCCAAGTACTTATATCGTAGACTAAAATGAAAGCACCGCTTGGATCATTCCCTCTCACAAGTTGGGAGGTAGGCCTATTAAAGGTAGCACATTTTTTAAGCATAAAATTTCTTTTGTCACCCAAGATTACCAATAGGTGCAAGGGGAGATAATTGGCACTTCCAAGAAGAAAATGTTAGAGTAAAAGTTTTAACTTAATTATGTTGATTAAGTTACCTTTATTCCCTTCTTAAGATTTCAAGTTAGTTTGCATAAAGTGACTTTAATAACTATATTAATTATTAAATGTTTTCCTATTAGGGATTCTTTTAGGGTTTTCCTATTAGGGTTTGCATGATCTCCTTTTTATAAGGATTGATCCCATTGTATTTCATATCAATTCATTTTCTCATTCTTTTTGATATATACATTTTCAGTTTTTAGAGAACCCTTGCTTGTTTGTCTCCATCTCTTCTTTCGTGATAGGTTATTTGCATGCAGGTGATCTTCAAGGTTTGTGAAGTTGTATTTTCTCAACTCCTACATGGTATCAGAGCTCCACACCTGCTGCTTCCTGTTCTTATTTTGAAAATTTTTGGAGCTTCAAAGGTTTGGGGTTTGTTTTGTTTATCCAAGGCATACCTACAATTTCAAAGCATTTTCAGCTCAAACGGACATTTCCATTGCATCTGCAGTGGTCCAAAACCCCTAAATCGACTGTTCATTCGTCCATTTTGGATAAAGTCAAATTTTAGGGTTAAAATTTTCTATTGTTCAACTGTACGGCCGTCCGTCTGCCTGGTAAAAAAAAATAATTTCCGCATTTTTATTTTTCATCAAAAATTTCGGATTTTTAAGGTCTAATTATTTTTGCAAAATTGTAAATGCTTTTTTTTTTAAAATTTATTAAAAAAATAAAATTTTAAGCCTTTTTAAGGCTTGCGGGCCTAGTACCCGCAGGTACCTGCAACCGCAGGCCTACGGGCCCTCTATGCCACTATTCGACGTAGTGCCGACCGTCGGTGGATTTAATGCCGACCGGCGGTACATTGGCAAACGAGATGTCGTCAAAAAGCTGGTTTTTTCATCTTTCCAATGGTGTGGGTTTCATCACTTCATTCTTCTGTTGGTGCATTCTATAGTCATTTTTTTGGCTGTCCTTCATGTATTTCCAACTTTGTCCTTTTTAGAACATTTTGAGCATCATATAAGCAATATCTTTTATTTAAATGCACTGAGATAAAGTGCCACACTATTATACATGCATTTTTGGGGATTCTGCACATAAGGATGTGCCATATTTTTTACTCGCACTGTTATTATAAAGTGCCATGAGGGGTTGTGTAGTTTGCCTTTGTTTTGTCATCACATCCTTGTCCGGTGAGTGTCCCTCCACGATGACAATGGATCCATATGATTTCGGCCTCATGCATGTGTGCTTTGTTTTGCACACTATTTTTTCAGTTGCAAGTGCTTTCTTGTGCACTTTCAAATGTTTCTTCTCCTTCATGCACTACAGGGTGTTTCACACCATTTCAATGGATCTGTCAGGCTCTCCCAGTTCAGCATTATGGGGGGGGGTATTATACTGTTCGTGCTAATTCTTCCTTGGTTTCGCCTTGGAAGGGATCTTCCATTCCTTCAGTGGAGGTTCTTCAGCACCATAGCAGTCATCTTTCGACAGTTGTTTGCAACTTCTTCTGCTTCAATGATGTTTCTTCTTGGCTTTTTGCATCTCTTTTTGGAGTAGAGCTTTTTCCCATGAGGTTTTCTCTATTTCTCCTCTTTACAGATATTTGGTTGTATTTGGGTACCTGATCTGGCCTAGTTATCGAGACCCATATTTGTCTTCTTGCATTGTAGTTACCTTTGCTTTCTTGCATTTCTTTGTAGTTGCATTGTTGCTCATCTTAAGAGGGGGTGTCAGAGTAAAGTTTTTAACTTAATTATGTTGATTAAGTTACCTTTATTCCCTTCTTAATATTTTACGTTAGTTTGCATAAAGTGACATTTAATAATTATATTAATTATTAAATTTTTTCCTATTAGGGCTTCTTTTAGGGTTTTATTAGGGTTTGCATGATCTCCTTTTTATAAGGATTGATCCCATTGTATTTTATATCAATTCATTCTCTCATTCTCTCTGATATATACATTTTCAGTTTTTAGAGAACCCTTTCTTGTTTGTCTCCATCTCTTCTTTTGTGACAGATTATTTGCATGCAGGTGATCTTCGGGGTTTGTGAAGTTGTATTTTCTCAACTCCTACAGAAAAGGTATACTTGTGTGTTTCTCTTCACCCAAGATCACACAAAGCGCAAGGGGATTGGATACACACAACAAATATACTCAATAAATTCAAACACGTGTTCATTTTAATCCCTCATAAAAAAATGAGTTTGTTTTAAACACCAATTTGAAGTGTGAATATTATGTTGTTCAATTTTAAACCAACAAGCAAAATGATGTGAGGGTTCAGTTTTAACCAATTTGAATGTTCACTTTGAACCCCAAAATAAATCCGGTTTGGTCCTAAAACGTGAAATAAAGCATCATAAATGGGTTATAATTTCTCCATAAGTGTCGAAACACTTGTTATAATTATATTCAAATGGTAATATGTTTCTTCACTTCAAAATTTAACGCTCCAACCTGTAAAACCAGTTAGTCTAAAAAACAAAAAATGAGAAGCTATTGGCATGTTAGCGATCAGATGAAATAAAAAATTTAAAGCACATATGTCAAAATTTAAAGCAAATATGAAGGTTTGGTCCAATTTTATCCAACTTTGAAAGTTAATTCATTTTAATACTTTCACTAAGTGTTGAGAAACATATTTAGAAAATTAGACTATAACAACAACTTGAGATGATGACAACTTTCTCAAATCTTGATCCATTTTGAAATCATAATTTTTTTTGGAAAGCTAAACATGAGATCTTCAAAATCTATCAACCTTTCTGCAAGATTAATCATATAGAATTTATTAAAAATGAAAGAAAATCATGCATTTAACCCAAAATTTTAAAAGAATGTAGAAGAATCAAAAATTCAATATCTTTTTTCAAATCTAGATGAAATTGAGTGTCATAAAAAGCTAAAAAAAGGTAAAACCGAGATCTAAAAAACCCAAATAGTCATTTTTCAAACTTTAATTCGCCCATTTTTTTATGATTAAAAAAAAAGTGATGGGTTTCAAGCAAAATTCTAGGTGTAACCTACAAAATTGCTTCAAAAAACACTCAAAACATTAAATTTTTCCCTCCTTCTAGCGCCAAAATGTGACCAATGATATAGTATATAGGTTAACTACACTTGATCCATTCGAACTCGGGCCTTATTCAATCTACTAAGAATCTATCCCAATAAGATCATTCAATGTAAACAAAGATGAAGAAGCCATTAATCTAACATGCTAAAAACATAAAAGCTTGACAAAGATCTACTCTAACACATTTAGACTTATCCTATTGGGGGAGTGGTGTTGCATTGATGTGGAATGGCGACCATTTCCCAGTCCCTTAGATAATGAGCTTGTTTCAATCAATTTTATTGAATAAAACTAATGAAATCGATGATAGATATATGTAAAACATGACAAAAGCTAATTGAACAAGATACATGCTAATATGTGTGTTGTAAATGTGTGCAAATCTGTTCTAAATGTATGCAAGAGTTGAAAGATTAAAACCCTAGTTTAAAATATACTAAATGGATGTAGCTAAGTTACCATGGAAGCCATTAATGGATGCTTTAAACTATTATGATCAAGATTTTAAACTAAAAAAAAAGCTAAATATGGATGCAAATGATAGTGATTCTAACAACCTAAGTTTACTATTAAAAGATGGATCCATTTGTCTCCAAATAGTGACCTATTTATAGTAGAGAAAATGAGAAATGAAGGGTTAAGATTAAAAAGGTTAATCAATGGTAAAAAATAGAGATATGAAACATGGATCATATATTCTCATCAATGGATGAGAATCAATTATCACATGGATCAAGGAAAGAATCAAGGGTTCATATTCTTCCAAACAAACACACATTCAAAACTTGCACAAGAAGTCTTGTAAGTTAACTTGCACATGAAGTCTTGTAAGTTTGTTATAAGGAAGAGTATTCATTTTTTTAAATGAGAGAAGAAAGAGAATACTCTTTGAAATATTCTCATGGAAGGAAATTAGATATTTAGAAAATTAAAAAAAAGTTTTAATGTGCAAAAGGGGAAGGATTAAGGAAGAATATTCCCTTGGAATACTCCCTTGCAAGTGGGGAGAATTATATTTATTAATAATTTGATAATTAAATAAATTTTTAATTATGCAAATTAGGGGAATTAAATGATATTCATTAAATATATGATTTAATTAAAAAAAAATGTTATCACATTTAATTAAATAACTTAGGATTATTTAATTAAATAAGAGGACTCGGGGATTTAAATTAAATAACTTGATGTATTTAATTTAATAGGATGAAATGTTAGCATGAAAGGGATGAATGAACCTAATTAAATTAATTAGATCAATAGATGAAAATGACATAATTAGTTAAGTAGTCAAGCTAATTTAATCAATTAAGCGAAAAGAGGATGGATTTCAAGATGAAAATATGTTAGTTAATGTGATCCATTGAAATATTTTTAGGTGTCTACAGACAAATGAATCATATGACTAGTAAGAAGTGCATAATGATTGGTTATAGCTTGGATTAAAATTTATACAATCTTTGAGATCCTATAAGCCACAAGGTTATAATAAGACGTGATGCCAATTTTTTTTATGAAAGTTTGTATTTACACAAAATAATTGAGATGAAGAATATGAAAGCTATAGAAAAAATAGTGTCAATATCATGAAGAAATAGAGCATGATGATTCTATTTCAAAAATACCAATTTATGAGTAATCCAACTAGCAACTATACAACATATAGAGCATGTAAAAGAACCACAATGTAAAATATTAACTATTGTAAAGCATTTAATAACTCACCATCTAATTAGGGGTTGGCTAGAGATTTTTTCCCATAGTGTTGGCATAGTGGAGAAATTAGGAGAATTAACTTCCTAGTAATAGTAGTGGTTGAAACCGCCCTATTAATTTGGGGAAAGGAGAAAAAAAAAATTGATAAAGTAAACAACATTTACAGGGTGTTGTGCATGAGAAATAGATGTTGAATAAAATATTTAATATCTATTTTTTTTATCTTAGAAAGTTAGATTAGGAGTTTTTATTCTCTATGGAGGTATTTTGGCTATATTTTATGAACACATTGGTTTAGATTGAAGGAAATTTAGAGATATGTAAATACTATTTTTGTTTGGTGTATGAAGGTTGTCATTAATTTTATATTTTGACTTGTCATATTGTTCCCTAACACACTCTAAATCTTTAACAAATTTGAGCATTCATGTACATCGCATAATAGGGAATGTTATATTTTTGCTAATATATGTTTTGATATTGATGATATTCTTAGTATTTCCCTTCTACTATACTATTCTTGTTTATGCACCTACTATAGGTTTATTTTTGTTGGAAAAAATAGAGGTTGTTTACAATAGTTTTAGTATTAGATCATCCAATGATGTTGGGAGTAGACATTTTGTGAGAAAATCTTAGTTGTGGTTGATGTGTGAATCAAGCACTAATGGGAAATAAAAGAAAAATAATTTAGTTGAAACAAAGGTATTCAAGGGTTTTGAAAAGATGAAAAAATAGTGAGAATAAATACTCATTTTATGAGAAATACTTGTTTTCAAAGAGGAAAGTTATAAATTGTAAGAATAACCAAGGCCTACAACTACTTGAATAGGTAAAAAGATTAAAGGCCCTTACATATGCTTTGCAAGGACTTTGAGAAAGACAAGATAGATGAATGTGATGAAGATGAAGATGATGAGTGGGATGAAGAAGATTGCAATGAAGAAGAATGTGGCTTATCACTAGGGTGGTCCAATATATTGCAACTATGGAAGCAACCAACATTATATATGAAGCAACATTAAAGATGCAAATCTTTGGGGGAACTATTACCTAATTTAGCTTCCAACTCAATCAAGTAGAGTTGAGGTAGTTTTTACAGAAAAAAGACAAAGGTACAAATTCAATTCTTGCAAGTTTCATTCATATGCACAAAAGTAGTTATCAAATAAATTGTGGTTCATTATGAAAATGTATACAAGAGAAAGATTGCACAAATTTTTTCTTTTATTGATAATCACAAATGTATGTGTCCCACACAAGTCGTGGGAATAACTATTTCAATACAATATAAGACATAAACTATAAAATTGACGAATACAAAAGAAAGAGAATATGGAAATAGTAGGGATCCGTTATTGCCTGAATAATGAACCCCAAGCTGAACTGTTGCATCTTCACTTCAGTCCCTCTCGCTCAGTTGCTTAAAAATTGACCTGTTGTTGCTTGAAATGCCTACAAAAGATGAGAAAATTTGTGTTAAAGCTCAAGACCCATATTCTCTACATATACTATATCAACAAATTATAGTTTATTCTCTTAAGGCATTGAAATAGCTCTGCAACATCACAGATATCAAGAAAAGCAGAGGAGTATCATCAATCATCATGAAGCATCAAATTGGAATTTTTTGGCTTCATCAAGTTTTATATAACATGTTTGATCATTGTGTAGGTATAGGTGAAATTTTCATTGCTGGATTATTTCATTTTGATATCATAGCATGTGGAGTAAAATGGGCTCCCACAAAGGTTGAGCCCAACATGCCGCCCTCTTGTGTTTTAAGAGGGATAAGAGTATAAAAGCACCATACTTGTCATCAATTGTGCAAGTACTCATCACTCATGAGAGTGAGTTGGTAGATCATTGCCATGAATGACAAATAGCTGCTCAATGGAACTACAATGAGTAAAGAAGCAGTGGTTTTATGTATAGTAATGGTCGCAAGGACTATTTAAGGGAACATGTGGCATACCAATGAAGGGGACATATGGGATTTTGGTATCAGCTATTAAATCCAGTCCAAACTTCAAAATCAACAATAATAAAGCAACAAAAGTATGATTACTAGCATAGTTTGTGGGGTAGTAATTGTTGTAGGCTTCACAATGTTCTTGTCATTCATCTAAGTTGTTAGAGAAATAAATAGAACGAAGAAGCAAATCCTTCACAACTTAAGATGATACAGACGTGATAAATGTGGACATGATTTCAAATACATTTCAAGCTAGATGTTCTTAGAAAGGACATGAGTGATGTCAACTCAAAGAATTAAATTGGAGTAGGTGGGTTTTGTGATGTTTTCAAGACTTTCACAATGGTAAAAGTTTACAAAACCTTCAATGTGGAGAAAAATTTAGAATTACACTAATCATTGTGTGGAAGCGAAGGCACAATTTTGAATTCCTAAGTTCACTTCGATAAGTCCAGTCCTCATAACCCCAATTTATAGATGGAGACCAAGGAATATGTTGAATTTTGTAGCTAACTGAACATATAATGTCTAAAATTGAAATATATGGCTTTGAATTTGGGTGAACACCTGCCAAGGTCTATGGAGCATACAAATAAATTCATCCCAGTACTCAGGTATTGATTTTGAATAACTTTGTAAGTTTTATGTATAGAAGAGGACATTCAACGTTATATAGATGATTTTATAAAGCTCGAGATCATATTCTCAACATTCATGTAGGATTGGTGCATGATTTCTCAAGTTAGCTTGGTAAGTAAAGAAATAAGCAGAGGACAGAGTAAGTGGAATTTATATCATGAGGAGATACTTGAAAAAGGAAAATAAATGACAAATATGGTAAATGATTTATCACATGGATATTGTATCAGTCGAAGATGTTCATATGATATTACCATGCCTTTGGAGGATAATGGCATGGGTTTCTTATCTGGTTTTTATCTAAGGACACACAAGATTGGGAAGACTTGATGATCAAGCTATGAAGTGCGGCAGACTTAATGCAAATATTTTTTCTCAAATGATGATTAAGAAAGCTAAAAGAAAGGAGAATATAAGCACAAGACGGTGGAAATGATATTTGCAATGTAAAAATTCAAAGGAATTAAAGTCACTTTTCTTAATGACAACACTCCATTTATTGAGCATGAGAATACATAGAAAAATCAAAATATCTTCATTATTTTTTGTATGAATGAGCTAGAAACAAAAAATTATGCTAAGTGTGAAATGGGAGAGGGAAATGTTTATGCAAACAAAGGCTTACCCACATGGAATCTGCATGTTTTTATATTAAGACCTCCAGTTGAAACCTCGAGAAGTTCAGGCTTAGACCATGGTGGCACCCTCAAAAGAGTATGCAAAGTGAAGAATTAAAATGCATTGTGCAAGTTTGGCCATGATTTTGGTGTTTAGGGTTTCAACCCTAACTTTGATCGACAACCTAAGACATTTTTACCTTGTTTTTAAACATTTCAACATAAAATAATTCCCTTAAGGACTCATGCATTTTGTATTGACTCTCAAGATAGAGTTTAATCGATGCTTTGATTTTTGCATCTAATTTGTAATGTAAAAACATTGATTAAGTGATGCAGTTATAAATCACTTCATTTATGTTACTTTATTGTGCAAAATTGTGCATGTGCTTTCAAGTTTGAGTCAAAGGAGGAGATAGTTGAGGATTGATGAGTTGTGCCAAGCATATAGGAGAAATTGGAGGAAGTTGACAGACAAGTTCCAAGAATGTAGGGATGATTTTGACTTGGTTTTTGAGGAAAATGAGAGCACCTAGGAGTAGTTTTTGATGCCTTTATGATAGGTGACGTCAAGGCTTAACCTTTTCTTCATCTTTGATATTTTTTGGAGTGGGTTTAGGGGTTATATTTTAGGCTTTTTGGTTATGCACGGCCAAGGAAGTTTCTAGTTCCTATCTTTGTGCAACTTCTTTGCAAGAATAAGTAACTTCAAACAACAGTTTGGAGTTAGTTCTTTTCATTCTTATGCAACATTGTGACTCATTTTGGAGTTCTTTCAGCAGGAGATAGCATTGTAACTCATTTTTACAGACTTGTACTCAACTGTATTTTTACCTTTCAATCAATAAAATCAAGTTATTTTTCCTTCTCAATACTTGATATTGTGTGATAACATGAAATTATTGATATTTATTTGTGATGATAATTTTTATCCTTTGTTCTAGTCTAGTTTTCTCATTGCCTTTATGTAGCAGTGGATGTTTGTGCAGGTCATAGTTTGTGTTCTACTAGTTCTATGCAGGATTAAGCTGTGAAGTCAAACATTTGAGCCTCTAGGAAGGTCATTTGTTGTTCCTCTTGAGTTTTTTCATAGACTTCAAAGCCTCTCTATGAAATAATTATGCAAAACATATCAAAACTAAGTTGTGTATGTTGTAGTGAGTTTATTGATCACATTGTGTGTCAAAAAAATAGTACAAATCCTTAATATTTGGTGCATCACCCTAGAGTTAGTTTCATTTCATGTTTCTTTCTTACCCTTTTTCTCAAAAAGAGGTAGTTTTAGGTGAGTACCATAAGAGCCAACTTACTCTAGAGGTTCTTTTATGCTTTAGGTGACCCACAACCTTACAAAAGTTCCCATGTTTCACCAATATGCTAAGTTCTACAACTTAGCAAGGGCGCAATATTGAGTGACAAAAAGACTTATATTTGATATATTCATATATTTATTTTAGAGAAGGGTATGTGTAGGATCATGGGGGTCCAAACTAGGCCCATTAGTGGCAATGAACATTAAGAAAAATAGAGGTAAGCAACTTGACATAACAATTTGAATAGGTCATTAACATAATTTGAAAAATATGTAAGAAAAAAACTTGTAGCAAATTGAATGTAGTTTCTAGGCTACTAGTCTTTTTTTGGAAAAAAATAAATCTATTTTTTGAAAATTTGAAATTTCAATACAATGGTACTAAATTTTCAAAAAAAAGATAAGTAAATGTATGTTTGGCCACCCTAAGTACAAGAATTTTTTTTTTCTTTTGAAACTTTCAATATATGTAGAGGACACATGTTTGGATGTGCTGGATTTTTTTTGTAATTTTTTTGTATGTAAATAATTAGTTATGATTTTTTTATTAGAACATTTTAGAATTATTAAAACGTGTTTGTCTAACCACCATAACTTGGTCAAAATTTTATGAAATTCAATTTTTTTAATCCTATAGTATGTGAAGCATAGAATGTGACACATCTTTTAGATTCAAAACATATGAAATAGTTTGAAAGTTAGCAAAAAAAATTCAATCAACCTATTAATCAGGACTTTAGTCATAATGTATGTAAAAAATCAATAATAATTATTTATTAAATTCAAAATAAGGCATATCTTATATTGGTGGAAATCTGGCAACTTTTTCTATAAACCCTTTTCATTTCATGAAATTCAGATAAAAAAAATTCATCAGCCATAAGGGCGAACTTCAAAAAACTAAGCAAATTTTGTAAACATATTTTTTGGGTTGACTTTCTAGGTTTGGCAATCCCAAGCCAAAAACCAAGGCAAACCCGAGGGAAATCCCAAGGTTGAAATTTTTTCCAGACAAAATAGATATTTGTTTTGGAAAACAGGTACCCATTCTTATGTCTTCAAAATGGATATTCATTTTGGAAAACAAAATAAAAATATCTATTTTGAAGACCTAAAAAACCCTCTTTAGTAAAGTGGGCATAACTTTTGTGTTTCTTATCAAAATTTTAATATTTTATAGGCATTGGAAAAGTGATTGAGAGCTCTATGCAATGGGCTAGGTAGTGTTTCCATATTGTACACAAAAAATATAATCATTTGAACTTCATATTTCATTTTTGAAACATCAAATGGTAACTACTTTCACATTTAAAGTCTCTTTTTCATGATTTTTTGTAGCACTCATCTCAAAATACTTGAAACATTAGAAAAAGTAATGAATAATGAAATATTTATATTTTTATAGTAAGGAGATGAACAAATCTTCATAAATCACCATATCTCTATATCCCTTTGTCTACCTCTGTATATTTCACTATGTCTCCCCTTAAGCTTTGGACCTATCCCTCCACTTGTTTCTTCCTCCCTCCCTCCCTCTCTTTTTACCTCTTTAGACCTCTCCCTATCAATATATTGAACTCTAAACTTAAATATATACTTCTCCATCCCTCCCTCCTTCCTTCTCTTTTTACCTCTTTACACCTATCTTTCTCTCTCTCTCTCATTGAGCTCTAGACCTCTCTCTCTCTCATTGAGCTCTAGACCTCTCTCTCTCTCAAGTCCCTCCTACTCCCTCTCCCTCTCTATCTATCTCCTTCTCCTCCCTCTCACTCTCGATCTCCCCCTCTCCCTCTCTCTCTCCCTCTCCCTCTCCCTCCCTTTGAAGTCTCTCTCCTTCTTAGGTCTCTCTCTCAGGTCTCTCCCACTCCCTCTCTCCCTCTTAGGTATCTCCCACTCTCTCCATCTCCCTCTTAGGTCTCTCTCTCCCACTCTCCCTCCCTCTCTCTCTCTCAAGTCTCTTTCCCTCTCCCTCCCTTTATCTCCCTCGCAAGTCACTCCCTCTCTCCCTCTCCCTCCCTCCATCTCTCTCTCTCCCTCCCTCTCTCTCCCTATCTCTCTATCACTCTCCATCTCCCTCTTAGATCTCTCTCTCTCTCTCTCTCTCTCTCTCTCTCTCTCTCTCTCTCACACACACACACACACACACGTCCCTACCACTCCCTCTCCCTCCCTCCCTCTCCCTCTCTCTCTATCTCTCTCTCTCCCTCACTCTGAAGTCTCTATCCCTTTTAGGTCTCTCTCTCTCTCGACTCTCTCCCACTCCCTCTCTCCCTCTCTATCTTAGATCTCTCTCACACACACACTCTCCATTTCCATCTCAGATCTCTTTCTCTCCTACTCTCTCCCTCTCACTACCTCTATCACTCTCTCTCCCTCTCAATTCTCTCTCTGTTCCCTCGCACTCCCTCTCCATCTCGCTTTCTCCCTCTTTCTCTCTCCCTCTCTTTGAAGTCTCCCTCCCTCTTAAGTCTCTCTCTCTTAGGTCTCTCTCTCAAGTCTCTCCCACTCCCTCTTTCCCTCTTAGGTCTCTCTCACTCCCTCTCTCTTTTCTCGGGTCTATCTCTCTCACTTATAGTCTCCATATCCCTCTCAGGTCTCTCTCTCTCTCTCACTCAGGTCTCTCCCACTCCCTCTCTCCTTGTCCCTCTCTAAGGTCTTTCTGACTCTCCTCTCTCACACACAAACTCCATCTCAGTTTAAGGTCTCTATCTCACACTCTCCTCTCTCCCTTTCTCTCTCCCTATCAAGTATCTTTGCCTCTCTCTCTCTCTCTCAATTATCTCACAGCTCTCTCTCTCTCACACACACACATATACACACAAACTCCATCTCCCTCTTAGATCTCTCTCTCCCACTCTCTTTGTCCCTCTCTCCTTCCCTCTCAAGTTTCTCTCCCTCTCCCTCTCTCTCTCTCTTTCTCTCTCCCTCTCAATTCTCTCTCTCCCTCCCAAGTCTCTCCCTCTCTCCCTCTCTCCCTCTCTCTCTATCAAGTCCCTCTCACTCCCTCTCCCTCTCCCTCTCTCTCTCTCTCTCCCTCTCACTCTCCCTCTCTCTCTCCATCCCTTTGAAGTCCCTCTC
>CM021104.1:517634983-517688838 GCA_007115665.2 Sequoiadendron giganteum | reverse complement strand
TCCCTCCCTCTATCTCTCTTTCTCTCTATCTCATCCCTCCCTCTCTCACTCTCTCATCCCTCCTACTCCCTCCCTCTCTCTCTACCTCTCCATATCCCTCTCACTCTCCATCTCCCTCCCTCTCTCTCCCTCTTAAGTCTCTCTCTTATAGGTCTCTCTCTTAGGTCTCTCCCACTCCCTCTTTCCCTCTTAGGTCTCTCTCTCTCTTTCTCTCTCTTTGGTCTCTCCCACTCCCTCTCTTCCTATCTCTCTCTTTGGTCTTTCCGACTCTCTCTCTCACACATGCACACACTCCATCTCAATCTTAGTTCTCTCTATCTTTCACTCTCTCTCTCCTCTCTCCCTCTCTCCATCTCAAGTCTCTCTCCCTCCCTCTGCCCCCCCTCTCTCTCTCTCTTCTCTCTCTTCTCCCACTCCCTCCCCCCTCTCTCTCACACACACTCCATCTCCCTCTCAATTCTCTCTCTTCCACTCTCTCTCTCTCTCTCCTTCTCTCCCTCTCAAGTCTCTCTCCCTCTCCCTCCCTATATCTCTCTCTCCTCTCTCCATCTCAAGTCTCTCTCTCTACCTCACTCTATCTCTCTCTCTCTCTCCCTCTCTCTCAAGTCTCTCTCTCTGTCTCACACTCCCTCTCTCTATCAGGTCCCTCCTACTCCCCCTCCATCTCTCTCTCCCTCTCGCTCTCCCTCTCCCTCTCACTCACCATCTCTCTCTCTCCCTCCCTTTAAAGTCTCTCTCCCTCTTAGGTCTCTCTCAGGTCTCTCCCATTCCCCCGCTCTCTCTCTCTCTCTCCCCCTTCCTCTCCCTCCCTCTATCTCTTTCTCCCTCTCTCTCTCCCTCTTAGGTCTCTCTCTCTTAGGTCTCTCCCACTCCCTCTCTCTCTCTCTCTCTCAAGTCTCTCCCACTCCCTACCTATCTCTCCAGTTACCCTAGATAGAGAGATAAAGGTATAGAAAAGGAGACATATAAAGAGGGAGAGATAGAGAGGGGGGATAGAGGGACGAAGAGTGAGATAGATTGAGAGGGTGTAGATAAAGAGATAGAGGTAGATAAAAGGAGAGAGAGAAGAGGAGGGGAAGAGATATATCAATATATAGTAGGAGAGGGAAAGAGGGAGAGATAATGATAGAGGGAGATATAGAGAGATAGAGAGGGATATGGAGAGACATAGAGAGATAGGGAGATAGAGGTATAGGGGTGAAGCCACAATGGTGGTTTACAATTCAAGTGAGGAAGGAAAACTCACAAAAAATGATCCCAAAGAAAAAAAAGTGATTTTAGGGGTTCGTACGAACCTATTGGTTCGATCGAACCAAAAAGGGGTTCGTTCGAACCCTTTGCGTCTTTGCCGCCAAAAAAGCCAATGCAATGCATAGCAAAGGGGTTCGAGCGAACCCCTTCAAAGAGGTTTGCTTGAACCCCTATGGGTTTGAACGAACCCCCTTATCCTTCATTCCCCATCTCAGACAAAAAAAAAACAAAATTGGCACTTTGGAGCTCAGATTTTGGATGAAAATGGAGGAATCTTCACAAACCCAACTAGAATCAGGTAGTCCTCAGAATGAGCTATCCAACGAATATAATTTTAATATGTTTTGGTTTTATTATGTATGTGTTTTTTTAGTTTTATTAAACATAGGTTTTTCACCGAAAGTCAAGCTTTTTGTTTTGCACATGTGGAAAAATAGCAGATTATCAAAAAAAAAAAAATTTAAATAGTTAAGGTTGGGTATTAATGTCCTTGATCCATTAAATGAAAAAAATTGAATTTCGATACATACAGAAAAAGTTATGTTGTATACAGTCCGCCTATGTCTAAATTGCAATTGGTTTGACTTCGAAACTTGATCAAGGAAAAAATATTCAATAAAAAACTATGAGACCAAATGCAAGTGCTAGATATCGTAGTTACAAATCTAAATTTGAAAAAATTAGAATTTTATCATTCATATAGAAAAAGTTATGTTGTATACGGTAAGCGTCACTTTTTAAAAATGTTGTTTTCTGAAAAAAACCAGTTTTCGTGGGAGATGGAAAAAAAAGTGCAATTTGATTCCAAAAAAGTTGAAAAAAATATTTTTAAAATCTACAGACAAAATGTGATGAGACTCTAGTTTGCATCATCTCCAAATTCTTCATGGTTTACCTGCTATAGGTGCCCGAATATGAAGATTTAGTTAAAAATAATAATTGCAATGTCCAGTTTGGTCAAAAATTGTAAACCACTATTGTGGGATCACCCATAGAAATATATGAATAGAAAGAGATAGGGAGAGAGAGAATGAATAAGAGAGAGAGGTGGAGATAATGAGATGTAGATAGATATAAAGAGATAGAGAGATATAGATAGAGGAAAGAGAGAGAGAGAGAGAGGAGGTGATAGAGACAAGTAATAGAGATAGGGGGAGAGGGACATAGACAAAGAGATAGGTATAGGGAGGCATAAATAGGGTGTGTGTATGTATATGAGTGTGAGAGAGATATGGAGATAACTTGATGAAAAGGAAGATTATATAAATAGATAGAGGGAGGGAGAGGGAGAGAGAGCAAGACGCATAGAGAGAGAGAGAGAGAGAGATACAAATATGGAGTGATACAAATAGAGGGAGATTCAAAGAGATATAGATAGAAAGAGGGAGAGATATGTAGAGATATATATAACCTGTGAAAGATAGAGGGGAAGAGAAAGGGAGAGAGCTAGGTAGAGATATATATATATATATATATATATAGGAAAAGTAAGGGAAAAGTGGGGAGATACGTAGAGAGGGTAAATGAAGGAGAGAGGGAGAGATAGCTAAATAGATAAAGGATATATATATTATATGTTCTCCTAGTTCAACTTGGGTAAAGGTGTGCATAAGATCAAAGGCAACAAGGAGGCCTTCTATGATGATTTAAGCAAATTTTTACTCTCCTTAGTAAAAATAAATTAAAAAATCATTATTTATTACTTCTTTAATGTTTCAAGTCATTTATGATGATTATTGCATAAAAAAACATGAAAAAAAGACTTTGTATGCAAGAATTATGAGCATTTAAAATTTTAAAACTTAAAGAGGAACTTAAAATGATTATAGTTATTTTTTTATGCTCAATCTATCAAAATAATCTTATCCATTACATAGACCTCAAAATCACCTTTCCAATGCCTATAAAAAATCAAAATTTTGATCAATAACGCAAAAGTTATGCCCATTTTACCGAAGTGTGCTTTTTGGGATTTTCAAAACAGATATCTGTTTTGTTTCATCCATTTTGTTTGCATAAATTGATAAAAATTAATTTCGGGAAACGGATATTAGTTTTGGTTTGGTATTACCAAACGAAAACTCAGCACTTTTTTTCGCAATTTTGGTGAAGTAAAAACACGTTTTTTTTTTTTCTCATTGCCACTTTTTGGATCCCTATGATATTGCACATGCCCAAAACCTAAATAGTGAAGGGGCACCTAGAGGGACATCTTGAAAGTCCCAAAATTGATGAAAATAGAAAGGAAGATCATCTCTTACTTAGAGAAGAAATGAAAAGGATTGAGAGAAGTTTTATTTCCCATAGCTTATAGTCTAATATTGTTACAAGCATAAAAGAGTGCACAACAATGGAGGATGTTGCAAAGGAATATTTCCTTGTGGGAAATTAAAGATTTATAGACATCATGGAAAGCTAGGAAATGAAGACACCTCATAAAATAGGAGAAAACTAAATAAAATGATGGCAACAACATTAGATTCACAAAAGTTTTTCTTTTAAAATGAAAAAAAAAACAAGCAGCAAAGTAGGAATGAATTTCAATGGAAGACAAGTGGAGGCTGGTCAAAGCCCATAAAAAGCTAGGAAATTAGGAATATAACAATTTGGCAAAGGAGAAGGTTCATTGTGACGAAAAACCTTCAAGGTTTCAAAAGAAATCTAAGCATATTTAAGTATCTAATTTTTTCAAGAACAAGTTGAGAGGAACATTGTAGAGATGGAAAAATGTGCAACATAAATGACGGTGGCAAACGCCTTAGTTTATCTAAAAAATATTTGACTAGGTTAGAGTATCACAAGTAGAAAAATAGAAAAATAATTAAGATTACTATTTTCGATTAAAAACTATGTTACACCACTGTCAAGGATAGGGGGACGTCGGAATGGGGGGGCAAGTTTCTGAGACAAGGGGACAAAGGGGCCTCAATTTGGGGACGACAGGGGGACAGCGACGAGGCGGCCGAGGGGGTGGGTGGGTGGGTGTATAATACTATATACTATACATATGGTACTTAAAATGCTAGTTATGAAAAGATGTATAAGACTATTAAGAAATAAAATAGCAAAATTGCAAATGCCGCATTGAAATACTAAATAGTAAATACTTGAACATTGAAGTTTTCAATATCAAATTACTAATTAGAAATTAGAATACTCAATACTACAAGGGCCTTTTGAAGGCATGGAAGAGTTTAGATGGGCCCCACATGCCCTTAGGGTTCGAATAGAACCAAACAAATAATAAAGAAACATGTTAATTTGTTTTTAAACCATGTTTTTAAGTTGTCGTGGGGGACGCTGGGACGTTTCCGCGTCTTTGGCAATGAGGGAAAAAATGGTGGCGTCATTGGAAACTTGGGAATGACGTCCCAACATCCCGAGGACGTCCTCGTTCCGAGAATGCTAGGGTTTTAGGGCTGGGGACGCGTCCCCAGGTTCACTAATTAAAAATACATATACAAAATGTACACATAATTGAATTAAAGTAGAACATATATATATAAATCAAATCTTTAAGTTAGACTCTTAACACTTGTTTTTTTAATAACAAAGCATTATTTCTAAGTATATATGATAGAGAATATAATAATGCAAAATATATTTTATTCTTCATTTGATTTCTTACACAATATGTTTTTTATCTAAATAGTGGCACCTAATCTAAATCAAGACCTGTATCTCTTTATTCTAAATATACATTATAGAACTATAGCAATGGGCTACACAACAAACTTTACAATGGCTATTCCATAGCTACCATAGTAGACTAGGTTAAGAGACTTTATCATCACTCCCTAATCTTACAACTGTCTGACTATGATCTCTTTGCCATTTACAAGGTTGTAAACAACATGCAGGTAATTTGGCTAGCCTTTGCTTTGCTTAACAAACTAAGACCTCTTTGATGCTTCCAAACACACACACACAACATATGAAATACTTTGACTCGTCACAGACAGCATAACAACTGTTTAAGATTGCAATAACGATCATGAAATACTTAACTCAAACTCACAGATTGCAAAACGGCTGTTAAAACTGTAAAAGCGATCATGAAATACTTGACTCGTCGCAGTTTGCAAAACGGTTGTTAAAGACTGCAATAACGATCATGAAAGTTAAAGATTTCTATGGGAGAATAAAATGTCATTATAACGATTGGAAGGGTTCAAACAGGACAAAGGAGACCGGAAAGGAATTGCATCACTTACAATGAATATTGCAAAGCCAAAGCATCCAAAATCACAGAAAGTTAGAGAATACAAATGTTGATGGATTATACATTTCCATCACACCTGACCACTATAAAGGTTCCTGACCAAGTATGTGCTATGTATGAATCATCTTTCATTGCACGTTGGATACTTTAAAAAACTCAAATATCTGCATTTAAAAGCAAAAATTGGTAGCATGTATAAATAGGGTGCTGTAGTCCCTCACCCCTGAACAAAGCAATATCTTCAAGGCTGAACAAATTAAGGAAGGAAAGCTCCTTGTAATGATACAAACAGCGGAAATATAAAATTGGCCTAAAAAGAATTGCATCATTTGTAATGAATCTTGCATGCCGAAAGTAATCAAAATCACAGGAATTTACAGAAGAAAAATAGTAAGTGGATAAATTATATGTATACATCACACTTTGCCGAAATCCTGTAGATAGAGCATTTGCCATGTACACCTCCTCTTATATAACACCTTGGCTATTTACTTTGGTCAATTCAGACATCTAGACAAAGCACTGTACTTAAGGCTTAGAAAAGAAAAGAGAAACCACTTTCTTCTTTTGTCTTCCTCACTCCAATTAGCTTAATTCAGGCCCTGTAGTGTGTATCCTAGATATATAAAACTTCTCTATTCATTTATTTAATTAGCAGGATTGAAATCTGCGCTAGGCACAATGTCTACATCTAAATGTTCTTCCAAAAGAAGACAGCATGCCTATAAATTACCTTCAAAAAATAAAAGCGAATTTTTAATCACATCATGAATAATTTGGCACCCTTGGATATGGCGTCACCATGAACAAATCAAGAATTCTCTAGAAAGCAATTATAGTTATGTTCATCGTGAGATTTTATAAATTTCTTATAGTCTGAATGGAAAATGAGTAATCCAATACTACCACCGCTACAACATAAATCAAGCTGATATTTTTAGATAAAAATCTTCTATAGTCTGTATGAAAAGTTAAAACCTACCCATACAGCCCCCCGCCCCCCCTCTCTCTCTCCCTCTCTCTCTCTCTCAAAAGACTACATTGGAAATAAAAGAAACGAGATGCTTTACCATTGAACCCGTGCAATTCTAAACTCATGTAGTTCACAGAAACATATGCTAGCCTGTATTCTGACTATCCCACTTGTGAATTGTCTTCTCATACCTTTTTGTGTCCTATGGCAAAGAAAATGCAGCTAATGATCAGAGGCCTCGAGAGGTATGCAAGCCTGGCTAGTTAGATGCCTGCAGTTTATCTTATTTCAGGGCTGTGTGAGAAAATTTAGAACAGTGGAGTCTGATTAATTGGTTTTGAAACTCACTTACCTAACGGCATGTCCAAAAGCAAATAAGAAGGCAAGGTCTAAAATACGGGGATTTATCATGTTACCGGTGAAGGGTTAAACAAAAAAAATACCCCCACCAATAGAAAACTTCCACAATGATTTGTAAGCCTGGCTAGTTAGATGCTTTGCAGTATCTATTCTTCTAAGGCTGAACGAGAAAATAGTGGTGTCTGATTAGCTGGTTTTGAAACTTCCACTTGCCTAACAGCATTCCCGAAAACAAATTAAGGAGGCAAGGTGGTCATAATTATGAGATTTCTAAAGCAGCCAGTGAAGGAATAAACAAAAATAATATCCCCACCAACGGAAGAAGTTCTACAATGAAAGCTTTTGGGATGTCTGTATTTGACAAGCTAGAGATCTGTATTTCAGTTACAACCTATTCTTCAGATATATCCTATAGATGGCCAGTATAGTCAGCCTGCGAGAACACATGGTGTCCCTTATCGGCATATGATTATGCCAAAATGTGTATGAATCCTTCTTTTTAAACTTTCTGAAACATATAGATGCAACTTACAATTTATTGAGTCAAGTAGTGGTGGAAAATTTTGTTTTCCCCAGTTTGCAACTTATCATGCATTTCATTATGAGAGCTTCCTGCTTCTGTAGAAAATTGCTTCAAAGGAGAAAAACAAAATCTGTGCCATTAGATTCTATATATTGTTGTTTCTCTAAGAGTGAAGAGTAAACCTAACATGAGAACCCTGCAAACTTCTTCTTCAAAATGTAAAAGCATTACAGATAAACCATTCAAAACGCAGAAAATGATTTACCAACAAGTTCCGAAGCATTACTTTATAGAATGCCAAAATAGTACCCACCTACCTCTTTTCAAGCCAAATCTTATTATTTACTTAATATCACCAATAGTCCCCACATGAACAGATCCCATCCTTGAAATGATGAAAGCGACTTGGATCCCTCATTACAATTTCTCGCCCAACAATCTTGGAGATAAACTTAGTAGCAGTGTGGCAATCAACACAGACACGAAGGTTTTTAACTATTTGGATTGATTTTCCCAAGGGAAAGCTTATAAGGCCGAAAGCAATAGCTAGCTTCTCGCTGTGGTGGCACAGATATTGTTCTTTTAACTCATCCTCTACATCATGCAGCACAAGCTTTGTATATGGCTTATAACCTGCCTTAATCATCTGCTTTGTCAATAACTCCAGTGTTGCATAAATATCCTCTGTTTGAGGATGCGATCTGTCTCTCGCAACAAATCTGTGCACCTTGCTCCTGACTTCAATCCAACTCAGCCCTGCCTCTTTTTCTACTCCCATATCATCCATCTTTTTCCTTATCCTTACCACATCTTCCCACCTGCTTGCTGCGGCGTAGATGTTTGAAAGCAACACATATGCCGTAGCATCATGAGGTGCCAATTCCAGCAGATGTTCTGCTGCTAGCAAACCTATCTCCATATTGTTATGAACCCTGCAGGCACCTAGTAAGGTTCTCCACACTGCATCGCAAGCTGCGAATGGCATTCTATTGATGAAGTCAACTGCCTCCTCAAGAAGGCCAGCACGGCCAAGAAGATCAACAATGCAAGCATAGTGTTCTGCAATTGGGTTGATGCCATAATCCCGACTCATGGAATCAAAGTAGGTGAGACCTTCCTTCACTAGACCTACATGGCTACAGGCAGAAAGAACACCAACAAAAGTGACATTATTTGGTTTCATTCCTTTCTTCTTCATGTGTTCAAACAACTGGAGGGCCTCTTTACCTCTTCCATGATATGCATATCCTGATATCATTGCACTCCATGAAACTACACTTCGTTTGAGCAGTTTGCGAAACACAAGCTCTGCATCCTTGATACTACCACATTTGCTATACATGGTAATAAGAGAATTCCCCACGGGCGTGTCTGACTGTAATCCATATTTTACAACAAGTGCATGGAACTGTGTCCCTTGATCCAACCTGGCTAGAGAACAACATGCAACAAGAGCACTAGTGAAGGAGAATGTATTGGGCTTGATACCTGACCGTTGCATTTCGCAGAACATTTTTAGAGCCTTAATACTCTGCCCATCCTGAGCATAAGCTGAAATCATCGCAGTCCACAACACCAGATCCCGTCCAGGCAATTCTTCAAACAATTTATTTGCATCGTGAATACTGCGACATTTCACATACATATCAACCAGGGCACTTGCAGCAAAGATATTGAACTCAAACCCAATTTTGAGAACATGAGCATGAATCTCCTTACCTCGTCCAAGAGTTTCCAACTTTGAACATGCCTTCAGAACACTCCCAAAGGTAAATTCATCTGGCTTCACTCCCGTGGAATGCATCCGGCTAAATATGTCCAAGGCTTCTTCATTCTGTCCATTCCTTACACATCCTGCAAGGATGGTGTTCCATGAAACCAAATTTCGTTCAGACATTTCGTCAAATACTTGGCGTGCATCATGCAAACAACCGCATTTGGCATACATATGAATGAAATTGTTGTTCATAAATTTGTCTTCCTTACTACGAGTTTTTATGAATTGGGCATGGAGTCCCTTAATTTCTATGGCTTTATTGATCCGAGATGAAGACTGTAATACTTTATCATAGACGCTTTGCTCACCCTGAATTTTATACTGAGCCTCTGCATTATCACCTCCTGAACTGTTGATGTATTCATGTTTTGGCTCAAAAGATTGGATTGAACATTCTTTACAGGAAGCTGAAGTGACTTTATATCTCTGGTCGTAAAATATAGAAGAATGAAAAGTAGTAGAAGAGTGACTAGAAAGCGGCCATTTGATTGAAGGCAGAGCAGGTGAAGCAGGTAATTGGAGGGACACTGCTGCAGCCATGGCTACCATCAATCTTCACTCCTCCGCCTAGCTAGATGCCTTATCTGTAATGAAATTCCATAAGATTGAAAAAGAAGAATGAATAGTAGATTATGGATTTGAAAAACATTAGGTATAGTCTAACTCACTCGCGATAGACGGAAACAAAAGATAATTAAGTATACAAACACTACGATTTCTCCTTTCTATGGTATATTCAAAAGAGATTATAAATGTCAATGGGCCCTTGGTTTACGGGTGAAGTTGAAAGGTTTTCAATGAGTCCACTAGGGATCAAGTCTTGCTGAGTGCAAAGGCTTTGACATCGAAATAAGGGATGAGGTCGGGATCATGCCCTGGGCGAATTTGGTGGAATGGAGACCCCTCAGTCTTTGGCTCTTAGCCAAAGAGGTTCAGCGCTAGAAGGCTCGTGCTCTCGTATCGGGTAGCAAAAAAGAATTTGTGGAAGACCTCCATAAAAAATAAAAAGATTGTAAATTGAATGTAGAAGACTGATTTGGAGTCAAGAAGGTCCGGCTATTCCTAGCATCTAATCTAACAAGCCCATGGAGCGTGACCATGACCATATGACCCTATAGGGATAGCTTCAAGAGTCTACATGCTCATCATAATGTGTGAGCCGGTTGTTTTAGTCTTCTTTGATATTGCTTGAACTTTGTTGGGTTGGTTATCAGGATAATTTTGTGAGTTGTATTCTTGTTGTCCCCAGTTATGTTATGTTCATTCATTTCACAGTCCTCCTTTCAAAGCACATTCTATTCTCATTGTATTCTTTTCAGATTTGATCAATATATAAAAAAAATGTGCAACTCTTTAGGTCAAGCACCATAGATTCGGCTCTCTTATGTTCAGAGGGCTTCTCGACTAGATTATAGCTAGGCAATGCTCAACATCTATGTTTATTTTCTTTCTCCTAATAGTTTGATGCTTCATAATATCTTATAAGTTTTCATTTCAAAACTATTGATGGAGCTCCATGAATCAAATCAACATACTCCTCTCATCCCATTATTATTAGTATTGTTTTCATTTGAATTAAATGGGCATTAGTTGTGTATTGTTAACTCTGACAGGCAAAAATATTTGGTGGATTTGATAATGCTTTTAATTTTTTATGGATTTAGAAAATTCTATTTCGGTTCTTCTTGATTGGTGTATGCTATTTTTGCAAGGTTTTTTTTTCTTTTATTTGAAAATAGATTCTATGGTCAATAAAAGATGAAACTTAGAAAAAAATTGAGGACTTGTAATGTTTGTAGGGCTATAAAGGTGGCTTTGTCATGGGTTACATGTTCTATTTTGAGAGCTTTGTATTCAACAGGTGTGGACATAGGTAGTTGATGCATGGTTTTGTACTAATTATGTGTCATGGGTAGGGTAGTGGGAACACTAACATGACAAAAAATCACTTTCAAACATCTCATATTTACAAATACGATGTTTTTTAGGGTTATTAACATGGTCATGAGTTGTAGAAAGGATTTTTCTTTTTCTTTTTTTATAGGCCTCAAGGGAATTCCTACTACTTTTGTTTGTATGTATGCCCATGTTTGAACTATTGCTTCTTAGTCTATGTGCTCTTTTGTTTTGCTTATTAGCTATATGCTCTTTAAGGATTTTTAATGCATTCATTTACCCTACACTGTCATCAAGCTACGTTCTCTCTTTATGATTTGATGGAACTCCATAACTTGTTCCTAGATGGCCATTTTGGCAAGGCAACAAGGATATTAGCAAAAGGCTTTAGAGCTTGATTTTATACTAGTTATTTGCATTAGGTTGAAATTTTTCAAAGTCTTCTCAAAAAATCAATTTGTGCACATTTTCCTAGGGAAGTTTGTTGAATAGTTCACATGCTTTTCTATTTTATAAGTAAAACAACATGTGTCAAAATGGGATCTTTGAAACATGGTATCGATATCCATCAAAGCATAAAGGATATTGGAGTTTTTTCGGAAGTTATGGTTGCAAATGTGGTGATAGACATGTTCAACTATTTCCCTATCAATAACTTTGGGCATGAAATTGATTCAACCCAAAAATGGCAAAGATAACTTTGTTTAGAAATAGGTAATTTCATTAATATGCACTTATTAAGAGTTGGACTATCATTTTCTTATGAACAAATTAGAAATATCACATATACCTCAAAAATATGTGTATATGTATACGTATATGTACATGTATATGTACATTTATATACATGTATATGTAGATGTATATGTGCATGTGCATGTGCATGTGTATGTGTATGTGTATGTGTATGTATATGTGCATGTATATACATGTTTATGTAGATGTATGTATGCATGTGTATGTGTATGTGTATGTATTGTAGAGTAGAAAAAGAGATCCTATATCTAACTAAGATCATCTTTTTCACTTGCCCTTTGTATTTGGACACAAAAAAAACTCCCACTCAACTTGAGATTAGCTCAAAAAACCCTACCCAACAACTAGGATCAAAAGTTGATCAGGCTCTGATACCACTTGTAAGGAAACTCAGGTGCGGAAACAGCTTCCTACACTAATCTCTTAAGGAAAGTATGGTGCAAATTCGTTTTAAACCCTTACAATTTCAGATTCGTTAATCTACTTAACAAAGATATTGCAGCAATATACCATACATACAGAAAATGAAGAATGACACAATGATTTACCCTGGGGAAAACCTTTCGGTAAAAAACCCCAGCACTCCAAAACCTACACAATGTATTATCTTCAACACAACGGTTACAACACACTTGCAATGCAAGTTCTTTCAGGAGATTTCCAACACTTGAAGACAAAATGCGGCAACATCAAAACGTTCCAACAATACACTCACATCACACATCTTCGCAACCCTAAAAAACGCTTATATCATGCGCTTCCCTTTTTAGGGCAACTTCCGAAGATAACTGTATTAGGGTTTTACCATTCTCCGAGAAAATAGCAACTTGAAATATGGATTTTTTGACATCCTAACAAGATTTTGCTAAATTGGGATGACCTACATTTACTCAAGAGCGTAACTATAGTTAATGGCATGATGTGATCATCCATTCCATTAGTCAATATAAAGCTTGCAAGTGACATATATTGATAGGTGACACACCAAGAGAGGTAACTCAAAAGTTCATATTTTCAACCTAATTCAAATTTAGGGGCATTCCATGGTGACCTTATTCATCGATATTCGCAAGTAGTTTTGCCCAAGATTTTTGCAGCCATTGAAGCTGCACAATAAGTGAAGCAACAATTTCAAGACATTATTGATGAATTGTGTCCTAAGTTTTTAAATCCCTCAAATTAATGCTTAGTTTGTTGCCTACAACACTTATGATGTAGATGAACCTATGTTCCTGCAGATTTAACACACAAATCTGGATACTCTATTCAAATGGTAAACTAGAAAAAACAAAACAAAATAATTGGATTATCACTCTCAGTCTTTTTGATACTGAGGCAGCCAACTGTAAGGAAACTCAGGTGCGAAAACAGCTTCCTACACTAATCTCTTAAGGAAAGTATGGTGCAAATTCGTTTTAAACCCTTACAATTTTAGATTCATTAATCTACTTAACAAAGATATTGCAGCAATATACCATACATACAGAAAATAAAGAACGACACAATGATTTACCCTGGGGAAAACCTTTCGGTAAAAAACCCCAGCACTCCAAAACCTGCACAATGTATTATCTTCAACACAACGGTTACAACACACTTGCAATGCAAGTTCTTTCAGGAGATTTCCAACCCTTGAAGACAAAATGCGGCAGCATGAAAAAACGTTCCAACAATACACTCACATCACAAATCTTCGCAACCCTAAAAAATGCTTATATCATGCGCTTCCCTTTTTAGGGCAACTTCCGAAGATAACTGTATTAGGGTTTTACCATTCTCCGAGAAAATAGGAACCCGAAAAAATTTTTTCGGGGCGATGCCCCGAACCCCACTATCGTGGAAGAGTGTACAGTACTCAACTTTATCAGTTGCCACATGTCTTCACCTATCATTGAATCTTCCAGACATAGCTCTTACGTGTCATAGGAATCCGTCATAACCGTTTCAACCATGATCTCCTTACACACAATTCAAGATGCCGACACATTAAGTGGAGTGACACATCAACATGCAAACTAGACATGTACACTCACACTTAATTACATTATTTGCAAGAAATACATTTTACAAAACAAATAATAAGAATAGGAATTATCCAAGGTTGAGACACCTTATTCCTAACAATTAAGAGTTGGACTATCATTTTCTTATGAACAAATTAGAAATATCACATATACCTCAAAAATATGTGTATATGTATACGTATATGTACATTTATATACATGTATATGTAGATGTATATACATGTATATGTAGATGTATATGTGCATGTGTATGTGTATGTGTATGTGTATGTATATGTGCATGTATATACATGTTTATGTAGATGTATGTATGCATGTGTATGTGTATGTGTATGTATTGTAGAGTAGAAAAAGAGATCCTATATCTAACTAAGATCATCTTTTTCACTTGCCCTTTGTATTTGGACACAAAACCAACTAGGGTTCATGATTGGCTTGCTACCACAAGGGAGAGCCAATCTCCTAGGGTTTGGTCCTTTAGAATTACAAAGAGGAGAAATTTAATGTGTGATTTAATTGACCTATTTAACATATACCCTAGATTTGAAATAGACAAAAATAGAAATTACCGGAACAAATCTAGATCTGAAAAATGGTGACAAAGAGGAACCTATGACTGATATTTGATCCTCAATTGTAGGGACAAGGGCATGGGTTCCCTAGACCAAAGATTCAACCTTTTAGGAATTTTCAACTCTTAAATGTTGTGTTATAATTTGCATCGTGTTTCTTGTGACAATCTACTAACAAAACCTTTGGATCTAACCTACACACATGAAAAAAGGGGGAAAGAATGTGATGTATAGGGGCTTGCCTAAGTCAAACCCCATTTTGGTGTTTCCACCTCCATGTACAACAAATAATGATGATCAAGAGGGCATGCTCTAGGTCAGGAAAAGGCCAAGACAATAATAATTGACTAAAATCAAATGATAAATGGATGATATTAGCTTGGTATGAAATCCATGTCCAAGTGATGTACACACCATGAGTTGCCACAAATTTTGATTGATGGGTGCTTGGATTGCTTGATAGACCTACAATAGGTTAGTCCATAAAACACAATATATTGTTGTATATAGCATGTAGAGGATAACTCAATACATCTTCACAATTTGATCATAATATAGTTCCTTCTTCATCCTTGTTTCTAATGTTCAAATGATAATAAAACTTGTTTTTATATGCATCTTGACTGATTTTTTCAACAATAGGTCAACTTTGGATCTTTTTAATCCCTTCAAAATTGACACCAAAATTTAAATTTGAAATAGGACACCCTTAAGGTCAAGGGCATCCACACCCCTGATCGGGTTCTTTTTGCCTAAATTTATTAGAATGTTAGGGAATTTAATATATTTTCATAATTTAACCTTGAAATGAATAAATTATTATTATAATTAATGTTGAAGGTAAAATAATTTTCATGTAGTGTGAAATTGTAAGGGGTGACGATTTACAACTGTATATATGTATGTATGTACATACATATGTATGGATGTATGTAAATATATATGCATATATGTATATATATATATGTATATATATGTATGTATATGTGTGTGTGTATATATATGTATATATATACATATGTATGTATGTGTATGTATGTATATGCATGTATATATGCATGTATGTATATGTATGTATGTATGTATATGCATATATGTATGTATATATCTATGTATCTATATATATGTATTTATGTATGTATATTGTTGGATTTGATTGTTGAACCCCCACAATTCCCAGTGATCCATTACAACCAAAACACCTATCACAAAAAAAATCAAAGCAATGATTATGCTATGCAACATTGAGAGAGATTGGTCCAAAAAGAAAATGTTATGTGCAATGAATTAATTTGAATGAATGATTACAATGAATGTGAATGCTTATAAAAGCATAAAAAAGAAAACCCTAGATGAGGATTGCATTAGATGGTGAAAAGTTCCTTAATCTCATGCTATGAGATAACTTTACCTATATTTAGTCCAATCTAATAAATTAAAAAGAACTCCTAAAGTTAGCTTAAGTGAATAAAGTAATAAAGTACTTGATAATTAATTAATTGTCAAGTGATTGTCTTAATTACCTCAACACCCTCCTTAAGATCAACTTAGGGAGAATTTGAAACTCTAATGAAGAATGCATTAATGGATGCATGGATGGTTCCAGACTACAAGGCCTGCTGAGTTACACATGTACAAAAAAATGAAACTCTCATAATCAAAGAAAAGGAGAAAACCACATGGGAAAAAAATCCTCTCCAAAAGAGAGAAAATGAAATTATTGCACAAGTGAAAGAAGGATAGAAGGAGGACTCAATATGACCCCCTAGGGATTGCTTCTATCACACAAGTACAATAGATTTACCCTAAGTAGGAGAGATAAAATGAGGATAAGAATCCTCCATAAAGAAGTAGCCCCTATGCTAATAATGAACACCCAAAGATAGAGTATTATCTCTTTCCTTCAAACAACATTTCTCCCCTTAGGAAGCAATAGATCCACTAGTGATTGGAGAATCCAATCCAAAAGAATGGGTGTATCAGGAATCCAAATCCAAATGATGTGTACCTCTTAAAATTGCTCAAGTGTCCACATGTCAGAAAGAGATTATGTTAATCCAAAAACCTGTGAGGACTAATGTAGAACATGCTCCAAAGATGATGAAGATGATGGTGGGCTAACTGTGATGATATGTCTATCAATAAATAGGTGTTGAATGTCTCAAAGTAATCCTCCAAATTTTTAATATGAGACTCTAAAAACAAGGATGATATGTCTACAAGATACAAATCCCAAGTAGTGTATAAAAGATGTATGTCCTACTACACTAAATCATTAGGGGCCAAAAAAGTGGTGATTTCAAATTGATCAAGAACAATATCTAAGATGATGATGTAGTCTCAATCTAAAGAGTGAGAACATAAAGAAAAGTCTTTGAACCATCAGAACATGCAAGACCTGTGATATACTCAAGCTCCTCTAAAATATCGTAATCAAAAGGTATGAAATCTACATCTACAAGAGGGATGAGACAATCTGTAGTAGGATCCTTTAGGTATGGAGAGATATGAGGGTCTTCATGGATCTCTCAAATTCAAGTCTAAAGTGTATGGCGATAATCAATGTCTGATATATATCATACATAGTGTCATGATCAACACTAGAACATATAACCCCTACTATATGATCTCGGATGATACCCCATGCTGATAAAATCCTTGGTGTGTTTGGTGTAGGTATGAGTCCATAAAGATAAGGACAAAGATCAAGCCACCAAATATGTGTCAGGATGTCATTTCGCCAAGACTCTTAATTATCCTTTTCCAAGATGGTCATGAAAGGATGAGAAAAAACCCATGATAATTCCTCAAATGATAAAATAAAAGACTAATAACATCAATGCATATAAAACAAATTGAATGATGTCATCTTATGCAAACAAATTCTTTCCAGGTACCAAGATGTCCAAGTAATTAACAAAAATGTAAAATAAAAAAATGAATAAAATGTACTTGGGGAAAAATTTAGAAAACATGTATGCGTAGATTTGAAGACCTGTGAAATACCTTTCCAATGCCACTAGAATTGTGAAAATTTGAGATTTTGGTGAAAAGTTATTAGTTTGAAAGCACAAAATGTACATATGAATTTGACTAAGAATAACAAGAATTAGAAGAAAAATCTAATGATGAGACCTAGACCACTAGAAAGTGCTCAAAACTAGATTGTTGATTATATATAATTTTCTTGATTTTGACATTGTATGCCCAAGTTATGCCAAAAAGAAAAAAATGCTCCTTTAGGCCAAATGGAGGCTAGGAGGGGGCAAAAACCAATCTATATAGTGTTGACATCAACATGATGTCATGTTGGCGTCAACAAGCATGCCCAAAATAATCTCCTTCACTAGAAAAAAATTGATGACCTAGAAATTTACACTTGTTGAAATATTCTTTAAGATGTGTCAAGATCAAAACGAAATATGTTGCATGAGAGGGAATATTCCCTTGGTTTGTGTGGATGTCAAAATTTTTGGGTGGCCACCAAAATTTAGCAAGCCTATTGGGTTTTGCAATGTTGACAACTTTGTTGGTGAGTTATGAGTTGTCGTCAGGTGGCTAAAATGGGTTGTTGATGATGAAAGTGTTGGGTGGCGATACTAAGGTCATTGACAATTGGCGGCAAGATGTATGGTATGGGGCTCGCGATGGGGTACTCAAGGCAACGCAGGGACACCTACCTTTTCTATTTTTATTTTCTATTTTTTTGCTTTTCTTATTTTCTTTTTTCTTTTTTAATCGTTTTACAAAAAAAAAATCCAATTTTTTATTTTTTAGAAAAAATGATAAAAAACTAAGTTTTTTTCAATTTTTTAGAAAAAATTGAAGTAAAAAACCAAAATTTCAAACCCTATCAAATTTGCATGTTCATTGAGACAATTCAATGGTGGATTCGGGCCCAAGTCTATATGGATCTATACAGATCTATGTTCCCCTTAAAAAAAATGTTTTTTTTTGCAACTACCTAGATTTGAGAAAATTTACATGCATTCTTAAGGTTTTTGGTCATTCTAGACTCAACGGTGATACTCCTTTCACCTCATGATGAGTTGATATTTACCTCAAGGTTGGATCGCTCAAAATTTAAATGGAAATTCATAGATTTGATGATTTGATGTACCATGTTGGAGTTGATTGTTGAACCTCCATAGCTCTCAGTGATCCTCTACAACCAAAATGCCTATCAAAAATGAGAAATTAAAGAAATGATTATGGTATGCATCCTTGAGGGAGAGTAATCTAGAAAAACAACTATTATATGCAATGAATTAATCTAAAAAAATTATTACAATGAATGTGAATGCTTATAAAGCATAAAAAAGTAAACCCTAGATGAGGATTACATTAGATTGTGACAAGTGTTTTAATCTCATGCAATGAGAAAATTTGACTTATATTTAATCCAATCTAATAAATACAAAAAGCACTCCTAAGTTTAACTTAAGCGAATAAAGTAATAAGAGACTTAATAATTAATTAATGATAATTATAAGTGATTATCCTAATTACTCCAACATATATGTATGTATGTATGTATGTATATGTATATAGAGAAAGATTAAAACTTTACGTAGAGAAAACTTGTTGAACACCCGAAATATTGAGAGTGGGGGTGAATCAATATTATATTAAACCATTCAAACATTAGCCATCCAATTACTAGAGCACATTTAACTGATATAAGAAAAGAAAGCATGAAACATCCACAACATCACATAACACATGAACACTAGAGGATATTTTTGTGAAAAACCCAAAATGGGAAAAAACACGATGAGGATTAGATCACAATGTATTATATTTGGATAAAGTATATTACAGAAGTGCTCACTGCAAGTGGACTCACTATCTAGCAGACTCACTATCCACAAAGAATAATATAGAAGAAAGAAGGGGTGACTTATAGCCTATTTGAACTAATATAAATGCATCTACAATATGCTAGATTATAGTTCCAACGAAGTACAATATCAAAATTTGCACTAATATGGATCAATGCTCTTCTCTGCTCTATATTTGCACACCTTGCAACATAATTTTCTACAACTCTGATCAAATTTACATCACACGCATGTAGGTGGAACACCATACATGTCATATATTTCTAGACATTCACTCTTCATCCAAAAACATCGAAATCAATCCACTATATATATCCACATCACGTGTAACATCAATTAGGTAAGCCTAATTGGATGTAAGACACAAAATTGAACTTGTAAACCCAAAAATATTTCATCTAAAATTCATGCCATAATAAAAAATTCAACTCACCTTAAGATAGGTCGAGATGGACTTATATGAGATCTTACATAAGACAAAAACACATTCATTTTTCGCAAAACATCAAATGTGTTTAGGTCAGCCCCAAATAAGACTTAAAGCAACAAACCTTTATTTGTATGCAAAATTCACAACATATGGACCTCAACACATGATGTTGAAAGGAAGCCAGGTGAGTGGCAACAACTTCCTACACTAATTTAATTAGGAGAGAGTTACAAAAAAAATATTTTTAACACCTTTAACAGTTGCAACTAGAGAAGCACATAGAGAATAATGAAAATAGAACAGTAACAATGCATAAAAACAGTGACACCAAATATACCATGGGGAAAACCCTTTCAGGTAAAAACCCCACCCTCCAAAAGCATATTACTATCTTTATTACTTCAAATAATGGTTACAAGATATCACCAAGTACAAGCTTCTTCAATAAGTGCTTCAACATGAATACCTGTTCTCGAGAGATACTAGAAGCACTTTGTTACCTGCAAAAAAACTATACATTCTACAACTCAGGGCACTCAATAAATAGAGTGTTACAAGATTCAAGAAGCATCTAGAAGGCGAGGGGTGTCAAAATAAAAATGCACAACTTCCAATGCCTTGGAAATGCATTTGGACACATGTTCAATATTCCCTTACACCCCTTACACTTGTCAAACATGCATATAGTCTTCTTCCAAGCTTGTACGCCTAGAATATGCTAAAATAGCTTATGGTAGATGCCTTACACATCTTATAGCTGTCATAGAAACTCATAGCTGACAACACTTACAGTTGTAAGAGAATATGCCATAATTGGCTAAAAATAGCTAATTCTCTTATATCTTGTCATAACCTAAATTGGGATGATGACGTGTCATCCAATCACCTCCAACAAGGATGCCACCTAACTGGTGGGTCCCAATTAGTGACATGACACCATAGGCATTTAAATAATACAAATAAATACATAAAATAAATCAATGTTAGGACTCTAAGGTCTAGACACCTTAATCCCAACATTCTCCCACTTGTGGAGGACCTATTAAGAGTCATACAAAATCATCTGCTCAGGGCCCCAAGGCCCATGGAATCATAACACCATCTGAACTTCTCTATTCTCACTGGTTTCATCAGTGCATCTGCAACATTCACCAAAGTGTCAACCTTTTCCAAGTTCATCTTTCCATCTTCTACCATATCATGAACAAAATGATGCTGAAAATTGATGTACTTTGTTGTAGCATGGAAGGTAGGATTCTTTGCTAGGAAAATCTCACTTTGACTCACAACAAACAGTAGTTTGTCTTGCATCTAAACCAATATTAGAACACAATCTCTTAATCCAAATAGCTTCCTTATAAGCATGAGTGGCTTCCATATACTCTACCTCTGTCATGGACAATGTGATTATAGTCTGTCACTTACTCATCCAACTAATAGCACCACTAAACATCATAAAAACATAACCACTAGTGGATCTTCTTATGTCAATGTCACCTGCCCAATCTAAATCCACATTTCCTTGAATGCTCACAAAATGTTGAGGTCCAGTAGGATAACCATGAAAACACAAGGCATACTCAAAAGTGACCCATAAATATCTGAACACTCTCTTAAAAACATTCCAATGCACTCGTTCAAGATTAGCCATGAAACAACTAAGGAATCCCACTGCTTGGGAAATGTTTGGTCTCATACACACCATTGTATAAATCAGAATACCAATTGCACTTGAATATGGTACTCTAGTCATTTTATCCATCTCAGTAGGAGATTTTGGATAATCATTCATACAAAGCTTCATTCCTTACATCACAAGAACAACTAACTATCTCCAATCTACCATGTTGAATCTCTCCAACATGGAGTTCACATACTTTCTTTGGCTTAACCAAACCTTTTTGTTAATTTTGTGTCTCATGATTTCCATTCCTAGAATGTACCTAGCTTCACTTAGGTCTTTCATCTCAAATTGTGTTGACAACTAAAACTTCAAATCTGAAATCATACTTTTACCATTCCCAATAAACAACATATCATCTACGTATAGAATAATAATGAGAATGTGGCCATTATAAGTTTTAAAGTATACACAATGTTTAGATTTAGAAATTTGAAATTGTTGGGGATACAGATTCGGTTTTGTCATCAAGATAGAAATCTAAGACAACAGTGCCTTAGTGATTTCAATTCAAAATCATAACAAAGACACAACCAACTATGCCATAAAGCAAAAATAGGCATAGTTGATCCCCCATTGATCCTACTGAGGAAAGTAAATTCTTGACAAATAATAGATTCAACACAAGCAAAGATTTAAGAACATGAATGACAAAACCATGCTTCCATGCTCCAACCAAGGAGATCCACTATGCTATCAACCTTTCATTATGAATCCTCTAGAATCTCAAAATAACTCAAGATTAATACCTATTAGAATCAAACATGCTCTGATACCATGTTAGAATTGGCTATGGATGCCAAGATCTATGGACCAAATAGAAAGCACAAAGAAGAGAGAAAATAATTTGACAAGAATAAACTGTATTCAATGTCAATGATAATAGAATTGCTTGATTTTACAATGAGAGACCCCTTGGTTATATAGCCAAGGTGAGAACATAGGAGTGCATAAGATTGTGACAAGTGTCGTAATCTTATGACATGAGACAACAATGAAAAACTATCACTCCACCTAAAGTGGAAAGGTGATAATGTGATAACCACCACAAATAGTGGATCTACCACAAAAGGTGGAACCCTAATCACATGATATGTCCATGAAAGGTGGAGGTGATAAAGTAATAAGAAGATAAGTCCACCAAAGGTGAAAATTTTCCAACAACTCTTATGTGGTCCCTAAGTAAACTTAACTAAGGTGTAATTATGACCTAGGACAAGGTACAAAATATTTAATTACACCAACACCCCCCCTTAAGTGCAACTTAGGGAGAATGTACACAAATGCAAACAAAGCAAGATGGGTCCCGACAACTAGGCCATGTTAGGTACCCATGTACAAATGCAATTCTCTCACAAATGGAGAAAAGGAGAAAACCCAGTGGGACAAAACTCCTCCCCAAAAGAGAGATGAAATACAATAGATGAAATGCTCTCAATGATGCATGAGAAGGTAAAAACCCCATGTGAGGAAAAAGACCCCCCATAAGAGAGAAGTAGAATAGAGGCAAGGTAGCCCCCCCTCAATGTTGAGTCTACTGCAATAATGGTAGAAGCTCGACATTGAATGCTAAAGATGATCCACTTTCGTTGAACAGCGTTCCTCCCCTTAGGAAGAAACAAAACCAAGGATGTATGCAGGATGTATGATGTCTCTGAATGATGCTCAAATGTCTCCTATCTTGATGGGAAATAATACATACATGAGTGTAATAGGGAAGGGATCTATTAGTTTTACCAGAGCGGGTTGGATGCCATTGGAGAGTCCTTTTTTGAAGAGAGGTACCAGATTTGGGGAGGTTCCATTTTTAATTTTTTTATTGCAGGTTCATATTGGAGCTTGCTGCTGCAAATTTGAGCTCACCATTACGTCCAGAAGACTTGAGAAAGTCAGATTTGGCTTTTGGTTCATTCAATTTGATCACCATTTGCATTTTTGACAAATAAGGGTTTGTTGAAAATTGTTTTTTATTGGAGCCTTCATCATTTTTGCTTAAAAAATCTAGTTTTTGCCCATTTGCAGGAAAAACAATTTATGGGTTTTGTAGGCAAGGTCAAAATATAAACTGGATATTTTTAGATTTTGCATATCTTATACAGATCTGGAGAAAATCACTATCAAAAAAGCGGCGCGCATCATTTTTCTCCTGACTAAAGGTCAAAAAAAAAATATTTTTCTCATCTTTTGCTTGTTGGATCAAAAAACGATTTTTGGGTTTTGTTTTTAGCATCAAAATATTTTTGGGTTTTTATTTTTGTCTACAAACAGTGAGTAGATTTTCTAGAAATCAAATTAGAAATAATTTTTTTTGCTAGAAAGCTCGTTTCTGCAAGCTAAATTTAATTTTTTGAAAAATTCACAACTTTTGGCTACGGTATTCGTTTTTGGCAAATGAGATATCAACAGAAAGCTAGTTTCGAGCACTTCACAATGGTGTAGGCCATTTTTTCAGATTTGTTCATCTACACAAATTTAAAGTTATTGTTCATCATGGAAGCAGATGTGAACATTGGTTTGTGTATGGTCTCTTTTTTGTTTTCATGTAGTAAGTTTGCATTTTGACCACATCCAAGACTACATCTCCAAAATAAAGCAATTAAGAACACAGTTGAAAGAATGTAGTATTGAAAAAGAGGATTTACAGTTGATTCTGAATGTGTTATCCAAGCTTGGTCCTCAGTATTCAGTATTTGTTTCTGGCTTTCATACCCATCGACTTTCTATGGGAGCATCATATGTTGATCCTAAGCTTAATGACTTTGCAAATCTCCTAATACAAGAGGAAGCTAAGTTAATGAACATGGGTCTAATCAAGTCTTCCAAGCCACATACATTGGTTTCTAGTGAGTCAAAGGTACAGAAAGAATCAAGGAATCTTGATAAGAAGCAAAAGATGAAAAAGAACAAGCCATATAAAGAATTAGAATCCACTCATTCAAAATCATCTAAGAAGAAGAGGTCCTTTTGTGCATATTGCAAGAAGGATGGACATGAAGAACACTATTGTTATAAGAAGGATATTGATGAGTTAAAAAATCTTCTCAAAAGAAATCAAATTGATTTGCCTTCTAGAATGTCTGAATCTTCTCCTTCTTCTTCTTCAAAACAGTTTAAGGACAAAGGTTAAGCATCTACATCAGGATATAAAGGTCAAGCTCTTTGTGCTTATTCAAGTCCAGGATCAAGTAGATGGCTTCTAGATTCAGGAGCATCACATCATATGGAATCTTCGTAATATATTTTCTCTTCATTTCAGCCTTGTTCTATGTCTCCTATCTTGATGGGAAACAATACATACATGAGTGTAATAGGGAAGGGATCTATTAGTTTTGGGGACAACACTTTCCAGGATGTTTTGTGTGTTCCTCATTTGACGAACAATCTTCTTTCCATATATTATATTACACATGGTGGAAATGGGAGAACTATGGAGTTCACACCTGATTCAATCATCATTCGAGACTTGGAGAGTAGATAGATCATTGCTACTAGGGTGGTTGATCATTCATCTCGGTTGTATACCTTTGCAGATTTTGCTTTTGATGGTGACATTGTTCCTTCGGTTGTTGATCACACTTCTAGTGTGAACCATGATTCAGAGGAGACATTTGGCTACTTGAACTTGGGAGTTCTAACATTCGATCATGTACTTGAGCCATGCATTTCATCTCCTCCATCTACTATTGCAGTTGAAAACATTTAATTACACCAACAATACCAATGAAAGATAAAGCATAACACAACTGAAAAGTATAAAGAGAAAATACCTTTCACAGGAACACTATCGAGCAGACCAAGGAGAAAAGAAAACATGTTCATCCAAGATATACAAGTCACCATGACTTATCCAAGAGCATTCTCCTTCAAGGTCTCCATTGAATTCACATTCAACCAAGGTGCAGGCTACTCAAACTTTCAGCTGTAACAACAACATTCTCAAAATAATTCTAGCCTCACCTTATTCTCCATGCATCCATGAGCACCAACACTTGTCATCTCATGCTAACTCCAAACTACATCACTACAATAAACATAAAGACCTCCAGCATATGACCAATGTACTCAAAGCAAAGAGAAACACCAGATCACTGTCAAAGCTCCAACCAAGTTGAACAAGAACTTATCATGACACCATGATCTACACATCCCCATAGGAGATGCCATGCTTCAAGTGAACTATCCATGGTCTCAAGATCAAAGCAACATGCCAAAACTCTAAAGCACAAGCAAGAGTATGCCATGACATAAAGCAAAAAAACTCTAACGAGCATCCTAGCCAAAGACTACCAAGGTCCTTCATGGCTCCAAGATGTTGTACATCTTCAAATAGTGACCATGCATATGCAAAAGAACTCTTCTACAGCAACAAGATCTAAGAGTCCTCAAGAAGCATCTGTAACACCAAAGAAGATCATTCACCACCAAGTGATGAATCCATAGTCATTGCTAAATCTCCCACTGAAATGTGACATTGAGCTCTCCAAGCATCATGACCAACCATATTTTGATCTAAAAAACTCCAGGTATAAAACGACAACATGTCCATCAGACAACAACACCAACATTACCAAATCACACATACCACACCATCACTGTCAAAATCCTACACTAGCTAGTGTAACAAGCTCTCCATGACACCATGATTCACATGCTTCAAGTCCGCATCACTGACTATTCAGGTACTCAAACGTTGTTCCTCCTCTCATCTCAAAACAACCACGCTAATGCAAAAGTGACCACATACAAGGTCACCTAATAGATCTGCACCACACAGTTACAACCCCATGGATATTGACAGTCCACTTCCGAGTTGTCTCACAACAAACATGTAGGTAAGGACAGGCCACAACATTGCACAACTCATGAATGCAACCAAATGAAAACTTGCAAATCTTCATCACACTAGAAACTGCAAAATTGAGATCATCAAAGAGAATAGCCAAAGCCAAAAAGCATGACTCAAACACCAGATCAACAATAGATATGATTTGTTAGTCACGTTCACAATCCAAGAACCATAGTCTAGGAACCCAACAAACATACCACAAGAATGTTGAAAGAGAAACTCATACCAACACTCCCATGCCGAGAAGACATCACACCTTCTCAAACCATGTTGAACTATAGCTATCTCATCCAGCCAGGATCTAGAAAATAGCAGACAACAACTCCACAAATGACAATTTTTTCTTGACCATGTAAAAACTGTAAAACCACAGTGTTTATAAAACACCCACGCATCTTCATATTCACTGCTCATTTGGATGACTTAGGAGTCTGCACACAACCATCACAGTTAACTGGAACAATGAAAGAACATGAAAAAACAACATAGACTTTTTAGGAAAGTCTACAAAAAACCTTCAGAGCCAAAGACATGAATCTGAACCATGCAAGTGCAAGAAGCAAGCACATAGGAACAACAGGTCCATTTCAGACCAGTTCCAATGCCACAGTCATGCACAAACAAATGAGAGAGCCAGGCTATCTAGAAGTTGTAGACCACCAAGGTCACTTCATAGCCTCCATGCAATCAGAGCACCAGAGAAACTACCTTCAGTGCTAGGTCAAAAAACACCCAACACAAGCACAACTTTCCATAGTTGATCAGCAACACAAGCAAGTCCATACCACCAAGGAGCCTCTCACACAGACACCCAGTATGAACACCACGCCTTTCTGCAACACAACCATGAACATACCTCATGCCCTTTGCATCAAAAAATTTGTTACAAGTGAGGATCCTTGGACCATGTTGCCAAAACATGACCAACTCCAGTCATCTACAACGTCTTTCAAGCTATGTGTTGAATCAATGAAGCACACACTTCCACTCATCGAAGGATCAATCACCAACCGATTTTTCTAGATTTCCTCAAGCTTGCCAGGCTAAGAAATCATCACAAGAGAAAACCCAAAATTTCAGCAACCAAGAGAAGACTTTGATACCACTGGCTGGTATCATCAAGGCTTGACCTCCTTCAACTAGCTTTGATACCACTTGTTGGTATCAAGAGCAACAAGCTACTAGCTCTGATACCATTTGTTGGGGATACGGATTTGGTTATGTCATCAAAATAAACATCTAAGACAACAGTGCCTTAGTGATTTCAATTCAAAATCTTTACAAAGACACAACCAACTATGCCATAAAGTGGAAATAGACGCAGTTGATCCCCCATTGATCCTATTGAGGAAAGTAAATGCTTGACAAATAACATATTCAACACAAGAAAATATTTAAGAACATGAATTAAACAACCATGAAAGAAAAAACTATGAAGACACAAATTTATGTGGGGAAAACCCTTTCAGGTAAAAAACCCCACCCTCCAAAACACTCAACTCACATGTATTATTCAATAACAAAAACAATTACAATACAAAACCATATCTATGTTTTTTAGGAGATTACATCTTGTTCATTTGGTGAAAGAATACAGACAACACAGAATAGAATCTTCACACAGTTACAATGTCTTCATGACATACTATGTAGATTCCCTTCATCTCCTCACAAATGACTGTTACATCCAGGCTCACAGCCAACCCAACCTCTTGGCCTCATAGGTTCACATCTTACCAGATCCGAGATTCTAAGTGTTCATGGTTGAACCGCTCGAACACTCTCAGCCTCTCTCTATTATTGCTCATCATCAGTATCGATCTACACACGAGAATACATATACTATGTGCTAACCTATTCAGCCCATCCCTGCTAGCAACGATCATCAAGATAATAAATTATCCACCTACAAGCCTTCCATTTCTGATAATGTGCATCACTTAATCCACAAGAAAAGAGTCGCGCAACATTAAATCCGATCTCAGACATGTCTGTCAACCTTGCTATAATAATGTAGCTCAGTTGCACATTAGAAATAAAAACATTGACAATGGGATATCAAAGAATTTCCACGTGTCACCATCTCATTTGTTGTCGCACTTTGAATGTTTGTCTAACTCAATCAAGCTCGTTCAACCGAGCTCCGAGCCCATTTGCCTTCTACCATGCTACCGCTGCCCAGACCAACACACCTTGCGGTATGGTTGTAAGCCATCCGAGCTCCTTCAATAGCTGGCACACAGGCTGCCACCACACTACCACTGACCTTCCTGAGCCTCCTTGCACTATGGCGGTAACTGCCTAGCAGACCATCAACGGTCATACCATGCTACTGCGGAGACTGCTTGGTCTCATCGCGGTAGAACGGTAACTACTCTAGCAGACAACCAATGGTTTTACCATGACCACCGCGGTCACTCCGAGCACCGACCACGATAGGGCGGTAACCAATCTGGCAGATTGCCAGTGGTCTTATTGTGGCCACCGTGGTCACTCAGAGAACCAACCGCGATAGGGCGACAATCGTTTCCTTTGCTAGCTTGCCACCACTGCTTCATCCATCGTGTTACCTCGCCACCAGTAGGAGAACCTCATGGTATGGCAGTAAGCCAAACCTTTGCCACACATCCGCTCACTGTGCAATTGTGCCACCTCCAAGAGACTTCTGTGGTATAGCGGTAGCACCGCCCACTACCAAACAAAGTAAAGTGGCCTGCGGTAAACCGTACAACCGCACCACCAAGGAAAGAACAAGTGGCGGTATGGCGGTAAAGGCTATAAACATGAATAAATCACCTAAGTTTTCAATGGAAAAGACCAGAAAGTTGAGGCAGACTTTCCCAACAGAAATACCAATGAAAACACATTGGTATCAAACTTTTGATACCACATTCTAGGAGACTATTTCAAACCATAAAAAGACTTTTTCAATTTTCAAGACAATTTTTCTTTACCTTTTTCAATGAAATTCTCTAGCTGTGACATGTATATCTCTTCCTCCAAATCACCATGAAGGAATGTTATCTTCACATCCATCTGTTCCACTTCTAAGTCATATGTTGTTGCAAGTGACAATAGAATTCAAATAGATGTTAGCTTCACTATAGGAGAGAGTATCTCCCTATAATCAATTCCCTTCACCTAGGAATACCCCTTAGTGACCAATTGTGCCTTATACTTCTCAATACTGCCATCAAGACCACACTTTTTCTTGAACACCCATTTACAACCAACATGTTTACATCTAGTAGGAAAAGTTACCAAATCCCAATTCTTGTTTTTCTTTAATGAAGTCATCTATTCATCCATGGCTTGCATCCAAGAATCTGAATCATTCATACCCAATACCTCTCTATTTATCCTAGGCTCATCAGTATTAGTAATCAAGGAAAATATGCAATTGGAATCCAATAATGAATATCCAAATTTTTTTGATTGCCTCTTAACTCGTGTAGACCTCCTCAAAGGTTGAGGTTGAAGTTCTCCTTCTTCTTTAGAACTTTCATAGCTACTTGAGTTCTCCTCCTCATCAGGTCCAACAGGAGTACTTGGTTCTTCTTTCTTCGGAATAGGTGGAATTTGAACCACCTCCTTTTTATATTTCTCCTCTTTCTCTGGTTGTAACTCAATAGAGGAAGGTTTCATCTCTTTGAATATCACACTTCTTATGTAGAGAACCTTTTGTACTTCTGGATTCCAAAGCTTGCACCCTTTCACATCGACACCATAGCTTATGAAAATAAACTTAACAACCTTATTCTCCAACTTAGACCTCTTCTCAAAAGGAACATGAGCATAAGCTTCACAACCAAAAACTTTGAGATGTCTCATCAAAGGATTTTTACTAGACCACACCTCCATGGGTTTCTTACCAACAAGCATTGATGTAGGAGATCTATTCATCAAATAACATGCAGTGGCTACCACTTTAGCCCAATTTTTTTCTCAAGGCTAGCACCACTCAACATACTCCTACCCCTCTCCATCGACATTTTTTTCATCCTCTCTACAACTCCATTTTTTTGTGGAGTGTAGGGAGTTGTCTTATGTCTCTCAATCTTGTGCTGCTTACAGAACTTGTCAAATTCTACGGAACAAAAATCACTACCATTATCAATTCTCAAACACTTAATCTTTCTGCTAGTCTGATTTTCTACCAAGGCCTTAAACTCCTTAAACAGACTAAAGATTTCATCTTTACTTTTAAGGAAATAGAAAAAATTCCTTCTATTGTAATCATCTATGAAAGAAACAAAATATACAGGATTTGATAATGAAGGAACATTTAGAGGACTTAAAACATCTAAATGTACATAGTCCAAAACCCCATAAGACTTATGAGAACTAGAGTAAAAAGAAACACGGTGTTTTTTTCCGTATACACAATGTTCACAAAATTTGAACTCACTCAAGATTACAATCATCAAGGCCTTCAACAAGGATCTTATTTTTAGGGTTCTAAGACCCTTCTCACCAAATTGACCAAGTCATTGGTGCCATAAAATTGTTTTCTTTTTAGGAAGCTTCATTTCCATGGAATGAGCACCCTTAGGTACCCAAAATGCATGACCATCAGATGTAGCTGCAACATGCTTCTTCTTTGCACAATCTGATGGTGAGGATGAAGAATCCAAAGGTCTCTTCTTCAATACATCATAAGACCTATTGCACTAAATAGTGTATGCATCAGGCTGAAACAAAGTTCCAATACAAACCCCCTTAGCTAACACCATAGCTCCTCTTGTCATCTTACATCCTCCACTAGAGAAAAAAACTTGCACTCCCGAATCATTCAATTTACTTACAAAAAGAAGGTTTCAAGCCAAACATGGTATATGCAAAACACCATAAATCCTCTTCACTCTTCCATCAGGAAAATGGATTTTGACTCTTCCATAACCAGCAATCTTCAGATGAGATTCATCACCTGTGTACACCTCTCCACCATCAAACTCCTCATACTTTGAAAACCAATCTTTGTGAGAATTCATGTGAAAGGATGCACCCAAATATATTAACCACACATCATTTGATGCATGGGATGCCAAGGTTGCAATAAATGATTTTCCATCATCTTGGGATGATTTCTTAGATTTAGAATTGAACAAAGACTTATTCTTCTTCTTCGCATTCTTGTAGTCTTTCTGAATGTGACCAGTTTCACCATAATTCCAATATTTTTCCTTGGACTTCTTACCAAGTAAATTTGATCTCCCCAAAGACTTTGACTTAGATTTCTTGTCTTTCTTTTTGCTTCTGTCTTTTGGTGTGCCATAGACTGCAAGGGCCTCATTGGCCATCTCAGAAGAATTCTTTTGCATCTCCTTTGATATTAATGAGGCAACAACCTCATCCATCTTGAAGGTAGAATTACTGCTTCCAATAGCCATTACCAAGTGATCCCAAGAGTTTGACAATGAAGACAAAAGTAGCATGCAATGGTCTTGTTCATCTATTTTTTCTCCAACGGAACCCAGTTGTGCAACCAACATGTTAAAAGAGTTCAGGTGATCTGTAACGGATCCTCCATCTTCCATTTTTAGAGAATGCATCTTCTTTCTCAAGAAAAATCTTGTTTACCAGGGATTTATCTTGATAGACATCACCAAGCTTCTTCCATAGAGAAGCAATTTTTTTCTCTTCATGGAAATTCAAGAGAATGGAATTATCCAAATAGAGTCTAATAAGACCCTTGGCTTTCCTATTCATGAGATTCCAATCCTCTTGTTTCATGCCTGAAGGTTTGGTTCCAAAAATTTCAAGCCATAAGTGTCAGTCTAATAACATGTCTTCCATTTTGAGATTCCACAACTCAAAATTACCACCATTAAATTTTTCCATCTCAATCCTCCTAGATGTGCCTACCATCTCTTTCCTGAAACAAGGTAACAAAACACACACTTCTACAAAACTCCCATTGAAACAGAGATTAGCTCAAAAAACCCTTCTACCCAACAAAGGAACCAAGGCTTGCCAGGCTCTGATACCAACTAAAAGGAAGTTGGGTGAGTGGAAACGACTTCCTACACTAATTTAATTAGGAGAGAGTTACACAAATTTTATTTTTAACACCTTTAACATTTGCAACTAGAGAAGCACATAAAGAATAATGGAAATAGAACAGTAACAATGCATAAAAATAGTGGCACCAAATATACCTTGGGGAAAACCCTTTCTGGTAAAAAATTCCACCCTCCAAAAGAACAATACTATCTTTATTACTTCAAATAATGGTTACAAGATATCACCAAGTACAAGCTTCTTCAATAAGTTCTTCAACACAAACACCTGTTCTCGAGAGATACTGGCAACACTTTGTTACCTACAAACAAACTATGCATTCTACAACTCAAGGCACTCAATAAATAGAGTGTTATAAGCTTCAAGAAGCATCTAGAAGTTGAGGGGTGTCTAAATCCAAAAGGCACAAATTTCAACACCTTAGACATGCATTTGGACACATGTTCAATATTCCCTTACACCCCTTACACTTGTCAAACATGCATATAGTCTTCTTCCAAGCTTGGACACCTATAATATGCTAAAAATAGTTTATGAAAGATGCCTTACACATCTTAAAACTATCATAGAATCTATCATATTTGACAACACTTACAACTGTAAGAGAATCTGTCATAATTAGCTAAAAATAACTGATTTTCTTACATCTTGTCATAACCCAACTTGGGCACCAAATTTTACCCATGCATTCAAATATGCCTTATGAAACATCATAGAATCTATCATATGTCATAGATTCCAAAGTGGGGAACCTATGTCCACTTGGGATGATGATGTGTCATCCAATCACCTCCAACATGGATGCCACTAGTCGGTGGGTCCCAATTAGTGACATGACACCATAGGCATTTAAACAATACAAATAAATACATTAAATAACATAAAATAAATCAATGTTAGGAATATAAGGTTGAGACACCTTATCCAAATAGATGCTATCTAAAATTCCTACTCAACTAACATCTGACATCTTATCTTCAACATTGCAACACAAAATATTTATCCACGGAGGAGTGCAAAATCTCCCACACTGACACACTGTACAAAAATTGATTGCATTATACCAGACACAATTTTTCATTCATATCTCCCAAAATACTTAGACAAACTAGATAAAATCTTGGATTTAGAATATTCTGACCACCATAAAATTTAGGTCAGAATTGCATAGAAAAATCTTCATTCACAAAGTGGTGCAAACCCAAATACCGATACTTTGTAACCCTAAACTAGCAGGTTTGACACTTAGTCAAATTTCTACATCTCCACATATTCCAAACCAACTCAAATTGCACAAATTTCTTCTAAAATACCTCTAAAACATGCTAGTATGATCCACAACAATGTTGACATCAATGACAACACTCTATCTTGCATTAGGTACATATCATGCTCATGTTGCCAATATTGTATCATCAATGACAATCTCCTCAATCTTCTAGCAATCTCCCCCTTTGCCATTGATGGCAACATATTTTCCAAAAATCTCTGAAAATTTCCCTTTGTTAATTTCTCTCCCCCTTTCTCACATGTTCTACTCTCCTCTTTTGACATCAATGGAAAAGGGTGCCTATATACATCTATTCTATTTCATTGTTGGAACTCCCCCTGAATGATGTAATCATATTTACACAGTTGAGAAAAAGAATTGACTCCCCCTGAGTCATATATCAAATAAAAAATACAATTCTATATGCCCACATATTTATAATAAATCTGAAAATAGATAGAAAAATGCATAAAAGAATGAAATATAAGTCAACCGGAGGTGGTTGATGCCTACAACTTCTTTAGTTGGTCTTTCTAGGCTTATCTTCCATGATCCTAGGCTTTCTTGAGTAGTAGGTACCAGATTCATCTTCTTTGCCTTGTTAGTATTGAGAAGTGCTCTAGAAACAATTGTGAGGTTGGGATTGACTGCATCCTTGACTTCTCCAAATTGAAAAATGGTAGTTTGTTTTTGAGCTTGCAATTCAAAAAAATTCTTGTGAAGATCCTATATGAGATCCCTTGTAGCACATGTGAGGTCAGTAGTTAGGTCATATGCATTGGAGGCTATGTTAATTTGTGACTCAATGAAGTCCATTTCCTTTCTTATATCTTGTGTGTCTTTGGGCTACTTCATCCCATACTATAGCAGTGCCTTAGCCTCAACTACACATGCTTCTGCAACCTTTAGAAATTTAGAGAACTTATGTGCAACTACACATTTCTTTGTGATCTCCAGTATTTTCTTGTCATTCATCCTCTTTTGCACTTCCTTCTCTTCTTCCACCTTCAGTCTAGATGCATATGATTTGAAGGAATCAATCATTAGTTTGAGATTATCCATACCAGAGAGAGATTTATCTATGTTTGATCCAGATATGATCTCATGAAATTCTTTCACTTCCTCATCCATTACCTCTCAACTCTTTTGATGTGTATCAATGATTTACTTTCTAGTGGTTATGTGGAACAAGCCTTCTAGTTGTATCTTATGAATAGGAGATATCTTGTTCAAGTCTACATTACCCTGATTCATCGACAGTTACAATAGTTGTGAGGACACAACTGGCTGGAAGCTAGGCTAAACACTTAGGAGATTCCTTCAAGAATCTTCGGAGGAATCAAAAGATTCACCAAGAGAGTTCGTAGTTTTTGTAGTCTTCTCTTTACCTGTAGTATTGGAGTCAGTTGATTTATCTTTTTGTGCATCTTCAGATGCATCCTTTTCCTTGTCCTCTTCTTCTTCTTGATGCTCTTCTTCTTTTTCTCATCATCGTTTCCTTACTCGTGCTCTGCATTAACACTTGTATTAATTTCCTCTATTTTATCTTCCCTTGCACCATTTCCTATGTTTATTGGGGGATCAAATTCAATAAATTTTTCGGAGAAGAAGATGTAACATTTTCATCTACAGTATCTTATCTGATTAATCTTTCTTCTTCTTTTTCTTTTAGTGTATCCTCAACTTCTAGAGGGGTGTTATCATGTGCAACTTCATCAATAGTATCTTGCTTATGTTGAGCATCATCAGTGTGCACTTCTCTTCCACATTTGATTTTGGAGCAAAAATATCAACTTTGATTTATTCCTTAGTCATTGGAAGCAGTCCCAACTTGTGTCCAATCTCCTCAACTTTGTCATTGCACTCTTTTTGAATTATTTCATGATGATCTTTGTCCTTTCCCATGAGAGTGGTGACCCTTTATTTTTTTTAGATCCTTGCTAAAATGGTACTCAATATGGTTCTATCTACTTCAGTCAAAGGAGATCTAACTCTTTCCAAGGCTTCATCCTTTAGCCTTTCTTGTTCTATTATGGCTTCTTCTCTGCTTTTCAACAAAATTTTCCAGACATCATCAAGAACATCCTTCTCGATATTCTTGTTGGTGTAATTAAATGTTTTGTACTTTGTCCTAGGTCATAATTACACCTTAGTTAAGTTTACTTAGGGACCACATAGGAGTTGTTGGAGAATTTCCACCTTTGGTGGACTTATCTTCTTATTACTTTATCACCTCCACCTTTCATGGACATATCATGTGATTAGGTTTCCACCTTTTGTGGTAGATCCACTATTTGTGGTGGTTATCACATTATCACCTTTCCACTTTAGGTGGAGTGATAGCTTTTCATTGTTGTCTCATGTCATAAGATTATGACACTTGTCATAATCTTATGCACTCCTATGTTCTCACCTTAGCTATATAACCAAGGGGTCTCTCATTGTAAAATCAAGCAATTCTATTATCATTTGACATTGAATACAGTTTATTCTTGTCACATTATTTTCTCTCTTCTTGTGCTTTCCATTTGGTCCATAGATCTTGGCATCCATAGCCAATTCTAACATGGTATTAGAGCGGGTTGGGTGCCATTGAAGAGTCTTTTTCTAAAGAGAGGTAGTAGATTTGGGAAAGTTATATTTTTGGTTTTTTATTACAGGTTCATATCGAAGCTTGCTAGAGCAAATTTGAGTTCACCATTGCGTCCAGAAGGCTCGAGAAAGTCAGATTTGGCTTTTGGTTCATTCAATTTGATCACCATTTGTATTTTTGAAAAATAAGGATTTGTTGAAAATCATTTTTTATTGGAGCCGTCATCATTTTTGTTTCAAAAATCCAGTTTTTGCTCATTTGCAGGAAAAATGATTTTTGGCTTTTGTAGCCAGCGTCGAAATTTGAACTAGGTATCTTTTAGATTTTCAATTTCTTGCACAGATCTGGAGAAAATTGCAGTCCAAAAAGCATCAGGCGTCATTTTTCTCCTAGCTAAAGGTTAAAAGAAAATCAAATTTTCATATTCTACTTGTTGGATCAAAAAACGATTTCTGGGTTTTGTTTCTAGCATCAAAATATTTCTGGGTTTTTATTCTTGTCTACAAACAGTGAGTAGATTTTCCAAAAATCAAATTAGAAGCATCCCCAACAAGAGAACCTACTGACTCAAGAGTCTGTTGAGCCCAACGAGGTCTAGTAGGAGATGAAGGATGAGGCTCCTCAACTGCAAGTGGACCCTGCAAAGGTGTGATCCTGCGAGTCGGAGTTGAGGGAGAATCATCATCTGAGTCACTATCTTCACTTTCCATGATGGAGGAAGGAAGAGGAGGATTAGAGGCTAAGCTAGGAGAGCTTTCCTCAAAGTGAACACTCCTCTCAATGAATAGCTCATGTGTCTCTGGATCCAAAAGTCTATATGCCTTAACACCTTCAAGATATCCAACAAATATGCAAGGCCTACTTTGAGGTTCCAATGCCTTGCGTTTCTCTAGAGGTATGTGTGCCCAAGTTGGACAACCAAAAACTCTAAAGTGTCTCACAACTGGTTTTATACCACACCAAGCCTCAAAAGGAGTTGTACCCTTCAAAGCCTTATGGGGAACCCGATTCTGGATGTGAGTGGTACAACTAATAGCTTCTGCCCAAAATTGAGGACCAAGAGAACGAGCATGAATCATGCAGCTAGCCATCTCCTTAAGGGTTCTATTCTTCCTTTTTGCAACACCATTTTGTTGTGGAGTGTATGCAACTGAATGTTGAATATCAATCCCCTCAAGAGTTCAAAATTCCTCAAGTCTATTGTTCACATATTCCCTTCCATTGTTTGTGTGGAGAATCTTGACTTGCTTCCCTGATTGCTTCTCAACATGAGCCTTGAAGGCTAGAAATCTGTCAAACACTTCACTCTTGTGAACAAGAAAATAGACCCATGTGAAACAGGAATAGTCATCAATGAAGGTGAGGACATAGCGGGCCTTGCTGTATGATGGCACTGGAAATGGACCTGCTACATCACTATGAACCAATTGAAGAACTTCCAAAGCTCTCCAACACTTCCCTACGTCAATGGAAGCATCAATTTTAAGCACGTAAATTGCCTACGTCAACGACATGTCATTGCTGACGTCATCATTTTCTAAAAAAAAAATTTGCCTCTTCACCATTGAGCTTTTTGATTTTGCAGTTCAACTTTGGAGCCTCATAACTCAGTCATTTTGGCTCCTTTGTTCAAGAATTTTTTGGGCTCATTTTTCATGCTCTTCATAGTGGTGTAATTAGTTTTTGGTTTTGGCTTCTGGTTTTTCCAAAAATTGCAGCTTCACAGAGGTGTTGCTGCTTCATCCTCATTTTGGGAACTTTGGGAGCTCATAACTTGCTCCTACGGTAACATTTTTGAGTGTCGCTTTTTTTGAAAGTGCATAATTTTTCGTGTACTTCTCATTGATATGATTAGATTGATCTCATTTTATACCAAAAACTGTACTTGAATCTGTGGCTTATTTTGGCATTTGCATGTACCAAGATCACAGTCCACTTTTCTATTTTTGGCAGTGGCAATTGTAAAAGCACTAATTATAAAGTGCCACATCAGATATTTCTTGGGGGGTCTCTTGATTGAGTGAATTTTGGGGGGTGTCTTTTGTGTGATTGTGCCTATTTTGTGCTCTTGCATTCCATCATGGGTTCATCTAAAGTTCCACTCTTAACTGCACATAATTATGCTACATGGAAAGTACGTGCATGGAGTAAACTAATGGAAAAAGGTTTAATTTACTACATTGATGGAACCATAACTGCACCTGCAGATCCTAAGGTAGATCCAAATGCATATATGGATTGGCTCACTAAAACTTCTATGGCATTGGGTACACTAAGAAATTTCATTTCAGATGATCTCATTTTTCATGTTGATAAATGTACTATAGCCAATGAAGCTTGGGATAAGCTTGCTACTTTGTATGGCAAGGTTGATAAGGTTAGGGGATACAAACTTGAAAATGATCTCTTAAGCCTTCATCCTAAGAATTTTGACACTATTCAAGATTATGTCACTAAAGCAAATTAGCTAAGAGCACAACTACAAGATTGTGGTATTGAGAAAGAAGATGATCAATTGGTCTTTAACTTTTTGGACAAGCTTCCAGCTAAGTGTGCAGCCTTTGTTTCAAGTTTTCAGACTTAACAATTGACAATTAGCAATTTCACATCACCATCTTTTGAGGCTCTCACAGATCTTTTGATTCGAGAGCAAAATAAGCTTATTCATATGGGTAATTTGAAGTCTTCAAAATTACATGCCTTGGTTGTAAAAGATGAGAAGTCTTCAAGTAGCAAAGAAAAGAATAAGTACAAGCCTAAAAATAACACACAATCCACAGAAGAACATAAAAAATCATTTTCAAAAGAGAAATCATCTAAGAAGGAGAGGTCCTTTTGTGCATATTGCAAGAAGGATGGACATGAAGAACATTATTGTTATAAGAAGGATATTGATGAGTTGAAAAATATTCTCAAAAGAAATCAAATTGGTTTGCCTTCTACAATGACAGAAGCTTCTTCTCCTTCTTCTTCAAAATAGTCTAAGGGAAAAGGTCTTGTTGATTTTTCATCTACATCAGGAAATCAAGGTCAAGCTCTTTGTGCTTATTCAAGTCTAGGATCAAGTAGATGACTTCTAGATTCAGGAGCATCACATCATATGGCATCTTCACAATCTATATTCTCTTCATTTCAACCTTGTTCTATGTCTCCTATCTTGATGGGAAACAATACATACATGAGTGTAATTGGGAAGGGATCTATTAGTTTTGGGGACAACACTTTTCAGGATGTTTTGTGTATTCCTCATTTGACGAATAATCTTCTTTCCATATATCAGATTACACATGGTAGAAATGGGAGAAGTGTGGAGTTCACACCTGATTCAGTCATCGTTCGAGACTTGGAGAGTAGAGAGATTATTGCTACTGGGGTGGTTGATCATTCATCTCGGTTGTATACCTTTGGAGATTTTTCTTTTGATGGTGAAATTGTTCCTTTGACTGTTGATCACACTTCTAGTGTGAACCATGATTCATAGGAGACATTTGGCTACTTGAACTTGGGAGTTCTCACATCAAATCCAGTACTTGATCCATGCATTTCATCTCCTCCATCTACTGTTGTAGTTGATGATGCTTTTGATTCCACAGTTTGGGTTCCTTGTGATTCAGTGCAGCAGGATATACATTGTCTTCTAGATATGGCTACATTGGATGGCTTCTTGACAGGTATTTTAGACTTGTTGTGGAGTCTCATCTTGTATATTTGAGGGATATCATTGATGGCATTCATCTTCTCTTTGATGAAGATTCTCCTTCTTCAGTTGTTGCGAGGGAACAATCTAACCCTCTTGTTCATTCTCTACATGATCATTCTTTGCAGTTTGGTGTGAGTGTGGATACTTTTGGACAACATTTGGAGGAGGCTTCTTTGTCTTTAGAGGGGATATTTTTCTCTTTGGATCATGTTCTACATTCTTCTCTACCAGATGTTGGATTGTACTCTTTAGCAGTGTGGCCTAGAACACCTGTTTGGAGTTTGTCGTCTTTCGGCATGGACATGGAGACACTTGAGCATGCTTCAAAGACATCATACATCTTTCATACATCCTTGGTTTTATTTCTTCCTAAGGGGAGGAACGTTGTTCGGCGAGATTGGATCATCTTCAACATTCAATGTCGAGCTTCTACCATCATTGTAGGAGACTCAACATTGAGGGGGGGCTGCCTTGTCTCTCTTCTACTTCTCTCGTATGGGGGGGTCTTTTTCCTCACATGGGGTTTTTACCTTCTCATGCATCATTGAGAGCATTTCATTATTGTATTTCATCTCTCTTTTGGAGAGGAGTTTTGTCCCACTGGGTTTTCTCATTTTCTCCATTTTTGAGAGATTGCATTGCATTTGTACATGGGTACCTAACATGGCCCAGTTGTCGGGACCCATCTTCCATTGTTTGCATTTGTGTACATTCTCCCTAAGTTGCACTTAAGGGGGGGTGTTGGTGTAGTTAAATATTTTGTACCTTGTCCTAGGTCATAATTACACCTTAGTTAAGTTTACTTAGGGACCACATAGGAGTTGTTGGAGAATTTCCACCTTTGGTGAACTTATCTTCTTATTAATTTATCACCTCCACCTTTCATGGACATATCATCTGATTAGGTTTCCACCTTTTGTAGTAGATCCACTATTTGTAGTGGTTATCACATTATCACCTTTCCACTTTAGGTAGAGTGGTAGCTTTTCATTGTTGTCTCATGTCATAAGATTACGACACTTGTCATAATATTATGCACTCCTATGTTCTCACCTTAGCTATATAACCAAGGGGTCTCTCATTGTAAAATCAAGCAATTCCATTATCATTGACATTGAATATAGTTTATTCTTGTCAAATTATTTTCTCTCTTCTTTGTGCTTTCTATTTGGTCCATAGATCTTGGCATCCATAGCCAATTCTAATAATTCTTCATATCAACCTCAAATACAATAATGTATTTGACTATGGATTCTATGATTGTAGATTTGTCTACCTTATTCGATTCATTGTATAGCTTTGTAGTAGCTTTTGACATCTCATATTACACAATGTTGTTAAATAGTTCCTCCAACTTCATTGGACTATGAGGTATTTCATGTTGATTTTGTTTCTTTTATTTCACTAGAGACATCTTCTTTTGACTTGTCTCTATTTGTTTCTTCTCCGGAGAAGCCTTCTTTGCTTCCTTCTTCAATTCCCTCATGTAAATTTTAAATGCCTCATTTTATTTTTTAATTTCCTCTTTAATTTCAGTATCAATAATATCATGTATTTTCCTCTTGGTACTCACTTCACCTTGTGAAGCATCTTTCCTTCCTCTTCGAACCAACTGTGGTCCTTCTTCTTCCATATATTCTTCTTCATCTACAACATTAATGCCAATTCCCTTCTCTCTTGTGGATTTTTTCTTCACTCTCCTTTTTGAAGGGGCAATGAAGGGTGTAGCAGCAGTGGTTCTTTTCTTCTCTGCCCTTATGGTGTACAAAATTGAAGGGTATTTCTCCCTTACCGAAGGACTGGTAGTAATTAATTTTCTTTTGTCTCCAATAGCAGGTGAAGCCTCGAAGGACTTTTGAATTGGTGGGGGAGTGATAGCTGCTCTACTTGATCTTCTAGTGCTCCCAGATGGTTCAACTACACTCTTGTCTTCTTTGGATTTCTGTAAAGAAATCCCCACTCTTTCCTTAGAAAGACCCAAGTCTTGTGCATAAACATCTATGATTTTCTCAACATTCTTTCTTATAATAGGTTCTTTTTTCTTCATATGAACTTCCATGGAATTTTCTTCATAAGTCCCATATCTAGGCTTTGTTGTATCCTAAGGATTGTTTAATATAACTTTTGCACAACCATTTAGTTCTACCTCAGCTACTTCATAGCCTAACCCTAGAACCCAAACTATCTTGGGTTATACTGCCACCACGATGCAGTGATCTGTGGAAACTAGAAAAGTGATGTCATTTTTATATTTATCCATAATTGCTTAAGAATCCTATGTCTCTCTTGTACCCTTCTTTGGAATATTGCAAAGAAAGTAGCAAGTGCATCATAATTTGCATTGTTGTCTCCAAGGCTTCTCATGTAATCTACTATTTTGGTGAACCATAGGACTTCCAATTATCCAATTGATTTTCCCAATTATCAGTACTTCCTTCAAAAAGTAGAAAACCAAGCACATAACTAGTGTGCCATATTTAAACACATACTTCTTTTTCTTGATCTCTTTCAAGTTCTCCATAAGTTTTTGCTTAATAAACTCACAAAGGTCATAGTCAACTTCATTCTTAACCATATCTTATGTCACATGAATTGCGGTTGAAAAAATTGAGCTATCCTAGGTGGTGTAGTAGATTTTGTATTCGATGAAAATAACAACATACCTAACAATAGGGTTTCTAATAGGGTTTACAATGAGGGATTTCTAGTCAAATGTTGCACTTGTCTTTTCCATGACATCCTTGTTTTTAACATGTTTTAGGATTGGAATCGGTCTAGTGGAGCATAGATCGGTGGTTTCTCTAATCACTTCCTTAGTAATCATATGGGGCATGTCGGTCTAAATGAACTGATTATGGATTCTATTTAGTGTCATTTTGGTCCACCTGTTATGATAGAAAAATTTAGGGAACCATTCTCACACATCCAATTTCTTGTCAGCTAGGGCTTTGTACTCTAGTTTTAAAGAAAAAAATTCATCAACTAGCTCACTCGCCCATACATCTCTAAAATTTCTAGGAGAATTATCATCCACACTTCCATGAATATATTCCCTAATATCTTCTGTAGGTAGGACCCCATAAGGAATTGTGAAAAAGAACCTAGAGGGTCATCTTTTATAACTCTAACATGATATCTCTTAAATTTGGGTTGGGGTTTCTTAGAAACTTCAACAAATTTCAGAGTGGCCATCACAATATGTATTCAAGCTAATTCAAAAACACAAATTCTAGAAAGCTAGGGCACACAAGATTCACTAAATACCTTTTTGCTTCACTCTTCAAATTAGGGTTTCGATGTACTGAACCTTGAATCACCTTGAACTCTTTAAATTCTCCTTTTGCTACTCTATTCTCCTTCAAATTATTTGTGATGAAATGAATTTTCCTTTATCTCCTTGATTTGACCTAAATTTGTAATAAATGATTCAATTCATAAAGTCGGTAACCTTAAAACTATATGCATAATCACCTTTTGAAGTTCCATAAAGCTCTGTATTGACATATTTTCTTCCAAATTTTTCACCAATAGATCTAGCATGATGTTCTTTATCACATATCTTCGTGTTGTAGCTTCAACACCTCTTTTTTGGTAGGGGACATGAGATATTCATTAAATCTCCCCCTAAGCCATAGCTCTAGGCTTAGTTTTTGGATAAAAAATCTGCACCAGAGGGTGGTATAGATTCTTCCTTGTTCTCAGTCTCCTCTTTCTTTCTCTAGATATTTTCCATTTCATTTTTTACTTTAGTCAGATCGATATTTTTGACTAGTTCATTTCTCTTTATCGGATTATCCTTGCATTTTTTCTTCTACAAAACTTAGCAACATGTCAAGGTCTATTGTAATTGTGACATACAAAATTATTTTTAGTAGCATTTCTTCCATACATTCTAGATCTGCATTGATTAGCCTTGTGTCCAAATCCATAGCATGTCTAACAATAGCCATTAAAAGGTTGAATCATTCTACCATTGTTATATGCATTCATCATTTGACTTCTACATTCATTTTCTCTATGTCCAATTGACCAATAAAGAATGGAACATTTTGATTCATTTTGCTTCTACATTCCATTGCTCTATGTCCAATTTTATTACAAGAATAATAAATACCATTGAAAGATGGGTACCTTTGAGAATTTTTTGTCTAACCAGAGGTTTTCTAGAATTGTTTCTTTGATTTTGGATCTTTCCATTGTTTTTCTTGTCTTCAGTCTTCTTTGTTTCATTGATCTTCTTTGCATTAGGTGTATGATCTATTTTTGAGATTTCACCTTTTCCAAGTCCCAAACCACCTTTTTCATTAGATGCTTTTTGTCCTGCAATAAACTCATCAAACATTGTAGAACTTCTCTTAAATTTATCTTCATGAATTGTTTCTTTCTCTAGATCTGATCTTAGATTTACCACTTCTTGTTGATGCCTCATGCATTCATCAAATTTTCTTTCACCATTGCATTTAGACATTCCTCAACTCTTTTATTTTCTTCAACTTATACTTCTAGTTTGGTGATGTCTTCATTTGCTTGCTTCAATCATTCATTGACTTCCTTATGCCTTTCTCTGAACTTCTTGATTTTATCTCTCAAAATTTTGATGCATTCATTTTCTTCTTTAACATTTTCCTTCAAATCTCTATTTTCACCTTCAACTTTTTCAATATCTTCAAGAGAAAATTTGAGTTCTCCATCTTTATCAAGCATGCAATATTCTTTTGTGTATTCAATAAAAATAATCTCTTCTAAAGGAATAAGAAACTTTCTATCAGTCATGTGTTCAATCTCCAAGATCTTCCCAAAGCGATCAAGCTTCTTCTAAGGATCCAAGCTTTGATACCAATTGTTGAAGACCCAAAATACTGAGAGGGGGGGCGAGGGAAGGGGGGGGGGGCGGGTGAATCAATATTATATTAAATCATTCAAACATAATCCGTATAATTACCAAAGCGCATTCAAATGATATAAGAAAAGAAAGAATGAAACATCCACAACATCACATAGCACATGACCACCAATATTTTTGTGTGGAAAGCCCAAAATGGGAAAACCATGGTGAGGTTTAGCTCACAATATATTATTTCTAAATATAGTATATTATAGAAGTGCTTACTGCAAGTGGAATGACTGTCTGGTGGACTCACTATCCACAAAGAATAAGATAGAAGAAATAAGGGTTGGCTTACATTCTATTTGAACTAATACAAATGTATCTACAATATGTTGGATTATAGTTCCAGTGAAGTACAATATCAAACCCAGATCAATGCTCTTCCCTGCTTTATATTCGCACACCTTGCAACACAATTCACACAACTTTGATAAAATTCATATCACACACACGTATATGGAACACCATACATTTAATCTATTTCTCAACATTTTCTCTTCATCCCAAAACATCAAAACCAATCCACTATATATATCCACATCAAGAGTAACATTAATTAGGTTTGGATGTAAAACACAAAATTGAACTTGTCACCCCCAAAAAATTTCATCTAAACTTCATGCCATAATAGAGCATTGAAATCACCCTAAATAGGTTAGGATGGACCTATATTAGATCTTACATAAGGAAAAAACACTTATTCATTCTTCACAAACATCAAACATGTTTAGGTCGAATCTAAAATTCATACTCAGCTGACATTTGATAGCTTATCTTCAACATTGTAACACAAAATATTTATCCACGTTATCCACGGAGGAGTGCAAAATCTCCCACACTATACAAAAAATGACTACATTATACTAGACAAAACTTTGTCATCCATATCTCCCAAAATACTTCACTAAACCAAATGAAATATTGGATTTATAAGATTCTAACTACCTCAAAATTTAAGTTAGAATCACAAAGAGAAACCTTCATTTGTGGAGTGGTGTGGACCCAAAAACCGATACTCTATAACCCTGAATTGAAAGGTTTGACACTTAGTCAAATTTCTACATCTCTGCACATTACAAACCAACTCAACTTGCACAAATTTCTTCCAAAATACCATTGAAACATGTTAGGATGATCCACAACAATGTTGACATCAATGACAACACTTTATCTTGCATTATGTATATATCATACTCAGGTTGCCAGTACTGCATCATCAATGACAATCTCCTCAATCTTCCAGCAAAACTAATGTGTCTCAAGGACGAGACAAAAGTCTTGGACCAAGGATCATTTTGGTGAGATATGTGCCTCAAATAAAATACATAGATTTTTCATGCTTGGTACTACAAAGAATGGTTTATATACATAACAAATTATTATCTATGCCACAATCAAAGATAACATGGTACAATATAAGAATGTGGTTACAATGGGACACATCTCTAACAAATTTCCTTACACTAATATAGCCTATATGTATATAATATATAACACAATAAAAATGATAATACATATGAATATGTGGATATATAATAGTGAATGAGAGAAGATGTGTACAATATCTACAAATAGATCATTTATATTTATTGATTTATATATTATATATGATATCAAATTTATAATTTTTGTGTGTGCGTGTGTAAAATTAATTTAATTAATCCCTAGTTCCTTTTTGACATTAACTTTAGAACTTATGACACCTATTAATAAGATAAAATTCATTGTTTAGCTTGATAGTTCTTGTTAATAATAATTGTCCAAAATTTAGTAAAGTTATTACAAATAATTTATATAGTAAACATTTAACAATTCTTAGTGATATTATAGTTAGCCAGATACTTAACTACACCATTATTCACATGGTAGTAATTCTTGAATGATATCTCTATGAAGTTGACATTGATGTGATTTACTTCATGAATTATTCTCTTGAGCATCCAATATTGTAAAAACCTTTTAATACAACCACTGATGATCACTTGTGAGTCTCCTTCCACTTCCAAATGCTATTATTTCATTTTTATGAATTTCAAGAGCATTAACACTTTTGCTTCAATACTTCTCTTCAATCTCAAGAAGAAATATCCCCCTTTTACTAAATATCATGACTAGGTTCCAATAATCATCTACTTCCTAGCAAGGCCTACATTGCCTTTTGTAGCAACTACATCATAGTCAAGCTTTAAGAACTCAACCTTAAGTAATTACCAATTAATTTGTCTATGGATCACTCCATTAACAAGGATTATTTATAAAATATGTTTATATTAACACTTGATTTTTTATAATTATTATAAACTAAATATAAATTAAGACTTTTAGATTAAAACTAAAAAAATATTTTATAAATAATGTGTTTTATCAACCAATAAAAAGAAGAATCTAACTTAGTAGAGAAGGAAGAGAGGGAAGAGATGTGGAGCTCTTCTTAGAAGAGCTATACCAAAGTAAATTTTTATGGTTTCTCAAGAGGCAATCCAAGATTGGAAGGAGAAGAATAGTTATTAGAACATAATGAACTATTAGAGGTCATACCATTATAACATTTATATAATGCTCTAATATAAGGTTATTAAACCTTATATATTATATGCTTTATTAAGCATATCCTATTTTAAATAGTTATAGTCTAATACATTAAATTATTAATTATTTATGAATGGCTATTTTGAATAGGTGTGACTAATACGCCTTAAGGTACTATGCCATCCTTTCTCCTATATTTAAGGAGGTTCGCTCTTGTTTGAGAGGTGCAGAATTTAGAGATTGATAGAAAATTCTATCAATATGCACATGAGGTATTATTGGCCATGTAGAAGTCTGAAGAAGTGCTCCCCTTTTCGGTCTATGTTATAATAGACATTTTTATAAAATGATTCTTTATGGGGTTTTTTACCTAAAAGGGTTTTTCTCATGTATAATGTGTAAAACCTATGCTTGTATTATTCTTATTCTATTTATTTTATATATTGTTTATAATGATTAGTATCCTAAGATCTTAATTTTTAACAATAGTGCCCCAAAATGTAGATGTAGAGCTCATGAAAATTCTCTCTTATTTGGGATAAGGACATAGTAAATCATAGTGTGAAGCTCTTATAGCTAGTATGTTGGTGACAACCTCTATAGATTTTATTAAGGTGGTAGTTGAAAGTGGATTCTTAATAGTAATAAATTCAACCCATACTACTAAGAGATTTATTTAAAAATTGGGATACGTATGCGAAAGAAGTGGAACTTGGAAAAATCTAGTTTCAAAAAGATTAGTTTTCTCATTACAAGAAGAAATTGTGGTAGACCTATTAGTGAATGCTAGAATTAACCAAGAAATTATAATTCCTATCTAAAACCATGATTTAAGTACAAGGATAGACTTAGATTAACATGTAATATTTCATTAATCATGATCAAGTGTGTTTCTTTTGGTTCAAGAGATATAAGGTGGTAAAGGTTGAAAACAATGTAAACACTATTTCTAGCTCATTATTGTAAGGAATATTGAACTAATGTTAAGTATATGATCATATGAGGATGGAATAATATTGGATACTAGGAGCATGCATGTATAATGAATGGAAGTCTTTGGTAGAAGCACCAATCAATGAAGATTTCTAATACATGTGTGAATAAATTTTAAAGTGTGAAGGATGCACATTATTGCTATGCTTGGCATTTGGTTATGCGGAAACATAGTTGCATCTTGTTTGTATATGTGGACAATATTAAGGTGGTGGGTGAGAAGGATAAGTTCTAGTAGGGCATGAAAGAGAGGATAAAATGGGACGTGGTTCCCTATTTGTTCATTACATAAGGAAATGTCTTCTTGTAATTTTATGGCCACCCTATAGTTTTTGCATGATATATTAAGTGAGTTATGATGAGTGGAGTTTGAAGATAATTTAAAGTTGGTTATAAAAGGTGATTTTATAGTGAATTTGAGAATCATGTTGATGGATCCTAACATTTATTTTTGGTTGTTGAAATTATGTATGCTATCTAAGATTTTGTAGACATGGCCAAGAGGCTAAATAAATGAATGAGGTGCATGCTCCCCAACTCTAAGAGGTTATAGTGGTGGAAGGAGAAGGTTCTTCATCTCCCCTAGGATAACTAGTAGGTGGAGTTTGAAGCTTTGAAAAAGGAAGTAGGGCTCCTATGAGCTTACTATTGCAATATTGGAAAGGCGTTAGAGGGGTTTTGTCTCCTACGATATAAAGTGACTAGAAGTTGGTAATGATCTCATCATCTTGGTGTTTTGCAATGGGTCCACTCATCATTCCAAGTATTGCTAAGAGATCTACAAGGACATTCATTTTTAATCATTAGATGGACTTGCTAACTTCTATAATGCATAAGGTGGTATGAGAGAAGCTAGGGGAATAGTAGATAAGGTTGCCAAAGTGGTAGCAAATGAAGCAGGTAGGAGAAAAAAATGGGGCATGGTTTAGATCCTAGGTGAACTGCAAGTTAACTTTTCTGTGGTGCTTTCTAGATTTTTGCAATTTTGTTGGGTATTTTCCTATTTGATTTTAACAAAAAAAAATTGAAAATATTTATCATGTCTAATTTGAATCGAACAATCTCTTTGTTTTATGTTGTGAATATAATATTTTGTTTATCTAATAACTTATATTTTTTATGTAATATAAAATTTATTAAAAATAAAGACCCGTTTAAAATTTTACTAAATTATCTTAAAAAATGATTATAATAAAAAAATTACTTTCACAAATATTACTATTAAATCATTTTTCAATAGTGCAAAATAATATTTAAAAAAACTCAAAACTTATTCTCCTTTCTAACGGAAGATAAAGTTGTAAATATGGATTAATATACATCCCTTGATGTCTTCCAACATCAACAGATACCAGAAAGCGCATATATGGTTTAAAGTAAGAACAGATATTATGAGGTATTTAAAAGATTCAGCCAAATATACCATAGTAAGTTGGAATTTTAGGAAGCGAGAAAGGAGGAAGAAATCTGAGAATTTAGATATTCTTGATATTAATATTCTACAGCTAAATTCGAAGCAGATGGATCTGTGGCGCAATGGTAGCGCGTCTGACTCCAGATCAGAAGGTTGCGTGTTCGATTCACGTCAGGTTCAAAGGTTTTTTGAATAACATTTCAGCAGAGCTCCATTTTGGTTGAAATTATAATACATACTTTTTGGCAGGGCTCCCATTCTTAATTCATTTCAGATCATTAATTTTATGTTGTTAAACTACGATAAGAATACAAACCCTAATTTCTGCAGAAGTATTTTATATTTGGCGTTAATTAACTAAATGTTTAATCCGTTACAATTTTACCGGGAAAGGAAGAAAAAAGAGTCGCGCCTGTGCTGTTTTACGGAATTTGAAACTGGCTGTAGATGATTTGGCAGTGCATTATAAAAGAAATGTTACTCATTAAAAATAATATAAAGTATAAGAAACAATTTATTAACAAATCTTTTTTAAATGAATTAAATTATTTTTTAATTTTATTAAAATTTATCATTTATATAAGAAATTTCACAAATTATTGAGGTGGTAGAAGAATAAAGCCCTATCATACTTGTGAGATGTGGCTCAAAATTGTATTTAGGAGAAAAAATGCATCTAGAGTCTTCAACTAAAGGATTAGCTTCAATTGAACCCTAGAGGTATGAGTAAAAATAGTCTTACTGCCCTCTTTTCCCTTTAAATTTGAACCTTAGAAAGGAAAGAAAATTGGAAAAATAATAATTTTTTATTTTTTATTATTTTTATTTAAATCAAATGAAATACTATAAATTATTAAATAAACCCTAGAAAACTTGTTAATATTTTTACATTTTTTAATTATTACATAAATCCTAATTTGTGGACTTGAGCAAATTCCCATATTTAATGGTATTCCAAATCCAATGCATTGACATATCATCCTTTTTTCAATATGCTCACCAAAAATACTTTGAAAATTTAATGTGCATCTATTTTTCCCATGTTAAGGACCAATAATTTGACATATATAATCCTTAATAGTGTTAATAAATATGGATCAAATATAGCTCAACTAGACAAAGGGTGATATCATGATGCCTCTCAATGTAGGCATGCAAAAGGATGAATGATAATATCTCAAAGTAAGATATGCCAATGATGGATCAAAATAAGTATTCTCAATGGCATAGATGTGGCAATATAAAATCATAAGCTTCAACTTGATATGTGATTACAAAATGCAACAAAGATAATCAAGTGAATCCTTTAAGACATGGGAAGATATAATATTGTAACACCAAGAAAACAATCTAAGATCATAAGAAGACATGGCAAGATATGATGTCTAATATGAGATGGTGAGGTCAAATATGTAGGATTGATTGTGTAGTATGATATATCAATATATGATTGTGAAATTAACCCTCAAATTCATTGCAAAATGTACCAATATAAGTGTTATGATTAAGCTACCATTTATCTTGCAATTCTATGTAACTCCAAAAATTTGAAAGTATCCTTGGATGCCTACTTGGTTTAGTTTAAAATTAATATTCTCCAAGAATTTTGGCATCACTTGTTATATGCATTCATGGGGAGATGAAATTGGCAACAATGGTTACAAAGCTATTTAACAAATTTCTCAACTTAGATATGACAACTGAATAGTGGAGCATCTTGAATGTTGTTGGTGGGTCTCATATGAGTTGATTGACAATTTTAGATGCCTATCTTGGAATATGGGCCATGATAGAGGAGTTACAAGTCAAATATTGTGTCTATTATTGGTATGAATATTATCTTTGCTATTATTGGTCCTTAGGAGCATTTACTTTTCTCAAAAGAGCCTCTTCAATTTAGATATGTTATTTTTTTCTATTTTACCATGGTTTGATAGTATATTATTTTGGTAAACTATTTGTGATATCCCTCTCCCATTTCTTTATGAATTAGAGGTATGAGATAGTAGATTAATAAATTTATTTTTAGGTACATAGATATTGCCAAGATTGTTATCAGAGTGAGGAGAGTGCTAGTGTATTAGATATATCTCTTTTATTGAACATTAATACATAATTGTTGTATTTCTTACTTGAATTTTTTCTTTCAAAGGGTTTCTCCACATAAATCTTATGTTCATGTAGTTTGTTAATTTATTATTATTGTTAATTTTATGTAATTTCATAGTCATCCTATGGTAAATCCTTGGATAAACTTGATTATATTTTATATTTGCACATGCTTGTAAGAAATTTTATTGTAGTTGTTTCACCTTTTTCTCAACATTTGATATCAAAGCTAACATCTCTACATAGAGAGGAATGCCTTTCTATTATGTGTTAAAGGGGTTTTTTTTGCTCTAATAGGAGCTTTTTACATTGCATGATTTTGTAGATTTATGGATAGGATTGAAAACCATGGATTCTACTTCTTGTATGAATATCAAGAAATTCAATGGTATTGCTTAGAATTTGTGAAAGTTGAAGATGGAAAATTTAATTGAAGAAAGAGATTAATAGTTACCTATTAATGAAAATAATCCATCAAATGTGTTTAATGAAGATTGCTTGAAACTAGATAATAATGCATATGAGGGACCATCTAATTGTGTCTTAGAGATTTTTTCCTCTTAAATATTTCAAAGGAGACCACCACATTCAAGTTTATCACCAAAAGTCTTTCTAACAAGTTGTATCTCAAAATATTGTTGTACTAATTATATTAAAATACATTGATTCTATTGTAGACCATTTAAATATGTTCAATTTTATTTTAAGTCATCTTGCTTCTATTGATTTTGTTGTAAACCATCTAAATAATTTTAATTTGATTTTAAGTCAGCAAGTGTTTCTATATATGTTAAGTCACCAAGTTTATTTTATCTCATAGAATACAAAAATGACACTTTGTCTTAGGATATACCTAATTTTTCAAGTACCACATGGTTCAATTCTACTCCTAACCTTAGTATTTAATCCTACATGAAAAATTCAACCTTCACTCAAAAGTAAGGGAAAAATAAACAAGTTTGAAGTTTAAAATCCTCACATCCAAAATATTGATAAAATCATAAAAAAATATTGGAAAAGGTGTCTCAACCTTGTTCCTAATGTTACGAGATCACAAAATATGTGATTTTTGGATCTACAAAATGAAAAAACTCAATTTATGGATTATAGGCATAGTTTGGTCAACATAAAAATTGTTGGGTTTTTGGAACCTTCTACAAGGGTGCCTATTGTGTAGATATCTTTGATTACATCAATTAGAAAAAAGGCCCATCTGGCCCAACTGGCCAACAAAATCAAAAGTTATGGTGTCTTGAAGTTTGCATAAGAAATTTAAAAATTTGTTGGATGCATAAAATAGTTGTAAAGGGGAGTTACACGTGTTGACTAACTTATGATACATATTATGACACATCATAATGCATCTTTGATTGGGTGATAATTTGGGTGCCACTTTTGGGTGAGTTTAATGTATTTTTAATTACCATTTGATGGTTTCAAGTTTTGTATTTCCAATATCTTAGACGCTTGAGATGGAGGTTGGGAGTATATATTTTTTCTAGATACTATTAAGATATAATAATTCCTTTGGATCTCTAGTTGGTGATACTCTTGTGAAGTCTTTCTCTAGAAATGCATTATAATAATGGTTTACTGAATAACAAATTGAGTTGCTTTAGAGTGTGGGGATTTCTCCTAAAAGAATTTTCCCCACATATACCTATGTCATGGTATTTATTATTTAGTTCTTACTTAAATGTGTTTTTATTTTTTGTAATTGTTAAATATTGAAATTTTCACAACACTCTCCTTAGAATCTTTGTGTAGGAATCATTTACATGCACCTTACTTCCTTTCATTTGGTATTATAGCCTAATCATCTTAGATTCTAGGTGTTGGTTAGAGGGATTTTTATACTAATCTTTAAATTTGAGTGGGAGTTTCTATATAGAGGGTTTTATTTGTATTGCAAGAAGAGATGGAAAGTACATTAAGGATAGAGATTGAGAATTAATCAGGAACAAAATTTGAGTTGTAGAAGCTCAAGATGAATGATTAACTTCTAGATTGAGAGCAATGGGTTTTAGTATATGAATCTAAACCTACAAATACATCACAAGAAGAATGGGACAAGATGGATAGAAAAGTAAAAGGTTTTGTTAGACTCAATTTGGTTGATTTCGTATTGTTGAATGTGTATGAAGAGATTACTCTAGTAAATCTTTGGATGAAGCTCAAGGAGAAAT